>CAUYUJ010021555.1:68277-88277 GCA_963575745.1 Prorocentrum cordatum | reverse complement strand
GGAGGCTCAACGTCTTGGCTGGAAAGCTGGACGGCGCAACCACAAGCCCAACTACAAGCAGGCCCAGGAGCGGCTTGCTCAGAGCAAGTCGAATAGAGGCTGGAAGGCCAACATCAACAAGCAGGGCTCCATCAAGATGGACAGCAAAGAGGCTGAGGATAAGCTGAAGCAGATCAAGGCGCGCACGAAGTGCAACGCGTGCCACAAGAAGGGTCACTGGAAGGGTGACCCCGAATGTGAAAAGACAAGGTCACCAGCGAGTGGATCCAGTACGCTACGACGTGGAGGACGAGGAGGCGGACGTGGAGGACGAGGCTTTCACGGACGACCTGGAGGTTTTCTACGACGAGCTGGATTCGCAATGGCGACCGCGGTCAAGCTGCTGATGGCGGACAGCTCGATGGACATGACCGCCATACATATTGTCAGCGACCAGCTGGCAAGCATAGACGTGGCGATGGAGGAGATCACGAGTCTGACGAAGGTGAGAATTGACACCGAGGAGCAGATCGTGAACACCTGCGAGGTATAAGCAGCAGGAGACCAGCCGAACTTCCAAGAGAGGATCGACCAGGCACACGAACCATACCCAGTACCTGGAGAGCATCAAACACAAGAATCTGACGAACCCCTGAGCACTCCAGTGAGCTCAACGAGCAGACCTACACCAGGGACGTGGTCGAGGACGGATCCCAGCAGACCAAGTACAGACTACCTAGAAGATGACAACACAGAGACCGACCTACAAAATATACGAGAACGTGCAGAGCAGATCGCAGCATTGTGGGTAAGCTGCGAGAACATGGAAGCGGCCTACAGGGACTATATGGATTTCTGCTTGGACTGGGCCTTACATCGCTTCCAGCAGCTCATGCACATCACCATGGAGATGGCACCGAACGGTCTCAGGAATCTGGCCTACGATCTATGCCAGGCAGCCTGGGACAGGACCTCGGAGCTTCGTGACATCCGAAGGAGTACTTGCGAGCGCCTACCGATTGGAGTACGACCGACATGGTTGTGGACGCAACGTCGAGCTGGAACCAACTACGCTCCAGAAGGAATTGGGCGGCAGCAACCTTGCGAGGAGCTGGAGGAAATTGAAGCCTACGCAGTACGAAAAGGACCTATTCCAGATGGACATGCTGTACTGGACACTGCGTGCCTACGTGGATGTGGAGGTTCAATATCACTGGACGGCTACACAGAGGACGGCAGAGTCACCACGCGGATGAGAGGATCATCCATGCGCTTCCGAGGCGTGAGTGATAGCGCCCCGGTCATGGCAGACGGAGAACAAGAGGTGACGGCTGGACTTGCTGGAGCTGACGTGAACCTACGCTTCCAGAGGTTGCCGAAGCCAAAGACGCCAATACTGCTGAGCATCCACCAGCTGGAGGAGCTCGACTCAGTGATATACATCAAGGATCAGAAGGCGGACTTCAAGGCGATCAACAAGTACGGAGTGCCTCTCAACAAGACGGAGAATGGACACCTGATGATCTCGCTCAAGGAGTGGCCGAAGAAAGAAACGACAAAGATCGAGCCATCAGTAAAGTCCGACGAGATCGACATCTGGAATGCGGAGGTCCAGGGGATCGATAAGGGCATCCTACGGCGGAAGCAGAGGAAGCAGATCGAGACGTGGGAGAAGGAGATTCAGGACAAGCTGGACCAGAGCCAGCAGATCGTGGACACGCTGAAGGCGGACCCGGAGGAGAAGCGGCCCATCATCTGCGAGCTCTACGCAGGTGGCATGGCAGCCACATCAGAAGCTCAGCAGCGGCGGCATCCAGTGACTAGGCCGAAGGACATCCTGATCGGGGACGACCTGCTGGACGCGAAGTCGCAGAAGACCGTCCTGAAGCAGCTGAACGAGGATGACCCCTACATGACCATTGTGGGTTTCCCCTGCGACCCGTTCACGAACATATCTCACATGTTCCCGAAGGATACGAAGATGCGCAAGTTGGCGATCGGCATGAAGCACCTGCAGTTTGTCAAGAAGATCTGGCTCAATTGCAAGCGCCGAGGAGCTCATATGCTACTGGAGAACCCATTGACATCAAGAGCCTGGCAGCTTATGCCATGGCTGGGCTCAGAGTTCGTAAGCGCGATGATGCACCAGTGCGCCGAGGGCAGCAACCTGGTGGACTTCATGGGCGATCCAGTCAAGAAGCCGACGAGGTTCCTGACAACGGCCATCATGCTCGGCAAGAAGCTCAACAACATCAGGTGTGACGAGCAGCACGTGCACACGAGCGTGATCAACAGGCCGAAGGGAACAGCATCGAGCCTTGGGAACTGGACCAAGGAGCTGGCCAAGACGATCGTGGACGGCATCGAGGATCAGCGGGACCTCGAGAAGCAGCATGGCGGCTACGCCCGGTACGCCAACAACTTCGACGACATCAACTGTGACGAGTTCGAGGCCAACCCAGCGGAGACGGAGGCGCCGATGCACGCTAGCGCGGCGGCGATCTTCAGCAAGCATGGCGAGAACATCGAGATGTCGGAATGGACGGCGGTGCCACCACTCATGCGAGCAGCTATCAAGAAGATACACGAGAGCCAGTCACATGGACTCTACAAGGAGTCACTGGTACGGAATCTACAGCAAGGTGGAGCTAGCCGACGAGCGGTACAAGCAGCACGTCTCTTCAGATGCACGACATGTGAAGAGCAGGCTCGGACGGCAGCGAGACCTACGGCAGCTCAGCCTAAGGTTAAGGACTTTAACGAAGCCATCAGCATGGACTTCATGATCATACCCGACCTGGACAAGAACATGCACGTGGTGCTTGTGATCGTGGACGCGGCCTCGGACTTCACCGTGGCGATCTACACGTGTCCCGGATCGAGACCTATGGCAGAGTTAGCAAAGAAGGCTTTCGAACTCGGATGGCTTACCTGGGCCGGGCCACCACGCATCGTGGAGCAGGACCAGGACTCTACCTTTATGGGCGAGTTCGAGACGCTATGCAAAGACCTGGGCATTGTGATCAACAATGCGGCTCCAGAGGCTCACTGGCAAATGGGCAAAGTAAACAGAAAGATACGCTACCTGAAGGAGATGGCGACGAGTGTCTTCAACGCTGGGGACGTTCGTGGTCAAGATTCGGTTGCAGCAGCAGTACGTGGCATGGCCAACGCGTGCAATAAACTTGTCAGCACGGCAGGCTTCTCACCACAGCAATGGGTACTTGGAGCTGGACACCGACTGCCTGCAAGTTTGGCGAATCCCGACAACGACCCAGCAGTGGTTTCACGAGTGGCCGAGAATACATCATTCTGGGAACGACTACACCTTCAACAGATCTGTTCGGAATCCTTTTTCAAGGCAGCAAACTCATCAGCATTGAGACGGACAGTTCTGGCGAGGACGAGGCCCCAACCAGGGCCATTTCAGCAAGGTGATTTACTGATGTTTTGGCGATCTGATAACCTAAAGCGCAATCTGCATGCACGGTGGCATGGACCTGCCCGGTGCCTGGGCAAGGATGAGCACGGTTACTGGCTGATCCATAACATGATCCCGATCCTAAGTTCACCCAGTCTCCTTCGAAGGGCGACTGAGCACGAGGTGACCACCATGCAGTTTACCGACCTGTTTTCAGATGGCGGACCTGCACGTGGACGAGCTGGTCAACGAGGCTTTCTGGATCTTCGAGGTCAACAGTATAACCCAGCACGAGATGATCAACAGCCAGACCAGCAGCCAGATCAACGGCCAGATCAGCAGCCAGATCAACATCAAGATCACCGAGATCCAGGACATCAGCAGAATCCTGGACAGGGCGATGTTCCACCACAGCCAGCAGGAGGACAAGGTGATGCACCATCGAGTGCACCGACGACGGCACCAACAGCACCTGCTCAAGGCAACGTGGAGCTGACGAAGCCAGCGGACAGCAGGAAGCGACGATCGGAAGTGGTACACGATAACGACGTGATGCCAATGCGTCAGAGGCTGGGCGACGAGTACGAAACAGTACCAGCTGATCAAGATCAAGCGGAGGAAGATCTACGAGCACGACTTGTTCGAGCGCACCAAGCTTGGGACACCATCCTGGGAGCAGTGGCGGCCAGCAGCCAGGGCAAGACCGACTTGAGGCAGCTGGATAACGTCAGGAACGCCCCCCTTCTACCTGATCCAACACCTGGGTACAAGATCGAGAGGCGGCGGCTTTTCAACTTGGACACGCGCGACCTGGTTCAAGATATCTCGAGAGTGTACTGGATAGCCAATCCTCAGATCATCGACGATGTGGCATCACAAGACCCCATCACGATCATCGAGGAGATCACTTTGGGAAAGGAAGAGGAAGCTGGAGATGGACCAGGAGGTGGCCAACAGCCTGCAGCAGCCCCGCAGGAGCCTACCAACACGGACGAGACTATGGAGGAACCTAAGGAGGTGAAGCGCGGAGGCAAGAAGCACACCAAGAAGGACTTGAAGCTCAAGCAGACCAAGCGGGACGACGCTCAGGACGATCGAGCTCAGCTTCGAGTACCTGCCAGGATCCAGAGGCACATGGAGGAACGCCAGAAGGCGGAGGAAACGGCAACAGTACTAACAGAGGTACCGCAAGATCAGCCGGCTACATCATCGCCAGGTGCGCGACAGCCTGCGCAGGGCAAGCGCCAGGAGCACCCAGTCACGCTCAAGGAGTTCTTGCTGGACGATGTGCCGATCAGCATCAAACGAGCCCGGGCACAAACTGGGCCAGTCAGGCAGCTGGCAGATACACCGCTGCTCGTCGAGGCGTTCGTGGCCGAGCGGATGTGCAGCCAACCGACGAGAGCCAACAAGCATCAGGAGATCAACTTGAAGACACTGGGCGATGACAAGCTCAAGTGGAAGAAGATGCAGCTGGCGGTGGAGAAGGAATGGAACACGTGGTGCAAGTACGATGCAGCAATCCACATATCAGGAGCAGCAATCGACAAGGTCGACCCGGACAAGATCCTAAGCTCCAAGGTGGTCTGGACCGATAAGGACCCCACGACCTTCGAGCCGAAGGCCAGGATCTGTGGGAGAGGCTACGAGGAGGAGTTTGACGACAAGCTACGACGGGACTCACCTACAGTCTCAGCACAGATGACGTTACTCTTGTGCAGCATCGTATCAAGCCTCAACTTAGACCTAGTCATCGCGGATGTGAAGGGAGCCTTTCTGCGAGGCAAAGCCATCACACGCGAGCTCTACTTTCGTATCCCGACGAACCTCGGGAAGTGCAACATCCCGGGAGTGAAGGCAGGCGACCTGCTGAAGTTAAACAAGAGCATCTACGGGACCAACGATGCAGCTCGTGCGTGGTATGTGGCACTACGCGAGACGCTCGTGAAGCTTGGATGGGAAGGCCTGAGCTTCGAGCCCGCGACCTTTATCAAGCGCAATGCGGAGGGCACGACCATCGGGATAATTTAATGTGCCTGCACGTGGATGACTTCCTCATGGGCATCAAGCAGGACGACCCGGAGGGCGCCAAGATCATGAAGGACCTGCAGAAGGAGATCGACTTCGGCGAGGTCAAGTACGCGAGGAAAGAGCAGGCGACGTTCTGTGGCCAGGCCTACAGGCAGGACAAGGACGGCAGCATCAACGTCACCATGGAGGCCTACGTGAAGTCGATGCAGACTGTACGTATCTCCAGAGAGCGCAGCAAGGCACCAGATAGAGCCTTGACCCATGCAGAGCATCGTGGACTACGAATGGTAGTTGGACAACTGCAATGGGCTGCGCGGATGATATGCTTCGAGGAGGCCTTCGAGGCATCCCGACTGGCATCTACGCTCGGAGCTCCGACGGTGAAGGACCTACAGGACGGCAGTGCGGCCATCAGGCGGATACAGAAGCGGGACGACTTGCTGATCAGGTTCTCAGCAGGCCTGAACCTGTGGGAGACCATGGTGATCAATGTCACCGACAGTGATTTCGACAATCTGCCGGAGCACAGATCACAACGCGGACACTTCATCATGCTGGGCGACCAGAAGATCAACGAGGACCACAGTAACAAGTACAAGGTACACTGCATTGGGTGGCAGTCTTCCAAGATTCAACGAGTAGTACGATCTACTCTATCGGCGGAGGCCTACTCATGTGCGGATTCAGTGGGCATGTTGATATGGACGAGATCGACCCTGGCGGAGATCCTGCACCCGGAGATGGACATGACCAAGATTGTGCACGACACCTGCCCGGTGAAATGCATTTCGGTGACCGACTGCAAGAGCCTATACGAGACGATCACAAAGGAGAAGATTTCTATGACGGACAGGAGGTTTTGTTTGGAAGCGGCTATATTGCGGCAGTCACTCAAAGAGGTCAGCATCAAGTGGGTCAAGAGTGAGCAGATGCTAGCGGACTGTTTGACAAAAGTACTTCCCGGAGGCTACGCGAGGAAGGTCGTTACATCAAATTTGTGGACTCTTGGGCCTGATGACAGGGCACCATCAATACGCGGACGAAAGCTTGTTGGACCAGAGAAGGTGGCAGCCAACAAGGAGGTGGCCGAGCTCAACGCGAAGATGGCCAAGTACGTCAAGCAGGAGCTGTACGATGACACCGGGAAGGACGACGAGGAGATCTCCACGTGGCCGGTGGAGACGTACAACTACGTGGACGAGTGCTTCTACGACGACAAAGACGAGGTTCAAGACGAGAACTACGTCGAGGCATTCTACACGGAATAGCTAACGGACATCTACCTGATGGAGAGGAGTGGCGCGCAGAGAACCATCCAGATACCTGACCAAACTGTAGTTCTGTTTCAACTTTGTGCACTTGCAGTGTATGGAGTTTGTCTTTCGATGTCTCCTGCGGTGGTGACAGTAGTCTCTATCATCGCGGGTATCATCATATTTATTTACGTAATGAAGTCTAAGCAAAACGACGACGAGGACATGTTTGATCCGATGGAGGTGGATAGTTCAAGCAGCGACAACCTGTTCAAGCCGGAGTTGCCCGAGAAGCAGGTCAAGGTCAAATCCAGGACGGCGAAGGCTACGCCGAAAACTACAACGACAACACTCGCAGTACGAGCTGATCCAGCGACCTAAGACGACGATATCATGGGAGATGGACCAATTATGTTGGGAGATAGTGCTCTACTAAGGCAGTGGCTGGATACCATGGGACCAACGATAATCAGGAGTGGCAAGTACGAGGGCGACAGCTATGAGACGATCCATACGAAGGACAGGCACTCTGCAAGTTGCCTAGGACGGTGTCTCAAACTGGATGCAGATGAGAGCAGGAGTTACAGCCTCGACCCGAGCATCAAGGTTTACATTGCATACAGCATCATCAAGTCAGCAGTACGTGTGCGCTGAGGATGATGAGTGAGTTGGGTTATCAATTTCAGATGATGAGTGGTGTTTGGTCACCATCTACAGATGCTGAGTGAAGGCACCCCCTCAAGAGCTCAGGTAAATATTTTTTATCTTGATATCTGTTGCTCGGTGCGCAGACCTCAGGTAAAGATTTTATATGTTGATCAGTGCGTGGATTTCTTCTATCTTAGTATATGTTGCTCGGTGTATTGATTTCTTTTACCTTGATATCTGTTGTCTGATACACGGGCGGTAGTTTGACCGTTCGAGCAGAGAGTATTGGATTTCCTTTATCTGATATATGTTGCTTGTTGCACGGACGATAGTTTGATCGTTCGAGCAAATAACATTATTCAATATTCTGGAGGCTTGCTGCAGAATTTGCCAAGGCATTATCTAGCAACGTTTCCTTTCCTGTGTGAAAGTTATATTAGCAAGGATGTGAGTTATAGGATGATGTTTAGAATTATCTCTGTTATTGCTCTCGCTCGCTCATGCTTGCACTCTCTTGTTTACTATTGCCATTTGTGGCTTGAACCCGCCCAGCTGAGGCGGGAGGGTGGACGCTCCTATCGAACGCAGAGTTTGATTCGGTATAAGATATCCTATCATCTGCCTGTCTTCTTCTTGCATCAAGAGGTTGTGGGTGGAGAGATTTGGATCATTATTTACACTACCTTCCTCCTCGTCCTCCTTCTCGTGCAAGCTCCACACCCCTCATGCAAGCTCCAAATTCCATTATCTTGCAAGCTCACCAACTCAGAACCCATCATGCAAGCTTCACATCCCCTTCTTCTGCATGCTTCACCATTTCACCACCAGCCTTCGTGTACCACACACCAGGGGGGCTGTGTCGGACTGCGCGGCCTATGCGATGCGATGTATATGTACCGGGGATCGTGCCAGCCAACCTCCACCAGCCTCACCGATAGCACAGATTCGACATTCAGGGGAGCCGTGTCCGACTGCGCGGGCTCTGCGAAACATGTGCTACTCATCAGGGATCGTGCCCTCCAGCCTCCGCCAGCTTCACCGATAGCACGGACTCGACCTTCAGGAGAGCCGTGTCGGACCGCGCGGGCTCTGCGAAACACGTGCTATTCATCAGGGATCGTGCCCTCCAGCCTACGCCAGCCTCACAAGCAGCACAGCTTCTACCTCCAGTCGGGCGATGCGAAATACGTGCTGTTTACCAAGGATCGTCCCCTCCAGCCTCCGCCAGCCTCACGACCAGCACATGTGCTACCTCCAGGGAAGCTGCGTCAGAATGCACGGGCCATGCAAAGTCTGTGCTGCTCATCACGGGTCGTGCCCTCCAGCCTCCACCAGCCTCACGCGTAACACAGATGCTACCGCCAGGGAGGCCGTGCCCGACTCCGCGGGCTGCAGCCTGCGAAACAAAGTCGGACATGGAAGTATGCACTCTTCATACGGTGACACTTTCGGGAACACCATGCCCGAGACACACCCGCGCAGTCAAACAGGGCGCTGCACGCGCGCCGAGCCGACGTGGGCTAGCAGGCTGGCCAACATTATACGACTGTTGGCGCGCCTGGGTGGCAGCCCCTCCGTGCTCAAACCACCTTGAGACTCTCCGATCCCGAATTAAGTATTCGAGTGAATGCGTGCCAGATGGGTCTCAACATTTTCGTAAGCGTGCATTTGCATACCAGGTGAGTCCCGATGGCGGACTCAAGCGGTCCCCAAAGGTATCAAAATGCCCCGAATCCCTCGGCGCCGAGCACATTCTCGAGTCTCACGCGGTCCCCGAATATATAGAAACTCTCGGCGCCGAGCGCATCCGCGTGCCTCGCGCGGCCTCGTCGTCGTCGTCGTCGGCGTCGTCGTCGCCAGACGAACTTGCAATCGTCGTTGTCGCCGTCACCGTCGACCAAGCACGGCACGGCACGGCACGGCACTCTGCAAATTTGCGCAGTCTGAGGATCAAACACGGCACGGCGCGATACGACACCGTACCGCAAATTTCTCGCAGTCTGCATACTAAGCGCAGCACGACGCGGTGCAGTTTCGCACTCAGAAGACCAAGCGCGGAACGGCACGCCTGCGGCGCATGCGTCGCACTCTGTGGCCAAGAACCACGCTTATTAGTGCAAGTGATATTCCTAACGCATGCGCTGGTCAGGGAAACGCGCATGCATGCCATAACGCAAGCTCGTGACAAACAGGCACGCAACCATGTAGGATGCGGGGCAGCGAAGGCAGACAGCACCAATGTCACACTGATGAAGACGCACGCAAACAATGCGGGCAAGCAAGCGCGGGAACCATTTCCAAACAACTCTTCTCCAACAGTATGCGGAAAACCTATCATTTACCAAGGATCGTGCCCTCCAGCCCCCACCAGCCTCATTGGTAGCACATATTCTACCTTCTAGGAGGCCACCGTGTCGGACTGCGCGGGCGATGTGAAACACGTGCTGTTCATCAAGGATCGTGCCCTCCAGCCTCCGCCAGCCTCACCAGAAGCACAGATACTACATTCAGGGAGGCCGTGACGGACTGCGAGGGCGATGCGAAACCCGTGCTCATCATCAGGGATCGTGCCCTCCAGCCTCCACCAGCCTCACCAATATCACGAATTTGACCTCCTTGGAGGCCGTGTCGGACTGCGCGGGCTGTGCGAAACCCGTGCTTTTGACCGGTGATCGGGCCATCCGGCCTCCACCAGCCCTACCGGTAGCACATGTTCTACCTCTAGGGAGGCCGTGTCGGACTGCGCGGACTGTTTCCTCTCCCTGCCTTCCTCTGCCCCTCCATGCGGCCATATCCATGTCATGAGCCTCCCGTTCGTACTGCCACTGGTATGACCCGTCGAGCTCGCGGAGCCCTCAGCATCCATATGTGGGGCACCCCGATCGCATAATTCTCACTGTAGGAGATGGCCCATGCAAAGCCAATCGTCCTAGAATCCTGCATCGTGCCCACAGAGCTTTCCTGGGACTTCGACGCCGCGGACCAACGTGACTGTTGCATCCTGAGGAGCCTACTACAACTGTTGCGTCCTGACAATCCAAATCGTGCCAAAATGCCGCTCCTAGGGCTTAAACCATACGAATCCTTGAAGATGCGTCAAACGGTTTAAACGAACGCTGGCGGCGATGAAGCGGGAGCTATATGTAGGACAGGATCCACCACCCATCCTTGAAACTGCTGCAGACTTTTAAAACGAATGCGCGCGGCGCTGAGGCGATAGTTACATTTGAAACAACAGCAGCAACAACAACAGCCCGCCATCAATCTTTGAAGCTGATGCAACTTTTCAGCCCGAATGTGCGCGGCACATCAAAGCGGCAACAGTTGCACGCCCAAGCAGCGCCCAAGGCAGGGCGAGGTCTCAGTTGGGTCCCCGCAAGATGTCGTTCCACTGGCCCCCCTGGAGGCGAAGAAAGGCGGAGAAAAACCATGGAGACAGGTGCACGCCTGCCAGCTGGGCGGCATCTTCACTGGGCGTTGCGAGCGCATGCGCGCATGGAAGCCCAGCGAACGCAGCCCAGACTCACTCTCTCTCTCTCTCTCTTTCACTTTCTTTATTTCTTTATTTCTCTCTCTCTCTCTCTCTCTCTCTATATACACATACAATCTCTCTCTCCATATACATATATATATATATATATATCCCTCCGTCTCTCCCTCTCTCTCTATATATATATATATCCCTCTCATGCATTGGCTGCACAAAGAAGCAGCTAGAGGGAAAATTAATACACGAGGACAAACGAGGATGCGGAGGGATGAGGAACAAGGGCAAACGAAGAGGATCGAGGAACAGCAACAGGAAGGGGTCGCCGAGCTCGCCTGTGGATGATGAACTCCTCCGTGGGCTCGCTCTCCTCGGCCTCCCCAAAGTGCGGCACCAACAACTCCTCCCGACGCCGCGGGGGATGAAACCAACGAGCTTTCGACATGTGATTGCGGAGTTAATATTATGCCTGATTCTAGAATGTGGCGAAAGATTTCTGCATTCGAGCCTCGGCGGCTTGAGTCTCGGGTGCTTTTAGATTCGAACCTCGGCGGCTTGAACCGCGGGGAGGTCCCCCGTCCGTTCATGCTCCCGTTGCATCCCGCACCCTCATCGCGGTCGTCGTTCGCTTCGCGCTTGCCTTGGCGCGGGCTGCACGTTCTGTGAAAGCGAGGCTCCCTCTCGAGCGCGGACTTCGTTCCGACTCCCAGCTGTTCAAAAGCCAAGCTGCGACGACAACGGCTCCCACCCTGCACCTCCTCACAACTTACTCTGAGACACCCTGGCCAGAGAAACCCTCGCACGCAACAGTAGCGTTCTCGCCCGATGCACCCTCGCATTTTGCTCAGGCTGGTAAGAGCCCAACCACCGCGACAACGCATCCCGCTCAATACCCCCACGCACCTATCTATTCAGAGGCAGCCTCACACTCAGGAGTGGCTCCCTCGCCTTAGAAGTCTCCGCGCAGTTTACTCAAGCTGACAAGGGCCCAACTACGATGAGGGCATTGGCTAAGGAACCTTTGGATGAGGATCCCTCGTCAGATCAGGAACCCTCCTGGGCAGATTCCTTGACGAACGCCCCCACCGCAATGGCTGCCGGCCAATACCCCCCACAACTCACACAGAAACGCCCTTGCAAGGCATGTCCACGCACTCAGGCATGAGTTCTCGCCCGATGCCCCCATCGCAGTCTAGGCTGGTGAAACAACAGCGGCTCCTGCCCGACACGTCCTCACACCACGCTCAGGAAGCGGGCCTTCACCGACTGGACGCGGGCTGCCTCGGCGCTCTCGTCCGCGAAACTGCCGTGTTAAGCCGACTGAATATTATTCCTACGTCATGCGGCGGGCTCCCTCCCCCCCTTTTCTCAGGTCCGCGCTTCCTTCCGACCTTCCCCATCTCTCCCACATCCCTCATCCATCTTCCGATTTTAGATCCGAGCTGCGCGTTGTCCTACCCTGTCTGACCTCTTCGGGGGCTACCCTGGAGCTGGTATGGCCAAAATGGCATGGAAGGTGTTGCGACCATAGACTCATATGGCAGGCGCAGGGGAGAGGCAGACACACAGAGGAATGGCAGGCGAAAGTGTAAGAGCGAGCGGTCTTCAAATGATCGTCGTCGTTCTCCTCGGACTCGTCCCCCCTCCTGCATTTGGCCCACCGTGCTCCATTAGTTTCCTTCTCCTCCGCATGCCTTTCCCCTTCTCCTCTTCCTCCGTGGCACGTGCCCTGGGGCGCCGCATGGTCTGATCGCCCTCCGTGGAGTAGCCGTTGACACGTCGCTTTGACCTGTGACAGGACGCGGGCTACCTGAGGCTCGCTGAGCGGCGGCCTCCTCCGCATGCCGTTCCCCTCCTCCTCCTCCGCCTCTTCCTCATCGCCTTCTCCCCGGCATCATCATACATTCCTTTCCTCCACCCCCCCTCACCCTTTTCCCTCCACGCCGCTGCTGCTGCTGCTGCTGCTCAGCCTCCAACTCCAGTTGCCCAGTGCTCCTCCTCTTACTGCTGCTGCCGCTGCTGACTCTCCTCATCAGCATCGCCTGCCATGTTCCTCCCTCCTCCTCCTCCTCCTCCTCCTCCTCATCCTCCTCCTCCTCCTCTTCCTTCTAATCGTTCTCGTCCTCGTCATGGTCCTCATCTCCGTCGTCGTCGTCGTCCTCCTCCTCCTCCTCCGCCTCCCCCTCCTCCTACCCTCCTCCTCCTCCTCCTCCTCCTCCTCCTCCTCCTCCTCCGCCTCGTCCTCGTCCTCCTCCTCTTACTCCTGGGCCTCCTCTTACCACTACTACTCCTACTGTTCATCCTCTTCCTCCTCCTCCTCCTCCCCCTCCTCCTCGTCCTCCTCCTTCTCCTTCTCCTCCTCTTCCTCCTCCCTCTCCGCACTTCTCACCATGTCAGTTCATTATAAGTCAGCTTCCATCATCGGTCGTCGCCGTCTCCACCTCGTCCTCCTCCTGCTCACTCGTACTCCATCACTGTAGCTTACCTCCTCCTCCTCCTCCTCCTCCTCCTCCTCCTCCTACTCCCCCTCCTGATACTGATCCTGATCCAGATCTACCTCCTCCTCCTCCTCCGCCTGATCACATCGTCATCATCATCATCATCATCATCATCATCATCATCATCATCATCATCAGCATCAGCATCATCATCAGCATCATCATCATTATTACCATCATCATCATCATCATCATCATCATCATCATCATCATCATCATCATACGCAGCAGCATCATCATCATCAACAACACCACCACCAAAAACAACAACATCACTACTACCACCACCATCACCATCACCATCACCACCACCACCTTCATCATCATCGTCATCACCGTCACCATCACCATCATCATCATCATCATCATCATCGTCATCAGCATCATCTCCATCGTCAGCATCATCATCATCATCAGCTTCACCACCATCACCATGATCATCATCCTCATCATCATCATCATCATCATCCTCAGCATCACCATCAACATCAGCATCATCATCGAAATCAGCATCAACATCATTATCATCACCAACCTCATCATCAGCAGCAGCATCCTCATCGCCATCATCAGGATCACCGTCACCACCATCATCATCATCAGCATCATCCTCTTCCTCCTCATCATCATCATCAGCATCATCATCAACATCACCAGCATCATCACCACCATTATCACAATCACCATCACCACTATCAGCATCAGCATCGTCATCATCATCATCATATCACCACAAGCATCATCATCATCATGATCCTCATCCGTATCCGCATCATCATCATCATGATCCTCATCCGTATCCTCATCATCAGCATCATCGTCATCATCAGCATCATCATCATTATCACTATCATCATCATCAACATCATCCTCCTCATCATCATCATCGTCATCATCGCCATCACCATCATCATCCTCATCATCATCCTTATCATCATGCTTATCCTTACGTAGAAAATTACCCCAGTGCGACCCTACCTAGAAGTTGGAGCCCCTAGGAAAGCAGCATTAGTTGCTGTGCGATTATATGCTATGCTATGCCATGGTATGCTGCGCTATGCTATGCTATGCTATTATATGCTGCGCTATGATATGCTGTGCTATGCTATGCTATGCTAAGCTATGCTATGCCATGATGCGTTGTGCTATGCTAAGCTATGCTATGTTATGCTATGCTAAGCTGCGCTATGATATGATATGCTATGCTATGCTGTGCTATGCTATGATATGCTATGCTGCGCTATGCTATGTTATGCTATGCTATGCTATGATTGGCTATGTTCTGCTATGCTATGCTATGCTAATGCAGCGCTGCGCTATGCTAAGCTAGGCTAAGCCAAATTAAGCTAAAAGTCTAGATATGCTATGCTATGCTATGCTATGCTATGCTATGCGGGTTCAAACTATGCTATGCTATGCTGGGCTATGCTATGATCTGCTATGCTGCGCTATGCTATGCTACGATATGCTATGCTATGCTGTGCTCTGCTATGCGAAAGCTCAGAGAAACTAAGATGAAGGTAAACTAAGCTAAGACAAGCCTGAGCTAAGATGAAGCTACGCTAAGCTAAGATGAACTAAGTTAAGATAAGATGAGATAAGCAACGTTAAGCTAAGGAGACGTAACTGGGGGAACCGCGGGGCGGATGCCGGGGGAACCCCCTGGGGCGGGGACCACTGCCCGGCCCCTTTAAGGTAGAGGGTAAGAACCCTCTAGGCAAAGCCTAGGTAGGGAACACTACGAAATAGAAACCACGATGTAGCATAAAACTCGACGTAGAAAACACTACGTAGTAGAAAACAGTACGTAGAACACACTACGTATAAACCACTGCGTAGAAGCCACTACACGTAAAAATATTGCGTGAACGAACACGGCGTGGCTTTTTCATATAAAAAATCAGGGTTGAGATGTTTCTTTCACGATGAAGAGAACACTTGTCGATCTTCTAATTACCTCGGTCCGACCGAAAAGGAGATTGGCCAAGCCCCAGCTCCTGCGGAATGGGGGAAGGGGGGAAGCAGGGCGGCGCACGAGACGAGCGCGCCTTTTTTGATCCCCGCCGGGCGCCGCGGCGGGGGCCTACTCCTTCTCCTCGCAGGCCTCGCGGGCGACCCCGCAGGCCCCGCAGGCATCCGCGCAGCCCCCAGAGTACACGCAGTCCCCAGAGCACACGCTGGCGCACGCCACGGCGACCAGCGCCAGGCCCAGGAGGCCGGCGCAGATGAGCAGGGCCCCGGGAACGGGGACCCTCTGGCAAACCAGGTCGCCTAACGCTTGCCGGCGCTCGGACGTCCATTCCTCGTGCATTGTTCGATTTCGTGCGTGCATGTTTTCGATATCTAGGTGTTCGAAGATGCTCCTCGATGGTCCTCACCGAGAAAACATGCACACGCCCGAGCGATGCCAAGTAACGTCGCACATCGCGCCCCGCGATGCGCGACGCGCGACTGTCTTCGCGCCCTCGCGCCGCCGCAGTTGCAGAAGGGCAGCCGCTCTGGTCCAGACCGCACCGCGCGAAGAGCGGGTGACCTGGGTAAACCCAGACGCTGGCACGACAAAAAGGACTGCAGCCGCGCGCCGAAGCATCACCCATCCCTCGTCCTCCCCAGGCGGGATTTGCAACGTCCTGGTATGTCCTGGCTCGCACCGTCCAAGTCCCACAAGATTCGCACGGAGGAAGCGGGCCCTGAGGGAAACGGGTCCTGGACCCCGGGCCTTCCCCCAAGACCAGCACTTCATCCCGAGTCGCTTTCCGACAGTCCCGGGGCCCGTGCAGGGCCCCCTGGAAGCCAAGAGCGGCTAAACACCTCAGGACCCGCTGCCCCCATGGACTACCTACCAGACCACCCCAACCCAACCCGAAGACCCGAGTTTCGCCCGAATTTCGGGTTCGGGGGGGGCGCGGGCTTCATATGCGTTTTTCCAATGTTCCCCGACCCCCCCCGCACTGGAAATGCAGAACAAAGCGGGGCCTTCGGGTTGGGCTGGGTTGGTTTGGTGGGCGGTGGCCCATGACGATCCATGTCCCGCTGGGCCCTGCGATGATCACCCGCCGCGCCAGCCGGAAGCCGTCCAGCGCGGCCCCCGAGCGCGACTCCACGCCGCCCGAGCACGGGCCCCGCGAGGTCCCCACGGAGCGGAACAGCGACTGGCCGCCCGCGTCCTCGTAGGCGGAGGCTGGCGCGCAGCGCAGGCCCGGGAGGACGAAGCACCACGGAGGCTCGCCGCTGGCGGGGGAGCCGAAGTGGGGGGGGGGAGGCTCCTCGACGGGGCTGGGAGCCGCGAGACGATGGCAGCCAAACAGGCAAAGAACCCCGCGCAGGCCCCAGGCCTGCGCAGCGCGCGGCTGCCACGCCTGCTCGGGCGCGCAGATCGAGGCCTTTTTTTCTGGGCCTGCGCTCGCTCGCCCCATGATATGTGGGAACACCTCCCCTCCCGACCTCTTGCATGGCTGCGGTGCGTACGCCCTACTGAAAGTATCTGGGCGCTGTCGCATGGGGGCTTCGCAGAAACGCCACGGGTGATCTCCCCGCCGGTTCTCTTGGCGGCACGTGTCGAAGCACATATACACGTGTACATATATGTATATATGGCGGATTCAGGAAACCATGAACCGAAAAAAACATTGCATTTCTTGGGGACGCATGTTTTACTTTCGCGACCTTCCGCCGCCCTTCCGCTGGCTTCCGCCGGCGGAAGCGCTTTCGTTTTACTTCCGCCGACCTTCCGCCGCCTTCCGCGGCGAAGGGATGACGTCTCCTCCGATCCTCGGAGGCGGGGGCATGTTTTGGAACGCCTCACATGTTTGCACTATGTTTGGGCCGCTGTTTGCCACTGAGGAGGAGGATGAGAAGGAGGACGAATAGGAAGAGGAGGAGGAGGAGGAATCGGAATCGGCGCTTGGGGGTGCATCTGTCAGTCACTTGCAGCTCACTAGCACCCCTGCGGGTACGCTCATGATGAGCGCCTGTGCTCGTCGGCCCTAAGGGCTGGCGTCACAGGCCTACTGCGCCCTCTTGCCTGGTCCTAACCAGGCGAGAGGTGCAGGTCCAGCAATGGGGGGTCCCCTGCATACTCCGAGGCACTAAACAGAGCGGGAGGGGGAGGCTGCCCGAGTCGCTCTGCGAGCGCAGCCCCCCCTGTACACCCCCGCTCCTGCACCCCGCACTCGCTGCGACGGCAGCGACGGCGGCTGCGGCAGGCGGGGCGGCCGTCCTCGCGCTTGTGGAACGGCCGCGAAAAGACGGCGGGACGACGAGGTGAGATAAGTCCCCCTGGCACCTGTGCCTGCGCCAGAGGCGCAGCCACTCCCTAGTCCATGCATACTGGCCCCCACCGGGGGCCAGCGCAGGAGCAGGGTGGCACCAGGGCCTATCCCACTCTCGAGGGGGGGGGCAGGGCGAACCACGCACTCACGCTCCGACACACGCTCACGCACCACGCGCACACGCGAAGGACCGCCCGAACCCCCAGGGGGGGAGAGGAGGACGGGCGCCCCCCGCAGCGTGCCGAACTTCATGTCCAGCACGCGCGGCCGCGGGCGCTCTCTCTCGCTGCACCGCTCCCCCCCCCGCTCCTCCGCCCACTCCCCGCTCTGCCGACAAAAAACAAGCAGGTGGCAAGCAATACAAACAATGCAGGAGGCCTCATTTCTCAGCGAGCCTAGCTGGTTGGATCTCTGGATCTCTGGAGTCGTTGCCTTAATTATGACGCAGCTCCTTAGTAGCCGTGACTAGACCGAACCGCCCGCCCTCAAAAGCCGAACTCGATCGGGGCCTGCACTAGTTACTCTAGTGCGCAGCAGCGGGGATCCAGGCCATCGTCGCGCTCTCGAGAGTGCGCTGGGCTGGTGGCAACATCGTATATCCAGTCTCACAAAAATATATCTGGATCTGGGACAGAGATCTATCCAAGCCTTCCAGAGCGGCTGTGCGCCACGTTCGTATCTAAAATGTCATCGAACGACTGGCACATCTCATCCATCACTGCAACAAAGGATTCCAATGCATCACGAACCCGCTTCATTTCCTCCAGCTCCGCTGCACGCGCTACTGCTGCTCCCTGGTCAGTCTCGACTTCAGCAATACGGTCACTGAGTTTCTCGGACTGGCGTTCTGCAGCCCAGCGACTGTCGGTGAGGATGCCGAGCTGGGCTCCAAGCATGACGTTCGTGGCATCAAAAATGGACTTGCACCTCGACAATTCCGACACTGCCTCCATGTACGCTGCCTCAGGCGAACCTGCTGGCAATACTCGAGTGTCTTGGGCGGCAGAGCTGCCCTGTGTGGCCATCTCTGGCCTGCTGTCGGAGGTGCAAGCTGCAGATCGGAAAGGAATAAACCAACTGCAAGTCTTGATCATAATAGCTACATATGCTAGAGGAGGAGGAGGAAGAGGAAGAGGAAGAAGAGGAAGAGGGAGGGAGGGAGGAGGGAGGGAGGGAGGGAGGGAGGGAGGGAGGGAGGGAGGGGAAGGGAGGGAGGGAGGGAGGGAGGGAGGGAGGAGGAGGAGGAGGGGAGGAGGAGGAGGAGAGGAGGGGAGGGAAGGGAGGGAGGAGGGAGGAGGAGGAGGGAGGAGGAGGAGGAGGGGAGGAGGAGGAAGGAGGAGCAGGAGGAGGAGGAGGAGGAGGAGGTTGTTGTTGCTGTTGTTGTGGATCGCGTGAACGCAGTGACTACAACAACTCGCTCCCGTCGGAATCGGGTCGGAATCGATGTCTGACGGGGGGGGGAGGAGGAGGAGGAGGAGGAGGGAGGAGGAGGAGGAGGAGGAGGAGGAGGAGGAGGAGGAGGAGGAGGAGGAGGAGGAAAAGGAGGAGGAGGAGGAGGAGGAGGAGGAGGAGGAGGTCCCCCCCAGACCCCCCCAGGGGAACACACAACGGGAACCCCTCCGCCAGGTCGGGGAAAAAAAAACACGAGAGACGCTGGGGTGGAGGGGCGCCGTGGACTCGGTTGGCCCTCCTCCGAGATGGGGGGGTCGATGCTCCCGTCCTCATTGGCGGCGAGCCCAGGAGGGAGGGGGCAGGCCGTCCCAGAAGGCGGCCAAGCTTCTCGGAAGCCCTCGGGCCCTCTGAGAAACTGTCCCCGTCCTCGGAAAAGGCTCAGGACACTTGTCCGAAGGCGCGGCGGCTTCTGAGAAACCCCGCCGCCTTCTGAAATCCTGCCCCCTCTCGCTTCCGCCCCCCGCCGGGCTCGCCGCCAAACGGAGTTCCCCTCCCTCAGCAGGTGGCGACAGCCGAACCCGAGTTACCCCCACCAGCCATCGATTTTCCCGAGTCGTTGGGAGGCGAGGTTCGGGCTCGGCTCTCGCCGCGTGCTCGACGAGCTCCGAGACCCTACCCCCTCCGCCCGTCGAGTTGCCTGAGGTCGGTGATACCCGCGAGGGCAGAGCGCGCCGAGTTTCGCCGACGACTGCGCGCCAGCCCCCCCCCCCCCGTCGGCGCCCCCGAGCTGGACCAGCCGCTGCAGAGAGCGCCCCCCCTCCCGCGCCCGCCGGCCGGCAGCTCCACGTCGGCCCACTGGCCGCTGCACACGCACGCGGTCTCGGGGTCGAAGCCGTCCGGCTCCTGGCAGAACCTCCAGGTGGGGCCCGGAAACGGCAGGGCCAGTTCTCATCCGACTCGGCTTCGCGCAGGAGCGGTCCTAGGCAAGAGTGGCCTTGCTGGTGCGCGGTTTTTCGAGGG
>CAUYUJ010021555.1:58277-65777 GCA_963575745.1 Prorocentrum cordatum | reverse complement strand
TCTTCCTTCCCCTTTCACTCGTCCTCTTCCCCTCTGTTCTAAGGGCTGCGCCAATTACACGTTAAGGAAAAAGACCCCCAAGGGGATACGATCGAAGACAAAGAGGGCGGGCATCGGGGGTTGGGATATACCTGTTGAATGGCGCTCGAGCAGGCAAGGCCAAACCATTCTAAAACGGTTGAACTCTCATCTCAATAAAAAATATGGTTGAGCCCCCTCCAGTGCACATTGCGCTTCTCAATTAGAGTGCTCCTTCTGGGGCTCGCGCCCGGTTTTCTAGAAGGAAAAGTCTTCCTCTTCAAAACGCGCCCCTGGCCCCCGACTTCTAACAACAACTGCTCCCGCCTGATCCTTCCTCGTCCTTGATTTCAAAATCGCGCTCTCTCGCGGGACGACCTCATAACTTACCCAGGAATCGTGCTCTCGCGTGCTACCTCTTCACAATGTATTGCGGCGCCGTGCTCCCAACACTCAACACGCTCTCGCGTCGGCTTGCCTCACGATTTACTTGGGAATCGCGCTATCGCTCGAAACTTCCTTGCGAATCATGTTGGATTTATGCTTCAACGACCCGCCCGCTCGACCTGGCCGTCGGGGCCCGCCCGCCCGACCTGCCCGTTAGGGTCCGCCCGCCCGACCCGCCCGTCTGGTTCTGCCGCTCGTGCTCCTGCTTCGAACGCCCCTCCTGCAAATCTCTCTCGTGCTCCATCCTGCTCCCCCACCCTTGTCTTCCCTCCTCCCTTCCTTCACATGTTTTAGGGGCTGCGACAACTACGCGCGGAACGTAGGGATGATATACCCCCAGGGAGGGAAAGATCGAAGACGAGGAGGGCGGGTATCGAGGGTTCGGGATACATCTGTTGAATGGCACGCGAGCAGATATGAGCGAACAACATTAAACTGATTGTTGTTGTCGCTGTTGCTGTTGCTGTTGCTGTTGCTGTTGCTGTTGCTGTTGTTGTTGTTGTTGTTGTTGGTGTTGCGTTGTTGTTGCGTTGTTGTTGTCGTCGTCGCCCGCGACCCGCCCGCGACCCACCCCGCGACCCACCCCGCGACCCACCCCGCGACCCACCCCGCGACCCACCCCGCGACCCACCCACGACCCACCCGCGACCCACCCGCATTGCTTTGACGAAAAGATATGCACCCACGGCGGGCTCGCTCGACGATTTGTGAACCATCGGCGCTTGCGGCGGGCTTCCTGAGAGCCTCGCAGACTGCCGACGACCCCGCCGCCCCCATCGTGGGACGCACAGGGACATACTAAACCTGCATGTCCTCCTTGGAGGCGCGCGTCCGACCCGAACATATAGTATACCCAGCATGTAGTATCTCGTTTCCCGAGCGGTGTGGCCAGAAAGCGCCCGCCATAACGCATACACTACAAGATTTCTCGGTGCGCGGGGGGGCGACGCAATATAATATAAGTATCTTGGGGTGACGCCGACATCACACTCTTATCCGCAGCTGCGGGGTGCGAAGTGCACCGCTGCCAGGCGGGCCCTGGCGCGACGGCGCCCGCCGCCGAGCACTCACCACTGGAGGTCGAGGCGCGCGCGCTTCGCCCCTGCTGGGCCGACGCGCCGTTCGTACAGGTACGTGTGCCTGCGCAAAGCCAGTGGGACGCACGGAGACATACTTATACTAGACGTGCTCCTGGAAGGCGCGCGCCCGACCCGCACATATAGTATACCCATCTTGTAGTATATCGTTTCCCGAGCGGTGTGGCCAGAAAGCGCCCGCCACGACGCATATACTGTAAGATTTCTCGGTGCGCGCGTCGCCCCTGGGGGAGGACGCACATATAGTAGAAGTATGTTGGGGTGACGCCGAGCCAAGGCTGGCCTCGACCGGCCCATGGGGTCGGAAGATCGCGCCGCATCAACAATGCATCGCCGATGCATCGGCGATGTATCGGCGATGCATCGGCGACGCATCGGCGACGTCGGCGTGGAGAAAATCGGGCTCCACATCGAGCCGCATCGCACACGCGTCTGCGATGCGGCGCGATCCTTTGACCCGAGCTACTCTGAGAAACTGTTCTTGGGTGACGAAGTCTATACACATCCTCTGCTCCCTGGGCCAGGCCCATCCTGAACCACGCCACGCCCTCCTGGCTCGGCCAGGAGTGCGTATACAGCAGGAGCTCGACCACAAGAAACCTTCCACAAGAAACCCAACCCTGAGACCCCAGAACGTCCATTGACTCTTGGTGTGGGAACGTCACGCTTTCCATAGCAAAACCATCGAAACCCAGGAAACCCAGGGCACCCTGGAGGCAAGCAGGGTGTTTCTTGGCATGGGCTTCCACGCAAACTGTACTGGGAGCCTGCTGAGTCTAGCCTGGGACACGATGGATTGTATAGCTTCCTTCGGACACGCGCTGACATGGAACAGTAGGGATCCACGGATCTGGCGCGTGGACGCTGGATCCACGGGCCGGGGAAGGTGCCCCTGAAACAGGAGAGTGCCGCCAGATTTAGCGACGGAGCGCGCCTGTTCTGCACGAAAATGGGACCCGTTGCTACGGCGAGGGCATTGGGTCAAAAACCCTTGGATCAGAAACCCAGGGTCTGAGACACATTGAGGCTTGGCCATGGATGTTACCGCGGCCCTCATCACATAGGGGACCACCCAGTGTCTGAAGCCTCCTGGGCAGGTTCCTGAACGAAAGCCCCCACCGTACCTCCTGGGGGGCCTCTGTGCGCAACCCTCGGCCTTGCCAGTGGCCACACGATGAATCCACACCACGCCGCTGGTCCGGGGGCTGGGGGGTGAAGGGGATGGCTCGACGCTCGGCGCAGGATGATCGTTACGAAGATGTCCCGCAAAGGATCCAAACATCAGGGCTTATCGCCTCAAAGTTCGACGCCTCTGGGTCCTACCAGGATGCAGTCTGGCCAGAATTGCGAGGCGGCTCCAACCGTGGCGACGAGGGACGCCCCAGGAGACCAAGAGAAGGGCCCAAACCTTCAAACGCCTTGCCACCCTTGGCCCTGCCAGTCCTCCACACGTCGGGGTCCAAGCGGCTGTGCGACACGAGCCGGGCGAGCACCGAGTACGCCTGGAGGGTGTCCACGAGCCGTCGCCGCCGCGGTCGCCGCCGCCGTCGCCGCCGCCGCCGTCGCCGTCGTCGTCGCCGCCAGCGCCGCCGCCGTCGCGTCGCGTCGCGTCGCTGTCGCTGTCGTCGCCAGCCACCGTCGTCGCCACCGTCGCTGCCGCCGCCGCCGCTTCGCAGTCGCCGCCGCCGCCGCCGCCGCCGTCGCGTCGCTGTCGCCGCCGCCGCCGCCGTGGCCGCTGTCGCGTCGCTGTCGCTGCCGCCGCCGTCGACGTCGCCGCGCCTGGAAATTGTCCGCGCGGACGGCCCGCACCGCGCAAGCCAGGCCCGCGGCGGCGCAGCAGGCGGCCAGCGCCGCGGTGTAGCTCAGCACCGCCTCGGGGCAGACCCTGCAGCGCCCCGTCGCTGCCGCCTCGGGCGCGCCGCTCGGGGGGGGCGTCTCGGATGGTAGGGCCGTCCTCCTCTCTCGGGGGCGCGCAAACATGGATGAGCGATCCATGGATTTGGCGCGCGGTGGCCAAATCCATGCATCGGGGGAGGTGCCATCCCCAAAATGCGGCCAGTGCCGCCTCGTTTGGCGGCTGAAATTCGAGATTTCCCATTGAAACGGGACCCGTCGCTAATACACGCCCCCTTGATCCATGTTTGCGATCACCTGACTCTTGTTCATGGCCTGGAGGAAAAAGGAACCACCCTCATTATACGGCGGCTGCAGTCGATAAGGAACCCTTAGATAAGGAATCCAGGGTCTGGAAGCTTATGGAACATCAAGTGAGGCTTGGTCATGGATATCATCGCTGCCCTCATCGGACAAGGAATCCTCCAGGGTCTCGAGCCTCCTGGACGCATTCCTTCTCGAACGCCCCTACCGTAAGCACTCCGATAAGGGGAAGCCGTTGAGCAAATGCGCCTGAGGAAGGCAACCGACGGGGCAGAGCTGTTTTGGCAAGCGCCCAGGACCGTTTGGCCAACGCCAGTTTAGGGGGTTCGGGGTGCTTTGCCCTGCCTTGATTATCGTCGCCATCAACGTCGGCATCAGTCCTGCTCTACTCTCTCCGTCCTCCTACTCCTCCTCGAGACAGGCCCTCCTCCTTCCTCCTCCTCCTCCTCCTTCTTCTCCTCCTTCTCCTCCTCCTCCTCTCCCCCTTTCCTCCCTCACTCGAGCTCCGTATTCCTGCTCTATCCCTCTACTACTCCTCCTCCTCCTCCTCCTCCTCCTCCTCCTTCTCGCCCTCCTTCGCCCCCTCCTCAATCTTTCTACGAGCTGAGTATGCTTGTACTGGCACATGCCTCCTCCTCCTCCCCCTCCTCCTCCTCTTCCTCCTCCTCCTCCTTAGTCTTCACGTGCTGCCTATTTGTGCCGCCGGCTTCGCATTGCAAGCCGCACGGTGATGACGAGCTCCGTTTCCCGCCTGCGTGGCCAAGTCGTGCTGATTACTCTTGCGTTTTCACCACTGCCTCTGTTCTTCTTTCGATGCAGGCCAATCCAGCTTCTAGCTCCCCCTCCTCCTCCTCCTCCTCCTCCTCCTCCTCTTCCTCCTCCTCCTCCCCCTCATCCTCCTCCATCATCCTCCTCCTCCCCGTTCACCTCCTCGTTATCATCAGTCATTCCTGCAGTATCCTCATCATCATCAGCAGCATCATCATTATCAGCAGCAGCATCATCATCAGCATCATCATCAACAACATTCCTGCTACCTTCTTCTCCTCCTAATTCTCCGCCTCCTCCTTGGGACTTCTCTCCTTCTTCCTCCCCATCATCACAATAATAATCAGACGCTCGGAATCACAGGTGTAACCGTTACCACCATCGTCAGCATCATCATCCTTGCTCCTCCCACCTCCTCCTCCTCATCCATTCATCTGTTAATATGCATGATCTTCCTCCTCCTGCTCCTCCTCCTTCTCGTCACTCTGCCCAGAAACATCCTGAACGCCCCAGAGAGCCAGATAACCCCTACAGGAGCATCGTTCCCTCCCTCCCCCTCCCCATCCCAGAGAACAGGTCATTTTCAAAATGTGGCTCTCGCGATAGCGCCGCGCACATTCATCTCAACAAACATTGCAGCAGCCTCAAGGATGAAGGGCGGTTCTTTTTCAACGTGTGGCTCTCGCTTAATCATCGCGCGCCTTCCTTTTGAGATATTGCAGCAGCCTCCAGGATGGAGGGCGGGTCTATCTCAAAATGGGGCGTTCGCCTTGGCACCGCGCACATTGGTCGCAAAGTTTGCACCAGCTTCAGGGATGGGAGGGGTCGTTTTCAAACTCTCGCCGTAGCGCCGCGTCCACTTGCTTTACGGACGGCAGCAGTAATGATGATGGAGGGCGTATTTGTTTTCAAACTGTAGCTCTTGCCTCATCTCCGCGCGCGTCCGTCTTCACATCTTGCAGAAGCTACGAAATCGTTCGAGAAATGGAGCCAAGGTCGTTTTCAATGGGTGGAGCACAAATCGTTATAAGCATGGAGTACAAGTGGGTTTCAAGACAGGGGGGCTCTCGCCTTAGCGCCGTGCGGACTCGCTTTAAAAACTTGCAGTCGTTAGAATAATGGAGGACAATTATGTTTGAACGTGTGGTTCTCGTTTGAGACCTCCTAAGCTGCAAATGCCCGCAACTTCAGCAGGCGCAACACCCCAGGGGTCGAGGGCGGCTCATTTCAAAAATGAATCTCTCGTTTGAGAGATCCTCGAGGCTCATGGTTACACATGTGAGCTCTGTGCAACAGTTACACGGGTGGAGGCGACCCTTCGTCGAACAGGGAATATCGCTGGACAGCTCGTTAAATCTGTCATTTAAAATTCTCGCGTTCCTGACTACGCATCAAATTGAGGCAAGGCAATCCAAAACGGGGCCCTCGCCAACATGGCACGCCCATGGGGGGGCGCTTCTTCTACATCCCCAGGCCGAATTTTTCCCTCTTGGACTCAAAAGATGAGAACATCAACGGATCCAATTGGATCCCTTGTCTGGTGTGGGAGCATTTCGTGGATCCTATTTCTGTGTTGCGCGGATCCAATTTCCTGTGTGTGGAAAAACGATGGATCCATTTATTCCCCGGAATAAACATAAAATAATAATTAACATCCGGGACCCAAGAGAAATTGGATCCGCGGAGCACCGCAAGTGAAGCATCATGCTACATCCACAGTATCCACGGAGCTGTGGATCTGCAGACCAATGCTATGATTCTACGAGGGATGGGGGTCTTCCCAGAATGCAAAGAGGAAGGATGAGGGAAAAGGCGAGAGAAGGTGAGAGGAGAACAGAGGGAACGCAGAAGGGGAGAGAGGAGGAACAATCAGGGAAGAGAGGGGGGAAGGAGGAAGGAAGAGGAGAAGGAGGAGGAGAAGGAGGATGAGGGAGGAGGGAGGAGAGAGGAGGGAGGCGGACGGACGAAGGAGGAAGGAGGAGGAGGAGGGAGGAGGCGGGAGGAGGAGGGGGGAAGTGGGAGGAGGAGGAGGAGGAAAGGGAAGGAAGGGATGAGGGAGGGCGAGGACACACAAGCAAAGTGTCCAAGTCGGAAGCTCGAGCGCCACAGCGGGCCCCGCCACCTCCCTTCATTTCTCCCATAACATGTGGTTGCTCGAGCGCCACCGCGGGCCTGGCCATCTCCCGAAAATCCTCCCATAACATAAGTTTGCTCGAACGCCACAGCGGGCCCGGCCAACTCCCGCATCTTCACCCATAACACATCTACCTCACCTCGAAGCGAGCGCTACATGTATCCGCTCACCTGAACGGCGCGTCGCTTCCGACAAGTGGGGCTCAAGAGGAAAATCTCTCGGCCTGCGGAAGTAGTGAGAAGGACAACTTTTGCGGACGTATGTGAAAAAGTGTGCGCCGCTAGGGTTTACTCTGGTCCTCCTCCTCCTCCTCCTACTTCCTTCTGCCCCTTCCTCCTCTTCGTCCTCGTCCTCATCTTCGTCGTCGTCGTCGTCCTCCTCTCATCTTCCTCCTCCTTAGGAGTTGCCATCCTCGGAGTCCTCGATGCTGGAGTCGTCGCTGCTCGAGGAGTCCGTCTTCTCAACATCCTGGCGTGCCAGCGATCCGACCAACCTCCTCCTCCTCCTCCTCCTCCTCCTCCTCCTCCTCCTCCTCCTCGGTGACTCGATGATGCGGGCGAGTTCGCGTCAAAGCGCCGATGCCTTCGAGCCCCCCCCCCCCCCCGCGAACTGAACTGCGGGGAAGGGCGAGCAAAAGCCAAAAGGTCAAGAGAGAGAAGCAGGAAAGACGGATGGTCACGGCCTGAGGAACGGGAGAGGAGTCGGGGGAAAGGCTGGCTGCACATGTATGCGCCGGCGCAGTGCGGGTGCAAAGGAGGCCTGAGCGTGGGCCCCAGCCCCCTTGGAGGAGCTGAGGCCTACCTCGGCGCGCCTCTCCTTGAGTAGGGGCCTCCTCCTCCAGCTGCCTCCTGCCTCCTCCCTCCTCCTCCTCCTCCTCCT
>CAUYUJ010021555.1:35000-52500 GCA_963575745.1 Prorocentrum cordatum | reverse complement strand
CAAGGCGCCTAGAATTAGATTGGAATCTGGGAACCCAGAGATACATGCTTCCAACGGCCGACGGGTAACTGGGACACCCATCTTCTGTGATCGATGTCCTCGAAGGCGGCCCCCAGAGGAGGGCACCCGTGGCCCCCAAACAGGGTCCCGAAGGCGGAGGGCAGCGGCCCAAGAGGACTCCAAGGCACATGGCCCCGAGAGGCTCCTGTGGCGAAAGGTTTGCGAAGGTCTTCGCGGTTGACCCCTGCCGTCGCCGTCGCCGTCGTTCTCCTCTTCCTCCTCCTCCTCCTCCTCCTCCTCCTCCTCCTCCTCCTCCTCCTCCTCCCCGCCAATACTGTCGTTTCCTCAATCCTATCAATTTTCTTCTTAGTATTCGTAATACTATTGTTTTTCTTCCTCTTTCCGCCTCCCTGCTCATCCTCATCCTCCTTCCTTGTCTTTTCCTACGCATGCCCCTGCTCCTCTCTATTCGGCGGCAGGCTCGGCACTTCCACCGCTGTGCGTGTTCCGGGCAATTCCGAGCTGGGGCGCGACGGCAGGCCCACCCGTCTGGTCCACTGCATGCTCCTGCTTTTCCCTGATCGAGGCAGCTCGCCTGGGCTTCGCTCCTGGGTGGGATAGGTCGGGGTACGCACAGTGTGAAGAACTTGCTCCAGCTCAAGCGCCTCTCAGGAGCCTGCCGGGACCCTCCCAGGAGCCTCTCAGCCTTTCAGGGCCCTCCCAGGACAATCTCGGACCCCCCCCCCGAACATCTCTCGAAATTTTCGGGGGCGTCCCCAGGCCTTCTCGGGCCCTCTAGGAACCTTTCAGCAGTCTCTCAGGATCTCCCCAGGAGCTCTTCGAGAGCCTCTCATGAACCACCCAGGAATCGATCTGGACCCTCTCAGGGACCTGTCAGGCGCCGTTCTAGAACTTCCCAGAACCCTCTCAGGATCCTGTGTTTGGAGTGTTTTGCTGGGATTTTGTTCTACGCTCGCGACGCGATGCTCACTCAGCCACCGCCCAAACCACACTCCGATAGACGAGCGTCGCTGGGCAACAGTGGCCGCTGCGCGAAAGGCAATGTGCGGCTGAGAACCCATGCGGGATAACAGCGAATATACCGAGAAGGCATCCTCGATAAACACTGATCGCCGTGCGATGGCGGTGGAGCGACTCAGGAGGCACTTAACCATGGACCCCCCCCTCGGCTGGGCGCCCTCCCTTGGCCCCCCCACGGGAGGGCCGCTCGCCGCAGGCGGGCGGCCGGGGCACGACGATTGCGTCGCAGAGCGTTTTGGAGGCTCGCACCATCTCGCCGAGCACGTGCCACTTCAGGTCCGCGGCCGCCGCGTGGATCCTGAGGGACTCATAGGGACTCCTCGACGTCAAACGTTTTGATATTGCTGAGGTCGTCTGCCTCCTGATCCTCCGCGCGCGGGGGCCAGTCCAAGCTCGGCGCCATATTGCGCGACTTCAGCTCCTCCGGGAGCTCGATGAGGAAGATTGCCAACGGCCACTTGGTCGACGAGGCTCTGGGCGCCGCGCGCGCGTTCCCGGGGTTGTCCGTCGACCCCGCCATCTCGAGGTTCGCCCTCTGGCGGAGCCCCCCGGGCTTCGAGAACAACTTCGCGCAGAGGATCGCGCCGAGGAGCTCCTGCGCCGCGATGGCCCTGTTCGGATCGTCTGCCTTGGCCTACGCCCGCAGGAACCAAGCCATCTCGACCTCGACCGCGCGCCAATGTGCCCCGTCGGGCGCCGCCGTTCGGCGGTGCTTTCCAGCCGCCTGCCTGGCGCTCTCGGCCTCGAACCTGATGAACGCTTCCAACCTCTGCCCCTCTGCCAGCCGCTTGCCGGTCAACGTCAGTGCGAGACGGACTGTCTGGGGCAGGGGGCCCGCTCCTTGCCCCTCTTCGCCGCGCCAGCAAGCCGAGCGCACATGGGGCCCCCGCAGCAGCCCCTCGCAAACGAGGGCCATCGCCGGGGAGACCGCGTGCCCCAAGCCCGCCGCCATCTCGCTCGCGTCGATGGTTCTGCGCCCCGATGTCGACAGGCACCAGTCCGCCACCCGCTTCGCCCTCTGCGCCGAGAGGCCCCTCTCGCCACCTATAGGTGGCGCAGTCGCAGTGGAGTTCAATGCAGCCCACTTTGAGGCCGCCCCGCGCCCTGGCCCTCTGCGCCGAGGAGCCGAAATAAACGCCGAGGAGGATGACCGCGAAGAGGGCGGCCAGTCCCCCCCTGCGCCCTGCCCCGAGCGCCTCCAGGTCGTCGGCGTAAGCGAGCTGTTCCACGGGCCAGTCGCTGCCGAGCAAAAGATCGCCCGCAGCACGGCGCCGAACAACCTGGCACATCCGAGGGTTTGGGGACGTCGAAGGCGCCGACGGTGTTGCAACAGATCTCGCCCTCGACCTCGCAGGCCAACATTCCACGCTCGTCCTCGCGTCCTCGCGGGTCCTGATGAGCCGATGCGCGCCCTTAACGTCGCCGGCGAACGAGAATGCGACCTCGCGCCGGCCTCTGCGGTAGCTCGGGAGGAAATTCCCCCCCCGCGGGCCTCGGCGTCATCTGGCGGCCCCCTGCGTCGGGCCCGGCTGTTCGCAGCGACCTTGCGCGCGCCGTCGTGCGCGAGTCGCTCCTTGCCGCTCGCGCTCCCCATGCAGTGCAGCTATGGCGCGCTTGCCGCGGGAACGGCTGCGCAACTGCCCCTTGGACTTCCTGATCACCCTGCCCGACTTCGCCTCGTCCGCCGGGCGTTCTCGAAGCCGGTCGATGCTCCTCCGCGCCGCCGTGCTCGGCTATCTCTGGGGCGGCTCAGTCGGCCGCCCCCTTGCCGAGGCACCCCTTCGCGAGCCGTTCGAAGAGCGCTTCCTGCCATGATATCTCGCGCAGGATGCCTGCGGTGACCCCCGTTTCCAGATCCCCCATTAGGGCTGCTTCCTGCCCCCCCACTTCGCGTGGGGGAGCGGCCAGCAAGCGCAAGCGGATGAGCTGCCCCGCTGCGACGCGGCCCAGGTCGTCGCCGCGGCCAACTCGCCCTGCGGCCCCCAGCCAGCCCTCGAGGACCACTCTGGCAGCCTCGTAAAAATTTCCTTCGCGAGGTCGGACGGCTCGCTCGGGTCGGCCCCCACCGGGCGCGCCCGCCTGCGCCGCCAGCTCGCGCGGCGCGCGCCCCTCGGCTTCCCAGCCACCCAGGGCCCGCGCAATCTGCTCGAAGAGCTCGGTCCTCAAATCAGGCCCGATAGTCTGGGCCCCGGTGGCCGGGCGAAAGTATAGGCCCGCGCCGTTGAGGAAGCCTCTCGGGCCCTCGACGCCCTCGCAGCAGCGCGGGGGCCCCGCGCCTCCGAACTGGCGGGGAGGGCGCCCGCTCGATCCCCGCACACCGTGCCGCGATTATGCCTCCCGCGCGGCACCTGAGGACAAGCGGAGCCTGAGGGCGCTGCTTCCAAAACCCGAGAGCGCCTCGATCAGGCCTGGCCGCGACGGGAGCCAGTTTGCGAAGGACGCAGTGGCGCCCTTGCTGCCGCGGCTCTCGACGGAGAAAGGGTTGCCCCACTTGCTCGCCGGGGCCTCGCCGCAGCCCCCGCCGACGCGGGCGTCGCCTTCGCCGAGCGGGCCGCGCGCCATGGGGGGGCGCGGCGCCCGCGGTCTCGAACGCGCCGCGCGCGCGCCCGTCGCGTCGAACTGCAGGCTCCCTCCGCGGAGCCGTCGGTCGGTGGTCAAACGCGGAAGCCGACCGACGTGGCGCGTCGGCTGCGGGGAAGGCGTGCCCATGCTGCTCTGGTGGAGGGCTGCAGCGCGTGCGCCGTCGAGGTCGAAGAGCGCGCTCGCCGCTGGCAGATGCCATGCGCTGGCGGGGCGCTGCCTGCGAAGGGTGCCTTTGGGGGTGGCGCCGAGGTCCTCGGGCTGCTCCAGGAGGCCGGCTGCCTGTCCGCTGTCAGCTGGGCCTCGTGCGCGCAGAGGACAACATCGGCTAGCTGGTCGGTCGCGGCTCTCCAGCCATGGGAAGCCCCATGGGCGTTATGCCGATCGCAACGGGCGCGGACCTCGGCGGTTCTCCCACGCCGCCCGCGGCCCAAGACTGCAGGGCGGCGAGGCCGCGAGCGCGCCCCACTCGACGGCTGCCAGCCGCTGGCGGTAGTCACAGGTAGTACCCGAGCAGCGCTGCGCTGGAGAGATCGGCGTCGCCTGACCTGGCCAGGCCCGCCTCGCCCAGGCGCGCTGGAGCTCCGAGGCGGCGCGCGAAGGCCGCGACGTCTGCCCGGCGCCTTTGCCCGCAGAAGATAGATTGAGCGGGGCCTTCCGCCGGGGCCGCCCCGCCGGCCCACCGCGGAATAGTTATTCTTCGAACACCATAATGGTCCAATCGCAGAACACATTATTCTTAGAACACCAAGCCGACGCATGAAAGCCATGGGCCTCGCCCAGATGTTCGAATGATACCCCGCGCAAGCCACGGACAGTTATTCGAACATTCCTCCTTGGGGCAATGGGCAAGCCTGGGCGCCTCGCCACTGCTTGACTAAAGCACATTCACGCCTGCGCCCCCTGCTGACCGCCGCCTGGCCCCGGGCCCGCAACTGGCTCCCGGCGCCTTCCCCGCCCGTCTCTCCGCTGCTGGTGCCCTCCTCCGCTGGCGACGCCCCCCGCTCTTGGCCATCGCGAGCGGCCGCCGGCGCGGCCTCGCGGACGGGGCTCCCGCCCCGGCGGGTCAAGCGGAATCCCGCCGCGGCCCGCGCGGTCGACGCGGGTCGGGCCGCCAGGCCTGCGCCCGCCGGCAGCGGCAGCGGGGGGCGCGGCCCCCCTGGCCCTGAACCGCCGCCGTCGTTGCCCCGGCATCAGCGCCGCTCGCCGCGGCCGCCGCCCTTGCTCCCCGGGGCGTCCCAGAGCGGCGCCGGCGACGCGCTGGCTCCCGAGAGGGCCTCGCCCCGCGCGTCGGCCCCGCGAGCGGCCTCGCCGCGCTCTCGGGGCTGTCGAAAATAATGACCATCAACGCAGGACGCGCAGCGGTCGCTAACGCTTCGCCCCAGCGGCACGTGGACGACGCGCGTCGCCCCCTCTGGGCGGGCGCGGTCGCCTCGCAGGTTGCGCGTCGTCGCCCCCGCACATCGAGAACCTGGCCGCCAGGGCGGCCAGTGGCAATCCGAGGGGGCAGCCCGCCGCGAGCGCGCGCCGCACCCCCCCCGCCCGAGAAGGGCGCGCGCCGCCCCCGCCCCCCCCCCCAAGGAGCAAAGCTGACTGGGGCGAGCGGCGACGAGGGCCCCGGATTCAGCTGCGCATTCTGAGGGGAGGATGCAGGGCGCATGGGCGCCGCCCGCATGATGGTGATCATGATGATGAAAGGTATGATTGATGATTCTGTGGGTACCGATGATGTCGACGATTACCGCGATGATCAGGGCGATGCTGATTATGGCGATGATGATGACGATGATGATGACGATGATGATGATGATGATGAGCATCATCGTCACGAGCACCATCACCATCATGAACATGGCTGATATTCTGAACAAAGCTGGTCGCATTGCGGGTGGCCCTTTGCGGATGAGAGCGAGCGCGCGTCGAGGAAGCGGCGCTTCTTCGGGTCGAGCGTGGCTGTCTTCGAGATGCACCTGCAAAAACTGCTCTTGCCGTCCAGCGCCCGCGCGGCGGGGCCGGCGTTCGCGCGCGCCCCGGCCGCCCCCCCCGCCAGCGTCGCCCCTGCGCGCCTGCTTTGGTGGACTGCCCAGCAGCCCCGGCGGCCGCGGCCGCGGCGCCCGAGGCTGTTGGCGCGCCGCTAGGCTGGCGAGGGCCAGCGGCGTCGTGTAGTAGCGCTGCTCGACTGCTGAACAGTCAATCGCCCGCCGCGGCGCCGCGTGGAACGGCGCGCGGACCCGCTGCGCCAGCTGCCAGGCCTTCTCGCGGATGCTTCGCTCATGCTGCATCTTCTGGGCCCGCGGCGGGCGTGCGACCGCGTCGCCCTGCGCGTTCCTCACCGCGAGACCCCAGACGTGTTCCCCGAGCAAGTAGTTCAGGTGCGTCTGGAACTGCTACGCGCTACCGTCTTGCAGCTCCTGTCTGTCGGCGTTGCGTTGGCCGGGCCCGCGGATCCAATGGGCTTCCGCAGCGCCTCTGGGCCCCGCGGAGGTTCGACCTTGACGGCGGCCGCCAGCCTTATTGCATGGCCCCAGGGCTGGGCCGCACTGGGGCACAGAGGTCGGGATCCTCGCCCCCCTCGGCTGCGTAAACCGATGTGAGCGCCTCTGCAAAGATGTCGTCGCGCTTAATCTCCGTCTGCCTGGCCTCGAGACAAGGCGCCGCGGGCGCCCGCGCTTCCACTGCGCCTTCTCGGAGGCCAGGCGCCAGGTGGTCGGGGGCGCTCAGAGGCTCGGTCACTTGGCGGGCATCGCCCTCGCCCTCCATCCTCTGTTTTGCTCGATCCTCGCGCGCGCCGCCTGCCGCGCGCGCGGGCACGGCGACCTGCGCGCGGTGCTCGATCGCGGTCTCTGCGTCGAGGTTGAGCTAGTCTCGGGCGAACGCCCTGACGTCGCCGCTTGAAGTCAACGAACATGCCGAGGCTCGTCACTCCGTAAAAATACAGCTGCGCTCGCGCGTTCAGCGGCGCGCCCGCATTTGCGAGGGGGGGCTCGCATCTGCGCGCGGCGACGCGACGCGAGCGCGCGTGCCCTCTCTTCCCTTTCGAGGCCCCGCAGCGGCACGCTGCTTAGCCCCCCCCTCCGACACAGGTCGAGCTGGCGACGCCGAGGGCGGGCCGCCGAAGACCTGCCAGGCCCTGGCGCAGACCAGGCGACGACGCGACTCGAGGAAATAAATATTCTGGATCGCGCGACGATCCAGCAAGCCCGCCCTTGCAGGAGGGAGCGCGCTGCGCGGCCCCGAAGGCGCTCCGCCGCCCGCGCGGCCCAATCCGGCGCGGAGGACGCCCCCCCTGTTTGGGGCCCTCGCCCCCCGCCCGCAGCGGAGCGGAAGGCGGGGGGCGCAGGCGGGGCGGGCGCCTTCTTATGGGGAGGGGCCCGCCGGTCGACGGGGGGCCAAGGCAATTCCAAAAAGCGCGCCGGTGGCTGCGCCGTCGAGCGCTGACTCCCTCGATCCGCGCCTGGCGCAGGCAATGGGCGCTTGCCTGCCTCGGTCGCTCCCTGATTTCGCAGCGCCGACATCAGCGGGTGATCTGGATATTTAACAAACGGCATGGCGACGTTTTTCAGATGCGGCTAAATATGGTTTATTTGCGCGACCCAAATGTCACTGCGCATCGCGCCGCGAGGCCTCTCGGCGCGCCCAACGGGCGATTCGCGCCTGCGGTTCGCGCGCGACTGCCGGCGCCGGCGCGGGCAAGATTCGCCGCGCTTGCGGCGCGGCGCGCGGGGGTCTCCCGCGCGGGCCCGCGGGGGTGACAACTGCGCGACGCTTGCAGAGGGCGCGAGATATCTACGCGCTGGGTGCGGGGGGCGACGCTCCGTGGGAAATCGCGCATTTACAAGCCGCAGCGCGGGCGCCGCAATAAAGGCGGGCCGCAGCTAAGCGCGCGCTGCCACGAGAAGCGCCGCCGTGAATCGCGAAGCGGCCCGCGGCCGCCGAGATCGCGAATATCGGTTCTGAACTGGCGGCGGCAGGAGGAGGGGGGAGGGAACAGGGGGGGGGCGGAGAGACAAGGAAAAGGGGAACGGGAACGGGCGGGCGGGGGGACAAGCGGCCCACGGCCCAGCAAGGCACACTTTCTGCACTCTGTAAACCAAGCACGGCGCAGCTCGGCACGGCACAGCACGGCGGGGCCGTCTACGACAGCCAGCGCCGCGAAGCAAGGAGAAGGGCAACCGCGCGCAAACCAGCATCCGCACATGAAAACAAGGGGAAGCAACGTGGGATGACCATCAGGGTAGGCAAAAGACAAAGAAATTCTCCTGGCGAAAGACCCAACCATATGCAGTTGTAAATACCGCAATTGTGAATACCATCCTCGCCCGCGCCCCCTATGTGGCCACGGCTTCCCGCCGGGGCCCGACATGCTCAGGGGCACGTTCGTGGCCGTCTTCGCGGGCGCCGACGACGACAAGGACGGCGCCCCTCTCACCGAGGAGCAGAAGCAGGAAAGGGCCTTGAGAGCCATGAGGGAGGAGGTGGCGTTGCACGTCGACAAGGCGGAGTACGACGCCCAGGCGCGGTTGTTGAAGCAGCACAACTATGGGGCCACGATCCTCGTGAGGGGTGTGCCGAAATGGCCCGGGGTCGCCATGCGAACCCTGCCACTGGCGCCTTCGGTGGAGCTCCAGTGGGGCCACGGTCGTCGTGAGGAGTGTGCCGACATGGCCCGAGGCCGCCATGCGAACCCTGCCGCTGGCGCCTTCGGTGGAGCTCCCAATGGGGCCACGATCCTCGTGGGGGGTGTGCCGAAATGGCCCGGGGCCGCCATGCGACCCCTGCCACTGGCGCCTTCAGTGGAGCTCCCTACGGGGCCACGATCCTCGTGAGGGGTGTGCCGAAATGGCCCGAGGCCGCCGTGCGAACCCTGCCACTGGGGGCCTTCGGTGGAGCTCCCTATGGGGCCACGGTCGTCGTGAGGGGTGTGCCGAAATGGCCCGAGGCCGCCATGCGAACCCTGCCACTGGGGGCAGTGGGTGGAGCTCCCTACGGGGCCACGATCCTCGTGAGGGGTGTGCCGACATGGCCCGAGGCCGCCATGCGTACCCTGCCACTGGCGCCTTCGGTGGAGCTCCCTCATGGGTCTACGATCGTCGTGAGGGGTGTGCCGAAATGGCCCGAGGCCGCCATGCGAACCCTGCCACTGGCGCCTTCGGTGGAGCTCCCTATGGGGCCACGATCCTCGCGAGGGGTGTGCCGAAATGGCCCGAGGCCGCCATGCGAACCCTGCCACTGGAGCCTTCGGTGGAGCTCCCTATGGGGCCACGATCCTCGTGAGGGGTGTGCCGAAATGGCCCGAGGCCGCCATGCGAACCCTGCCACTGGGGCCTTCGGTGGAGCTCCCTATGGGGCTACGAAACGCTGTGCTGGGTGGGTGAAACGCAAGGAGGAGGGGGAGGAGGAGAGGAGGAGAGGAGACGCGGGCCACCGTCTCTTCAAAACGAGGACCCAACACCACGGGATGGTTGGGAAAAAACGTTCCCCTGTGAACCTGTCGATGGCTTCGTAGTGACTGGCCTGCGCAGCGGCCGACGCCCCTGACCCCCGCCCCGAGGGGTCGGGCGGGGCCTCGCGGCCGCGGGCGACTCCTCCGCGCGCTGCCACCGCGCCTGCGCGCAGGCGCGGCGCCCGCCCCGACGGGGCGAGTGGAGCTCTGCCGCCGCCGGCGCCTTCCTCGCTGGGCTACCTTTTGCTGGCCCCCCTCGTCGGGCCCTCCTTAGCTCGCGGAACTCGTCGGGCTCTCCGAACCCTCGCCCTCGCCCCCGGAGGCTTCCACCGTCACCCGGTCCGCGACGTGGCGCTAGCATCTCTGGCAGACCACGTCGCACTCGCATGGGGCAGCGGGGTTCGTCGCGGCAGGCCGCGCCCAGCGGCGTCCTGCCCGAAACCCAGCCGCGGCGGCCGACCTATTGTGGAGCCTGGCCACCCTGCGTCCTCTCGTGTCCGCGATGATGCACGTGCCACTTTCCTCGGGGCCCATGTCTTCTGGCGGGGCCGCGGCGCGCCGCCTCCGATCTGAATGTTATCCCCGTCGCCGTCGTCGCGGTTGAGATCCGCCTCGGATTCGCCCGCGACGCCGTCGCGGCTGCCGCCCGCTGGCGCGGCGATCTCCGTCGCCAGGGGAGGCTCTTCCACCGCTTCTTCGACGGCGGCCTCTGTTGTCGCCATCGGCCCCGCTGGCGGCGGCGCTGGCCGCGGCGCCGTCGGCGCCCATCCTGCAGCGCGGCGGGGGCCCTTGCAGGTCCTAGTCGCCAGCGCGTCGCCCCCTCTCGATGACACTTTTCCTCGCTACCAACCAGTTCGCCAAGTCCAGGATGGACGCATCCTCATCCAGCTCCACGAAGGCCATTCCAGAGCGCATCGCCCCTGCGAGCTGCCGCTGGAGCCCGGGGCCGACGGCGCGGCACGTCCTCGCGCACTGTAGGTGTCCGCGCCCTTTGGCGACCGCCTTCCCAAGTAGTCCCGGTCGCCCTTTGAGATCCCCATCGCCGACGAGGCTGATGAGAGGGTTGCTCGCGCCGGGTGCTCCGTCCAAAAGCCAGCGACCTCTTCTGGGATGAAGGCCAGCACCCTCCGCGGCACATCCTGGCCCGTCGTTGCCGCTTCGGCATGCCTGGCGGGCTTCCGGACCACCGCCTGGCTGGCATCGTCGCACCGCGGCGAGATGTAATCCCTCTCGAATTCCGCGGTCTCGTGCGACTCACGCCATGGCGTGAAGCCAGTCTCTACTCGCGCCGGGTCCCGCATGTAACACTAGTGGGACACAAACAACGGCAGCTCTGGCATCTTGCGCCCCGCGCCGCTGGTCTCCGCACGGCGCAACGTAGCCGCCAGGCCTCCGCCCACGAAGGCGAGACGCCGGGGCGATATCCAGCCGTGGTCGACGCGGCGCAGCACGGCCCAGACCTCAACACGGCGCAGCCACGCCATCCCGCGCAGGCACTTCACGACGTCCTCCTACGCGACCAGCTGCGCCAGGGCCCCGATGAACGCGCTGGTGAAGCGGGCAGCCATCATTGTCGGACCCTTGCTAGCACCGAGGAGCATTTCCGTGTTCGCGACGACCCGCTGGACCTTGGGCCGCGCGGAAATCTCGACGCAAAAGTTTAAGCCCGCCGCCCGCTCGGTCCAGGTCACCGCGCGGAGGGTCTGGTTGGGCACCGACGGCCCGCAAGGCTCCGCGGCCCTGGCATCAACGTAGTAAATGAAGTGCGCGACCGTCTTCGGCCACGGGGCGCCGTGCACACGCGTCACCAAACGACGCATGGTCTCAGTTGCTCGCGCGTGCGCCCTCACCGTGTTGAGGCTCGCGCTGCCATTGATGCCGTCCTTCGCCCGCTCTGGATCTATGCAGAACCGCGCACCTCCAGCAAAGGTTGCCTCCATCCCGCTGAGCACCTTGATCAAGCGGGGCTTCCAGCGAGCCCACTCTCGGGCCCCCACCCCCCCGCGACTCTCCTCGACAGTGACACGGCGCCCCCGCGCGTAGCGGGGCCATAAGCGCGCGGGTCCCTTCCAGGGTGGCGGCCTCCTGCTGCTCCTGCCCGCGCCAGCCGATTCTGAACCAGCTCCTCCTCCACCGCCTGGCGAGCCCGCAGCCATGCAGGACAATGCTGACCCGCCGCCTTGAGGCGTCGAGGGCGCACGGCCCAGTGCCCAGCATCTGCGCCAAACCGTTGTTCAGAACCGGTCGAGCGCTTGAGCCCAAATGGCCACAGACGTCGGGAAAGAAATGGCGGACTTCGGAAACCCTGACCCCCAAAAATGTGGTCATCTCTTGGGGGCGCATCTTTTACTTCCGCCGCCTTCCGCCGGCCTTCCGCCGGCTTCCGGTGGCGGAGGCGGCCTGTTTTCACTTCCGCCGAACTTCCGCCGAGGAAGAGATGACAAATCCGTCGATCGTCGAAGACAAGGCCCTTTTATGGAACGCCTCCAATGAAGATGAACTTTCGTGTTGGCACATGTGGGCAAACTGCACCACCAAGCCAGTGCAGGTATTACAAGTGGGGGCGGCGCAGGTAAAGACCCCGCGCGGTGCTCAAAGATGGCAGGGGCAGCGCGCGGCGGCCGGCAAAGTCGCTGGGAGCAGATGGCAGATCTTGTGCTCCAATCGCTCAACAAGTTACGAATTCTGCCGTGCACGTCTGCCATGGAGGGGACACGATGAAGGGGGCCTGGCTCAGGGGGGGAGGACAACTTGCCCAGAATCGACCATCATACGCCGGCAGATGGGCGATAGGATGCGATAGGCTCCCTGGTAGATTGGCACCCCCTGGGCGGGGCGGGGGGGGGCCCAGGCCCCGATCGGCGATGCGTGGGCAATGGGGGGTTGATGTCGCCACCCACGGTTATGCTGCTCCCATCGTACTTAAAGACCACATCCCAGAAATAGTTCGAGCACCCGGAAACGTGTCGAACCAGCGACCCTGAGCATCCGGCACCCACAGAAAAGAAAGGATAAGTTATGTTTAAGTTCTGCCCCTTAACTTAAAATGAACTTACCTTAGAACGTACTTAAGTTACTTAGTTCGTACCTCAACTTAGACTTAGAACAAACTTAGAATTGCACTTAAAACGCATGTAGTTTGCACTTAGTTTGCACTTAGTTGTTGGCCTGGTGTTGGGATGTTGTTTCGCAGTTGACGCATGCGGGCGCAGCCGCGAAGTTTGAGCTACGTCATGCCACGCCTGCTAATCAGCGTTCCCTTTCCGATGTTTTTCGGCCCCTCGGTTTCTGGATTTCTGGTTGAAGGGCTTCGTTGGCCCATGGGCCCCTAGGATCCTGATGGGTCCCAGGGGCGCGCGCCTGGACTCCTTGGGTCTTGGATTCCTGGGTTCCTGTGCCCCGGTGGGAGAGCGAGGAGGAGGAGGAGGAGGAGGAGGAGGAGTAGGAGGAGGAGCCATTGCCGTTTTGGCTCAAGCCATTCAGAGGGCATCTTCATAAGACGAGAAAGGATCCACTTTTTGGACGCGGCTTCTGGTGAAGCGCCCAGCGGCGGCCGAGGCGATGCCCGCGGCGAAGCTCCGGAGGCCAGCTGCTTGGCACGAGCAGGACCAAGAAGAGGAGGACGACACCGACGAGGGGCCTTTGGTGCGTATCGCCGCCACGCGCGGCCAGGGCAAAAACACCCTCAAGGACGACGAGGACGCAGAGGACGGAGCAGCTGATTCCCGCGCGACGACTCGTGCCCAAAGGCACACCTTCGCGAAGAATCGCCACCTCTTCGATCAGGCCTTGGTGGCCCAGTTCGACAAGCTGATGGACACAGCCAACAAGACCGTCGGCAAGCAGGCGCAGATCAACCAGATCATCAACAGCTGCGTCACGAGGAAGGCTGCTGGCGGCATGGGTGTCTTGATCAAGGAACGCTCGGTGAAGCGCTTCCAGCGCAACATGATGCGCGACGAGAACAAGAAGACGGCGCACGGCCTTGGATGGTGGAGTCTCGTCGGAACGAAGTTCGGCGGCTCGGAGTCCTTGGCGCAGAAAGCGCTCGACGCAAGGGAGGTCTACCAGGCAGAGGACACGGGGCTCTACTACCAGAGGTCCCACACCATCGAGCGGACGAGAGTCCAGGAGAAGGGCTACACGGGCGAGGAGGACACGGGCGGCCTGCTCTCGACGGACGAGTTCGTGCAGGCGTTGTGCGACCAGGAGGAGCAGCTCACCGCGAAGCCTCTCGGCGACTGGTTCAAGCAGTGCCAGAAGGGGGCCCCCAAGAAGATCGCGGGGGTGCAGGCGGACGACGGCGACTTCACGGTCATGCAGGACTCCTACTCCTACTCTTACTCCTGGTGTTATTCCAACCCTACTGATACTCCTACTCTTACTCATGCTCCTACCCCCCCTCCTCCCACTCATAATCCTGAGAGGGAGTAAGAGGAGAGGTAGGTGGGGGAAGGTGCATGGGGTACGAGTAGGAGTGGGAGTGGGTGCTACCCGCAGGAGAGCTTCGACGCGGTCTCGAGGGTGACTCTGGCCCTGCGCCGCTTGGGCACCAAGATGATGGCCGCCGAGGGCAACTCCGAGACCACGAAGCTGATGTCTGAGAGGGCCATCAGCCTGTGCAAGGCCGTGGCGGGGCCTAGCGAGGTCATCGAGGGCCTCCTGGTGGCCCAGGGCGAGGCCAAGCGCAACATCTCGAAGGCGGACGTGGCGGAGGCTCTCAAAGCCATGAGCGTCCCGTACAAGCAGATGGTCGAGCTCTACAATGAGATCGTGATCCAGGTGAAGTCCGCGGCCAAGGGCAGCAAGACCGCCGACGCGGCCAAGGGCTCGAAGCCGATCAAGCTTTAGGTCAGCGCTGAGGGCGCTTCGAAGAGAATGAGAAGGAGAGAAGGATGATGTTTTCGTTTCAAAAAAATGTTGGGGTGTGTTTGGCGCAACCAGTGGGGCCGAGTCGATTTTGGCCCCCAGGGGCTGATTAAGGATTGAACCGAGCGAAACTACGTTTCGATTGAGCCGAGTGCTCGACGCGGCGCCCGGCGCGCCGCGCGCAGGAGGCCGAGGCAGAATGGTTCGCCTCGTGCTACTCCTTTTTTTCTTTCCTCTCAACCCCTGCTACTTATCCCCTCCTGACCCTGATTCTCGCGCTCGTTCTGATCGCCCTCTCCCCGTCCTACCGCTCGCCCCATCTCGAGGCCCCTCTGGCTGCCTCCCGTTCCCGCTCGGCGCGATTGCCGCGCCGCCTGGTCTCGCCCTCGTCGCGGGCAACAGAGCCCCGACCGAGCCCGCGAGAAGCGAGCGAGCCCAGCGATGGGCCCAGCAGAAAACATATGTCAAATCTTGTGCGCTGAAACAACTGGCCCCTGAAGGAGGCCCTGGGGCCCTGAAATCACGCGGCCCCTGGGGCCCCGACAAGGGAACCTGGGGGCCACAAAGGAATCCTGGTGACCATGTCGCAGATATGTTGTAGATATGTTGTAGATTCGTTGTAGATTTTTGAAATCTACAAAGAATCTACAACGCGATGCTGTAGATGCTTCGTAAATTTCAAAATCTACAACGAATCTACAGCGCTCATCCTTGAGCAGCTGTCTGTAAGGTTAGTCTCACGTGCGTTCAGAGTGTCACAGTTGTTCAGGGTCTGTCTGAAAGTCTGAATCGAAAGAGCGGGGCGGGGTGAAAAGGCCAACATTCGCACCCCTCCTTATCATCGTAGCCGCTTTGGCTCAGCAGGCTTATTTTGACGAGCCCTGGACTTTACAATGGGATCGAAACGCCCTCGCCAGGTTGCAAACCCAGATGTTGCAGAATCCGACTACGTTTCTTGCTTGAAAGATTTCGCTGGCGGTAGACCCCTCGAGTCCGTGCTGCAGCCATTGAACACAGATATCAATAGGTTGACACCTGTTCATGTGGTCAGATCGTATAAGCTGTTGGAGTCGTTGATGAAAAAAGGAGTGTGGAATGGAGTTATATGGACGTCTCGGTTCATGATAGCTACAAAGGCAGTGTGCAGTGACGGAAGTGAGCTCACTGCGACGAACATCACCGATCACGTCAGGAAGTGCTTCAGCATGGTCAGGCAGATCAAGTTGGACAAAACTTCGAGCGTTGGTAAAACTCGTTCCAGGAAATCGTCACCATTCCTGCGGCAGTGCGGGGCCGCCGACAGAATCGCGATCGACGCCCTCGTCGGAAAAATGAAGCTCACGCAGCTGAGCGATGTACCCATCAAGACGCCCGATCCCAAGAAGGCTGTGGATTCGCCGCCATCAGGTTCGGCGCCGCCAATGCCCCCGACCCCGCGCGGCGCGGCTCTATCAGACAGCGGTTCGATGCGTGACATGTTCAAGACAGGCTTGCGACAGGTCGAGGAGATGGAGCGCGACTTGGCCGAGTGTTCAAGATTGGCGTCGCTGGCGACAGTGCCGTCTACCATAGCTTACCCAGAGCACGCGGCGAAGTTCGATGAAGATGGGTTTCCACAGATGTCACCGAGATCTGACATATCTGCGGTATGTCAGCCACCGTGTCGCTCTGGTGCACCGTCGCGTTCGATGAGCATGCAAGACTTCATCGACGGCCACGAGATTCCCGACGCCCCCGATGCTGGCCCAGAGAAAACATCGAAGCCCGACACATTCGACGAGCCACCAGACCCTTGCACGCAGCGCCGCAGGAAGGAGATTCTTCGCGTGCGCAAGGAGGCCAAGGCGACGCAGTCTATTACGGACCGCGCCAAGAAGCTTACGGTGCCAGATCCCAAGAAAAAAACAACCATCAAGACAACGGGCGACCCCCCCGAGGATCGCAAGCTCATCAATCCGAAGTTGGCGAAGACAAAGGACGGGCCTTGTAAACGTGAGAGAGTTCTGGCAGAGGGAAGAGGGTGAAAGGAATCCCCGCCCTCCGATCCCCCCTCCCCCCCCTAAAAAAACAAAACGAAACGCAGCCCCCACCGCCGCGACGGCGATGGGGGGGGGGGGGAAGGGGGTGGTGATGCGGAAGCCGAGGCCTTCTTCACCCTGCTCCCTCAGCCCGACACTCTCACCCCCCGCCCCAAAACAAACTTCGCTCGAAGAGGTAAAATGAGGAGGAGGAGGACGAGAGAGGGACTAGATTGAGCAATTCCATAAGGACGGTCGCTTTGAGATCACCGCGAAGGGTCTCCAGACGGGGAAGAGGATCCACGTGACTACGGTGCTGAAATCAAAATACGGGGCGTCGGCTGAAGCCGACATGGAAGCAGTTGTGAAACACATACAGGAGACGCAATGTTCGAAGGCCGAGGCTATTGCATTTCGAAACAGCCTCCGTTCCGCCTGAGATCGAGTTGCTTACCGCACTAGCTGGCGCCCGCTCGTGCAGGGGTTGCTGGGAGGCGCTTGCGCGTGCTAGGGGTTATGCGAAGCATTGCTGCGTACTACATCCGATGCTGTAGTGACTAGATACCGCGCCAAAGTGGAGCAAGGGAGAATGGTAAAAATGTATGTTTCATGTTATGTGTATGTAGCTCTTGATTCCAATTATGTTCATTCCTCATAAGTTTATAAGAAAGGTTATCACACAAGTTATGTGATTTACGTCGTCGCTAACATATTTCACGTCACGGCGTTACGTTGCGTCGCCGATTGTGCAACGTTCGGTTACTTGCTTGCGCGATGGATTGCAGGGAAGTTACAGTGTTGTGAGAATGTGTGAAATCGTATGTTGTAGATTCGTTGTAGATTTTGAAATCTACAACGAATCTACAACATGATGTTGTAGATTCGTTGTAGATTTTGAAATCTACAACGAATCTACAACATCATGTTGTAGATTCGTTGTAGATTTCAAAATCTACAACGAATCTACAACATAGATTTTTCACGTTTTGAACACTTTTTCAACATTTCCATTTCAGTCCGTCATTTTTTTGTAATTGATTTTCATCAGTAGATTTTTTTTTCGAATCATCGTTCGTAAATTATTAACGTGTGTTTCCCCTCCGTAAACAAATTCGATCGCGCCCCGTCAGCGACCTCCACAGGGGCCTCGTGGGAAGCGCCATTTTTTGGATAGGATGTGGTATAATTTCATAGGATTGTTTCACGTTTATACCACCCACAATGTTTACGCGAACATGAGGGGTTTCAAGATTGTATATTTCTTATGAAATTGGGACCCTCTTGGGGCCCTCCTGGCCCCCTGCGGTCTACATCATCGATTTCGAAGTAACCGAACCCCGAAAGCTACGTTGTTGATTTTTTTTTTTTTTTGACAGATATCTCAAACCATTTGAAAAAACATACCCTTTGATACATCATACCATTTGGACAGATACCTCAAACCAGTTGTTGATATTTTGACAGATAACCTTTTTACGGCGTGTTCCAACGCATCTTTCGGAACACATTTGTTTTTAGATATTATTTAGGGTTCTCGTCGCGAAGCAAC
>CAUYUJ010021555.1:17500-25000 GCA_963575745.1 Prorocentrum cordatum | reverse complement strand
CCGGGCCGCCAAGGTGGCCGCCGCGCCTCTGGCCGCGCTCGCCGCCGCGGCGGCGCCCGTTGCCTGAGGGGCAACGACGGGGGGGGGGCCGGCGCAGAGGGGGGCGCGTCGACCTGGAATCGGCAATGCATCGCCGATAGGTCGGCGATAGGCCTCCGATAATGAATCCGCACCATCCTGGGCAGGTCGGGGCTATCGGGCCCATATCGGCGATCAATGGGCGATTGGACGTCGATGCACCCCACCAATGCCAGTCCCCTCCTATCGTTGCCCCTGGATGCCTCCTGCCGGAGGGCCTCGAGCGTCGCCAGCCGTCGCGCCCGTTCGAGCACGGCGGCCTTCGCCATGGGCCGCCCGCGGGCCCCTCCGGGCCCCGTTTGGCGTCCGCGGGCGCGGCCGCAGGCGCGGCCACCTGCGCCTCCTCTTGCCCCTTCACCCCGCCAGCCGAGGAGTCGCCCGCGTCGTCGTCCGAGGAGTCGCCCGCGTCGTCGTCGCCAGGCGCGGCCGCAGGCGCGGGCGCTTCCTCCTGTTCCTTCGCGACGTCAGTCGAGAAGTCGCCCGAGTCGTCGTCGCTGTCCGAGCGGCCATCTTCGCTGTGCGGGGGGTCGTCGCACTTCGCCTGGGCGGGCGCGCTCGCAGCGCCCGCCGCCCTCGCCGCCCTGAGCTCCTCCTGCAATCCAAACGCGCGGCCTCCGCCGCGAGCGCGCGCTGCCGCCAGCGGCAGGCATCTGCAGCCCATCAACAAAACCTCGTGCTTGCAGCTCGTCGCCCGCAATTGCGCGGGCGCGGCGCAGGTTATCGGGCAAGGGGCCTAGGTGCGCTGCCGGCTGACCGGAGCCCGCGAGGCGCTGACCGGGGCGCACGAGGCGCGGGGCGCACGAGGCGCCGCTTCTCAAAATACAGCTTTGTCTTATTAAGGATCCGACACTTCGGAATGACCCACCATGTTTGCACAGGTTCCATTATACAGCGCTTTACCTCCATTCACTGCTTGTCGCGCTCTGACGGGGGCGAATCACCTAACGGACGGGAGGCACTGTAGAAAGCAATTTGTGCCAGGATGGTTGGTTAGCCTTGAGAGCGGGGTCCCTAACGATATATGCCTGAATGTTGAGAAACAAAGCGCCGTTCATGAGGAGCGCGACCGGACTGCCCAGGCGCGCGTCTGCGCCTCCTCCGCAGAGCCCTTGGAACTTACGAGCTCGCAGCGCCCCCTCCCCAGGGGCTCGAGACTCGAGCCCTTGGAACATACGAGCATGCAGCGCCCCTGTGTGTGTGGTTGTGTGTGTGTGGTTGTGTGTGTGTTTGTTTGTTTGTTTGTTTGTTTGTTTGTGTCCGTGTCCGTGTCCGTGTCCGTGTCCGTGTCCGTGTCCGTGTCCGTGTGCGTGTGCGTGTGCGTGTGCGTGTGCGTGTGCGTGTGCGTGTGCGTGTGCGTGTGCGTGTGCGTGTGCGTGTGCGTGTGCGTGTGCGTGTGCGTGTGCGTGTGCGTGTGCGTGTGCGTGTGCGTGTGCGTGTGCGTGTGCGTGTGCGTGTGCGTGTGCGTGTGCGTGTGCGTGTGCGTGTGCGTGTGCGTGTGCGTGTGCGTGTGCGTGTGCGTGTGCGTGTGCGTGTGCGTGTGTCTGTGTCTGTGTCTGTGTCTGTGTCTGTGTCTGTGTCTGTGTCTGTGTCTGTGTCTGTGTCTGTGTCTGTGTCTGTGTCTGTGTCTGTGTCTGTGTCTGTGTCTGTGTCTCTGTCTGTGTGTGTGTCTGTGTCTGTGTCTGTGTCTCCGTGTGTGTGTCTGTGTCGGCGTGGGTGTCTGTATCCGTGTCTGCGTCTGTGCATGCATCGATGTATGTGACTGTGCCTGTGTCTATGTCTGCGCCCGTGGAACCTCGAAGCATGCAGCACCCCCTCGCAAGCAAGAAAGTCCAAGGGCTCGAAAATCGATCCCTTGGAACTTACGAGTTCGCAGCGCCCCCGCCCTAGCCAGAAAGTCCGAGGGCTCGAACATCGAGCCCTTGGAACTTACGAGTTCGCAGCGCCCCCGCCCTAGCCAGAAAGTCCGAGGGCTCGAACATCGAGCCTTTGAAACTTACGAGCTCGCAGCGCCCTCCCCGGTCAGAAAGAACATCGGGCCCTTGGAACTTACGAGCTCGCAGCGCCCTCCCTGGCCAGAAAGGCCCAGGGCTGGAAAATCGAACCCTTGGACCTTACGAGCTCACACACTCTGACGGGGGAGAAGCACCCGACGGACGAGAAGCACTGCAGAAAGAAACCTGTGCAAGTATGGTTGGTTGAATAAGAGAGCAGGGTTCTTAAACGATCAAAGAAGCCTGTGAAAGTATAGTTGGTTGGATATGAGAGTGAAGTTGTTAAACGAAATCTGCATTCTGAGAAACGATGCGCCGTGCATTAGGAGCGCGACCGCACTGCCCAGGCGCGCGACTGCGCCCCCTCCCCAGCCAGAAAGTCCAAGGGCTCGAAAATCGAGCCCTCGGAACTTACGAGCTCGCAGCGCCCCCTCCTCAGCCAGAAAAAATCCGAAGGATCGAAAACCGAGCTCTTGGAACTTACGAGCATGCAACACCCCCTCCCCAGCCAGAAACTCCAAGTGCTCGAAAATCGAGCCCTTGGAACTTACGAGCATGCAGCGCTCCCTCCCCAGCCGGAAAGTTCAAGGGCTCGATAATCGAGCCCTTGGAACTTACGGGTATGCAGAGCAGACGCGTCCCTGGGCGGTCCGGTCGCGCTCCTATTGGCGCTCCCTTTCTCCCAAATCGCCTTTTATGAGGAGCGGGAACGCACTGCCCAGACGCGCGTTTGCGCCCCACCCCGATCAGAAAATACAACGTAAGAGCTCGCAGCGTCTCCTCCCCAGCCAGAAAGTCCAAGGGCTCGAGAAACGAGGCCTTGGAACCTCTGCGGCCCCCTCGCTGGCAATAAAGTCCCAAGGCTCGATGTTCGAGCCGTTGGACTTTCTGGCCGGGGAGGGGGAGGGGCTAGAGAGAGAGAGAGAGAGAGAAAAAAAAAAAAAAAAAAAAAAAAAAAACACGAGAGGGAGCGCGAGAAAACGAGATAGAAAGAGACAGAGGCGCCGCGGGGCGTGCTTCCGGGTGCTCCTCGGCTTCGCGTTTTCCTCGATTTGGGTTTTTCCTCGGTGAGGGCGTTGTCTTTCCTCGGCTTGCCAGCGTTGTCCTAGGTCAGGGGGGTGTCCCGGGAGGAGGAGGTGGAGGAGGGGGAGGGGGGGGAAGGGGGGAGGGGGAGAGGGGGGAGGGGGAGGAGGAGGAGGAAGGGGGAGGAATGGGGAACGGGGAGGAAGGGGGATGGGGGAGAGGGGGATGGAGGGGGAAAGGGGAGGCAGGGGGACGGGCACGAGGCGCGCGCTGCGGCAGAGGCGGCCAGGCAGGGAGGGGGAGGGAGCGGGAGAAGGGACGGGAGGGTGGCGGCGGCGGCTGGTGAGCGTGCTGTTGGTCGCGGTGGTCCACCTCCCTCCTTCTCTCCTCCCTTTCCCTCCCTCCTCCCTCCTCCTCTCCTCCTCTCCTTCTCCATCCTTCCCTCCATCCCTCCTTCCCTCCCTCCCTCCCCCCCTCCCTCCCTCCCTCCCCCTCCTTCTTCCCCTCCTTCCTTCCCTCCCTCTCTCCCTCCCTCCCTCCTCCCGCCTGCCCTCCCTCCCCGAATCCCTCCCTCCCTCCTTTCCTCCGTCCCATTCTCCTCCCTCTCTCCCTCCCTCCTTCCTTCCATCCTTCCTTCCCTCCCTCCCTCCCTCCCTCCCTCCCCCCTCCCGCCCTCCTCTTTCCCTCCCTCCCTCCCTCCCGCCCTCCGTTCCTCCTGGCCTGAAGGGCCAGTGCAAAACACAGGGCCGGGAAGCAGCTGGCCGGGGCGGCGTCCAGCGCCTCCCGGCCGCCGGCCGCCCGGGCCAGCTCCAGCCAAACGTGGTGCAGGACGTAGGCGAACAGGGAGCGCTCCTGGCAGAGGAGGGGGAGGAGGAGGAGGAGGAGGAGGAGGAGGAGGAGGAGGAGGAGGAGGAGGAGGAGGAGGAGGAAGCAGAGGAGGAGGAGCAGGAGGAGGGCGAGGATTTTTTTAACTCTGCATCGTGCCCTGGAGGTGCCACCAGGGAGAGCCAGATTTGTCTGGCAAAGAAAGACCTGGGCGGCGGCCGACGCTGTGGAAGGCGACCCCAGGACCAGTCAATCAGAGTCACTAGACTCTGAATCCCTTACGCGGGCAGCCGCCATCACCAGTGGAGCCACATCTTCCTCGGGAAGAGACTCCTGCACTGCTCGCAGCTGCCCGCACTGACTCCTATCCAACTCATTGGCGGGAGAGGGCCTGGCAGGAGGGTCGAAAAGAAACCGAGTGGCCTCCTCCTCTCCTTCAAAAGGGTCCCCCCCCCCAAAAAACACTCCTCCCCCCCAAGACTGGCCCTGACGAAGACACCATTGGCCTTGGGACCATGGGGGAGGAACTCCGAACAGGAAGCGGATCAGGCCCCACCCCGCCCGACGACGACGACGACGGCTCGACGACAGGAACACATTGCTGGCCTAGCGCGTCCTGCTCAAAATAATTGGGATTAAACGCTTGACACATGACCCCTGAGATCTTGGGGTGGAGTCCACGGCCGAGCGATCTCTTCACTGCAGCCGCGTACTTACTCTGGGATCCTTTAACTACTGGCAAATAATCGGCCTGAAGCTTCTTGAACTGACCACCACACGTGTACCCGTAGCACTGAGTGCACACATACAAGATGGTGTCGTTGGAGCACTCTAGGCCGATCACTCTGTGGCCCCGCTCTTGGAAACCACGGGCAACCTGGGGCAATCTACCAGAACAGTTTCCTGCAGGCGGACGTGCCTGCTGACGCTTGAACTGCAAACAAACCTGGCAGCGCCAAAAGGTTCGACACCAGTGCCCCTGGTGGGCAACTGAATTAGCAGCCTCCTTAGCAGCTGACTCAGACGTGCGGACCCAGGGAACATCCGTTAGGTCCAACTTCGGCCAAAGATGTAGCAAATAATACGCGAGCTTACATCCCTTGCGAGCTGTAGACGTGAGGCGCTCAACTTCCTGCAGCTCGGCAGGAGTGGGTTGAGGGTGGGAAGCAGCTCCTTGCTTGGCCGCCTGGTCGGAAGCATCATTCCCTCTCTTATTGAAAAGTTCGTAGTCTGTGAGGTCGTCGGTGTACTGTCCTTGGAGGAAAAGGAAGAAGAAGACGAGGAGGAGCAGGAGGAAGAGGATGAGGAGGAGGAGGAGGCGGAGGAGGACGATGAGGACGAGGAGGAGGACGAGGAGGAGGATGAGGAGGAGGAGGAGGAGGGGGAGTAGGAGGAGGAGGAGGCGGGGAAGGAGGAGGAGGAGGAGGAGGAGTAGGAGGAGGTGGAGGAGGAGGAGCAGGAGGAGGAAGAGGATGATGAGGAGGAGGAGGCCCTGGGAGCACGGAAACGCCGAAAAGCCAAGGAACCCGCTTCCCAAGACCCGTGGCGAGAGGGATGAGGAGAGGGCTGCGGAGAGGAATAAAACAGGGACCCTGACCAACACTGAACGCGGACACCGTCAATTCGTGGATCATCCTCAGGAATCGGCGACGGGCGGCATGGACCATGGCCAAGATCCATGCTGATCAGATGTGGCGACACCTTGGTCGTGGCCATGGCCGGTGCGCGCCTTCCCTCGAGTGGATCGAGACTCATGGGCGGCGCCATCCGAACCCTGCCCCCGCAAACCATCGATCCTCCCGACACGATGGGAGCCGGGGGTAGGGCTCAAACTTCGCCACGTGCTCGACGGACTCCGAGCCCTACCCCAGCCACCTCCTCCTCCTCCTCCTCCTCTTGTTCTTCTTCTTCTACTTATTATTATTATTCTTACGGTTCTTCATCGGATTATTCCTATTGCTCGTACGTATCATTGTTATTATTCTTCTGGTTATTAGTCTTCTTCGCCTTATCATTGTTCGCAATAGTATTCCCAGTATTCGTATTAATATGAATATTGTTATTATTATCTGTTTTCTTATTATTATTGCTATTATTATGATTATCATGTTTCTTCTTCCTCCCCCTCCTCCTCCATTCCTACTCCTTATGAGATAACTTCTCCCTGTCGCACCCCGAAGCCAATTTTTAGGGCGGGTCGGGCGTTTCGCCTGAAACGTCCTCACCATGTATGATTCTGAAAGTTAAAAAGTGGCAGCCGTTTCACAGATGAAGGGCGGGTGGTTTTCAAGATGTGGCTCTCGCCTTAGCGCCGCGTGCATTCTTTTTAGATATTTGCAAGAGCTTCACGGATTGAGGGCGGTTCATTTTCGAAATTTGGTTCTCGCCTTAGCGCCGCGCACATTCGTTTTAAACATGTGCAAGAGCTTCACGGATTGAGGGCGGTTCCTTTTCAAAATGTGGCTCTCGCCTTAGCGCCGCGCACACTCGTTTTAAACATTTGCAAGAGTTTCACGGATTCAGCGCGGCTCCTCTTCAAAATGTGGCTCTCGCCTTAGCGCCGCGCACATTTGTTTAAAAAAACACAAGAGCTTCACGGATTGAGGGCGGCTCCTTTTCAAAATGTGGCTCTCGTCTTAGCGCCGCGCACATTCGCTTAAAACAAGTGCAATAGTTTCACGGATTCCCATGCTCAGCTACCAGAAACGGCGTTTTGGAAGGATTCAGGATCATGCGGGTGCAACAGTTATGTTGATTCGCGGCGTTGACCAACAAATTACATTCTGGCACGATTCCGAGATCCGCTGCAGTCAGGTTGATCCGTGGCGTTGAAATCCCGAGAACCATGTTTTGGCATGCTTCAGGGTCTTCGAGGGTGTCTTCCAACGAGGCAGTTCCCTCAATGGAAATGAACCGTTGTGGGGGCCTGTGAAGAGGGAGCTTGGAGGGAGGGTTGATTCCAACATCGTTAATGACTCTTTGGTTTACACTGGTCCTCCTCCTCCTCCTCCTCCTCCTCCTCCTCCTCCTCCTCCTCCCCCTCCTCCTCCCTCCTCCTCCCCCTCCTCCTCCTCCTCCTCCTCCTTCCCCCTCCTCCTCCTCCTCCTCCGACTCTCTGATCGGCGAGAGCCGGGCCCGGACTCCGCCGCCGAAGGTTCGCCCTCCGAGCTCCCCCCAGCCGGCTGCGCAGGACACCGCGGAGGGGCAGACGGCCTCGAGCTCGCACAGGCCCGCGCCAAGCAGGCCCAGGAAGGCCAGCACGATGCCGAGCCTCGGCGCGAGCGTGGCCACGCTTCTCCTACTGCTTCGTCTCCTCCTCCTCCTCCTCCTCCTCCTCCTCCTCCTCCTCCTCCTCCTCTCCTCCTCCTCTCCTCCTCCTCCTCCTCCTCCTCCTCCTCCTCCTCCTTCCTTCCTCCTCCTCCTCCTCCTCCCCCTCGTTCCTCCTCCTCCTCCTCCTCCTTCTGCTCATTCCCCCTCCTCCTCCTCCTCCTCCTCCTCCTCCTCCTCCTCCTCCCTCCTCCTCCTCCTCCTCCTCATCCTCATCCTCCTGCCGAGCCTCAGCGCGAGCGTGGCTACGCCCTTG
>CAUYUJ010021555.1:0-12500 GCA_963575745.1 Prorocentrum cordatum | reverse complement strand
ATTGCGATGTCCCGCTCAGATCTGCCTGGTGCCTCGCTCCGCTGAACCCGCCACCAGCCTTCAAAACTTGCGATGGTTTCGCAGATCGCAGCCCCCCAGGGACAGCGAGGTCCCGCTCAGATCTGCGCGGTGCCTCACGCCGCAGGACCCACCAGCAGCCCTCGAAACTGGCGACAGTTTCGCAAACCGCAGCCCCCCAGGGACGGCGAGGTCTCGCTCAGCTCCGCGCGGTGCCTCACTCCGCAGGACCCACCAGCAGCCCTCGAAAATGGCGACAGTTTCGCAGATCGCACCCCCCCAGGCACGGCGAGGTCCCGCTCAGATCTGCGCGGCGCCTCATTCCGCAGGACCCACCAGCAGCCCTCGAAAGTGGCGACAGTTTCGCAGATCGCAGCCCCCAGGGACGGCGAGGTCCCGCTCAGATCGGCGCGGAGCCTCGCTCCGCAAAACCCTCCAGCAGCCCTCGAAAGTGGCGATAGTTTCGCAGATCGCAACCACCCAGGGACGGCGAGGTCCCGCTCATATCCGCGCCGGTGCCTCACTCCGCAGGACCCACCAGCAGCCCTCGAAAGTGGCGACAGCTTCGCAGATCGCAGCCCCTCAGGGACGGCGAGGTCCCGCTCAGATCCGCGCGGTGCCTCACGCCGCTGGACCCACCAGCAGCTTTCGAAAGTGGCGACAGTTTCGCAAACCGCAGTTTTTCACGGACGGCGAGGACTCGCTCAGCTCCGCGCGGTGCCTCACCCCGCAGGACCCACCAGCAGCCCTCGAAAGTGGCGACAGTTTCGCAAACCACAGCCCCCCAGGGACGGCGAGGTCTCGCTCAGATCTGCGCGGTGCCTCACTCCGCAGGACCCACCAGCAGCCCTCGAAAGTGGCGACAGTTTCGCAGATCGCAGCCCCCCAGGGACGGCGAGGTCTCGCTCAGATCCGCGCGGTGCCTCATTCTGCAGGACCCACCAGCAGCCCTCGAAAGTGGCGACAGTTTCGCAGATCGCAGCCCCCCAGGGACGGCGAGGTCTCGCTCAGATCCGCGCGGTGCCTCACTCCGCAGGACCCACCAGCAGCCCTCGAAAGTGGCGACAGTTGAGCAGATCGCAGCCCCCCAGGGACGGCGAGGTCTCGCTCAGCTCCGCGCGGTGCCTCACTCCGCAGGACCCACCAGCAGCTTTCGAAAGTGGCGACAGTTTCGCAGATCGCAGCCCCCCAGGGACGGCGAGGTCTCGCTCATATCCGCGCGGTGCCTCACTCCGCAGGACCCACCAGCAGCCCTCGAAAATGGCGACAGTTTCGCAAACCGCAGCCCCCCAGGGACGGCGAGGTCTCTCTCAGCTCCGCGCGGTTGCTTCCTCCGCATGACCCACCACACCTCGAAAGTGAGCGACAGTTTGCATAGGGTCCCGCAGCCCCCAGGACGGCGAGTGTCCCGCTCGCTCCCGCGGTGCCTCGCGTTGCTACCGCAGGACCCACCAGCGCCCCGTAATTGGCGCCAGTTTTCGCAGATCGCAGCCCCCCAGGGACGGCGAGGTCTCGCTCAGCTCCGCGCGGTGCTTCACTCCGCAGGACCCACCAGCAGCCCTCGTAAATGGCGACAGTTTCACAGACCGCAGTCCCCAGGGACGGCGAGGTCTCGCTCAGCTCCGCGCGGTGCCTCACTCCGCAGGACCCACCAGCAGCCCTCGAAGTGGCGACAGTTTCGCAGATCGCAGCCCCAGGGGACGGCGATGTCTCGACTCAGCTCCGCGCGGGCCTCAATCCGCAGGACCCCACCAGCAGGCGACCCACCAGCAGGCTCGAAAGTGGCGAACAGTTCAGGGATCGCAGCCCCCAGGGACTGCAGAGGGTACGCTCAGATCAGGCGCGGTGCCTCACTCACAGGACCCACAGCAGCCTCGAATAGTGTGCGACAGTGTCGCAGATCGACAGCCCCAGGTTTATAGGACGGCGACGAGGTCTCGATCAGCCCGCGCGGTGCTAACCACGCAAGGACAACAGCAGCACTCGAAGTGGCGACGTTGAGCACGATCGAAGGCCCCCTCAGCGCGTACCCGGCGACAGGTCTCGCTCAGCTCGCGCGTGTTGCCACTTCAACTACGCAGGACCCACCAGCAGCCCTCGAAAGTGGCGACAGTTTCGCAAACCACAGCCCCCCAGGGACGGCGAGGTCTCGCTCAGATCCGCGCGGTGCCTCACTCCGCAGGACCCACCAGCAGCCCTCGAAAGTGGCGACAGTTGAGCAGATCGCAGCCCCCCAGGGACGGCGAGGTCTCGCTCAGCTCCGCGCGGTGCCTCACTCCACAGGACCCACCAGCAGCCCTCGAAAGTGGCGACAGTGTCGCAGATCGCAGCCCCCCAAGGACGGCGAGGTCTCGCTCAGCTCCGCGCGGTGCCTCACCCCGCAGGACCCACCAGCAGCCCTCGAAAGTGGCGACAGTTGAGCAGATCGCAGCCCCCCAAGGGACGGCGAGGTCTCGCTCAGATCCACGCGGTGCCTCACTCCGCAGGACCCACCAGCAGCCCTCGAAAGTGGCGACAGTGTCGCAGATCGCAGCCCCCCAAGGACGGCGAGGTCTCGCTCAGCTCCGCGCGGTGCCTCACCCCGCAGGACCCACCAGCAGCCCTCGAAAGTGGCGACAGTTGAGCAGATCGCAGCCCCCCAAGGACGGCGAGGTCTCGCTCAGATCCGCGCGGTGCCTCACATCGCAGGACCCTCCAGCAGCCCTCGAAAGTGGCGACAGTTTCGCAGATCGCAGCCCCACATCGTCGGCGAAGAGAGGGCAGGAGGAGGCGGGAGGCGGAAGAAGGAACGCGACTACACCCCTCTATTCAAAACGAATACCCAACCAAGGAGGGTTGGGGGAAAAAACGGCATAAACATAAACTGTTGGCGCTTCGCGCGGGTTTCTTGGATCTGCTCTGGACCTCCCTCCTTGGCGCGCGGCGCGCCAGGGGCGGTGCCGGAGGCGCCGCCAGGGGGATCCAGGAATCGATCCCAAAAATCCGCGCGGAGCGCCACCAGTTCATGTTTGCGGCGTTTTCTCTTCTACGGAGGACCAACGTAAACCCAAAAATCATCAACGATGTCGGAATGAACCCTCCCTCCAAGCTCCCTCTTCGCAGGCCCCTTACTACGGTTCATTTACATTGAGGGAATTGCCTCGTTGGAAGAGCCGTTTGAAGATCCTTTATGATCCTCTAGCGTGCCAAAACATTGCTCTCAAGATTTCAACGCCACGTATCAACCTGACTGCTGCGTCTTGACGATCCGGAATCGTGCCAGAACGCCGTTTTTGGGACTTCAACACCGCGAATCAGCATGACTGTTGCGCCCGCATAATCCTGAATCCTTCCAAACACTATTTCTGGTACGTTGATCGTGGGAATCCGTGAAACTCTTGCAAGTATTGAAAACGAATGTGCACGGCGCCAAAGCGAGAACCAGATTTCGAAAAGGAACCGCCCTCAATCCGTGAAGCTCTTGTACATGTTTAAAAAGAATGTGCGCGGCGCTAAGGCGAGAGCCACATTTTGAAAACGGCCCGCCCTCAATCCGTGAAACTCTTGCAAATGTCGAAAACGAATGCGCGCGGCGCTAAGGCGAGAGCCACATGTTGAAAAGGAACCGCCCCCAATCCGTGAAATTCTTGCAATTTTCTAAAACGAATGTGCGCGGCGCGAAAGCGAGAGCCACATTTTGAAAGCGACCCGCCCTCCATCTGTGAAGCTGCTGCCACTTTTTAAGCTTCAGAATCATGAATGGTGAGGAAGTCTCAGGCGAAACGCCCAACCCGCCCAAAAAACTAGCCTCGGGGTGCGACAGGAAGAAATCATCTATAAGGAGAAAGAATGGAGGAGGAGGAGGAGGAGGAGGAGGAGGAGGAGGAGGAAAAGGAGGAGGAGGAGGAGGAGGAGGAGAAGAGAGGAGGAAGCAGGAGCAGGAGCAGGAGCAGGAAGGCCGCGGTATCGGCGAATCCCAGGCTCGGCCCGGCAAGAAGAAGCGCCAGCCATGGCAGCGGTTCTCGCATCAGCTCGCCGTCGGAATGCGCATTTCGCTGCAGTGTTGCGCTCGCCTGGGCTCGTGCCATGCGAGGGATTGTGGTGGTAGCCTTGCACGTGATGGGGCCTCCCTAGAGACGACGTCTTGCGGGAATGCCGCGGAGATGGGCCTTAGAGGAGTCCATGGGGTGTGGGGGGTGGGCGGAGGGTCCTCCTCCTGGTGCTGCTGCTGCTGCTGCTCCTCCTCCTCCTCCTCCTCGTCATCCCTATCATCCCCCTCGCCCGTCAGGTCTCAACTCTCCTTCATTATCCCTTTTCTCCGGCCACTCACTCCTGTTCCTCGCGTCCTCATGCGTTACCACCGTTATCCCTTTTTCTTCTCCTCGTCCCCCTCCTCCTCCTCCTCCTCCTCCTCCTCATCATCATCATCATCATCATAATTATCAACATCAGCATCATCATTATCATCATCATTATCAGCATCATCATCATAATCATCATCATAACCACCACCACCATCATCATCACCATCACCATCACCATCATCATCATCATCATCATCATCATCATCATCATCATCATCATCATCATCATCATCATCATCATATTCATCATCATATTCATCATCATCATCATCAACATCACCATCGTCATCACCATCGTCATCGCCATCACCATCACCATCATCATCATCAGCATCATCATCATTAGTATCAGCATCATCATCATCATCAACATCATCATCGTCATCATTATCATGATCAGAATCATAATGCGCATCATCGTCAGCATCATCATCATCATCATCATCATCATCGTCGTCGTCATCGTTATCATCATCACCATCATCACCACCACCATCAAAAATCAAACTCATGATCATAAGCATCATCATGACCATCATGATCAGCATCATCATCAGCAGCATCAGCATCAGCATCAGCACCAGCATCACCATCAGGATCATCATCATCATCATCAACAACATCATCAGTATCACCATCACTACCAACACCATCATAATCGCATCTCCGTCATCATCAGGATCATCATGGTCATCATCACCATCATCATCACCACCAGCATCATCGTCATCACCATCACCATCAACATCATCACTACCATCATCATCATCACCACCATCACCATATTGATACTCATCATCATCATCATCATCATCATCATCATCATCAACAACATCATCATCATCATCATCATCAGCAGCAGCATCATCATCGTCATCAGCATCACCATCATCATCCTCCAGTTTCAGATACTGGATAGGGCTGGGGAGCTGGGGAAGGAAATATGTTTCCCAATCCCAGCTCGTGCGATCCATCGTCGACATGAGCTGCGCAAGGATCAGCAGAGCGAGATGATGGGACGGAAGGCTAGGACGAAGAGGAGGAGGAGGAGGACCAGCAGCAACAAGAGCAGGATAATGATAGCCCGGGAAGCACAGGGAAGGAAATTGCCTTCCAAACTCAGGCCGTATTACGAAACCCGTTCGAGTTTGCGCGAAAGCACTTGTGACGGTGGTCGCGGAGACGTCCGCTGCCACAGCAAGCAAGCGGACCGCGCGAAGCGACAAGATAGCCCATCCCGTCCTCGAGGCTCGCCCTGAGCTCGTCCACGTCACAAGGCGCGTGCTGCGCTCCGTAGAGCAGCAGCGACCCCACACCAGCGTATTCGTCCCATATTTGGCCGGACATGGATGGGTGATCAACGCCCGAGGGGTCATGGATCGACTGCACGTAAGACTGCCACGAGGCAAGAGTTGCCTTCGCTACGCAGATTGCCGATCTTCGCAGGAGGTGCGACAGTAGCGGCCTAAATTAGAAGAAGACGCCATCAGCATAAACTTTTGGCGCTCCGCGCGGATTTCTTGGATCCGCGCCAGACCCCCTCCCCGGACTCGCGTAAAAGAATAAAAAAAAAGAAAACTCAAGCGCGCCAGGAGCGGCGCCAGAGGCGCCGCAGGGAGGGCCCAGCGCGGAGCCAAGAAATCCGCGCGGAGCGCCAAAAGTTTATGCAATAAGGCGTCTTTTCTTCTACGACGCATGCTTGAGCTGGGCCCCAGTGCCCCCAGAAGTCGCGCACAAGAAACCACTCCGGCGAAGGGTCAGTCTTACGAGCAGCCGAGTGTCGGCGGCGAGCCCAGGGGGGAGGAGGTGGACGAGGAGGAGGAGGCGGAGAAGGAGGAGGAGGAGCAAGATGAGGAGGAGGAGGAGAGATCGAGTAGGGAGGTGGAATAATGAGGGGGAGGAAGAGGGACGAGGGGAAGAGAAGGAGAAGGAAGGGAGGAGGAGAGAAGATGAGGAGGAGGGAGGAGAAGGACGCGGAGAAGTGAAGAGGAGGGGTAGGGGAGGACGGAGGAAGGAGGAGGGAGGAGCGGGGGAGGAGGAGGAGGAGGAGGAGGGGTAGGCCGTCCGGGGCCACGAAAGAAGACTTGCAAGTCTCCTCAGCAAGGCGCGAGGGCTTCGCCTTCTGTAGAGTCCTGCCCCTTCGATCGAGGAACGAACAGCGGCGTCAACATTGGCTGGGGATCGTTTTCGAATCCATTGGTTTGCCGATCGTCGCGGTTTCTCGCACCCCGCCTCCCCCCTCTGTCCCTCCACCTCGCTCCTCCTCCTCCCTCCTCCTCAGCGAACTCGTCGTTTTATCCTCCCCTCCTCCTCCACCTCCCCCCCTCCACCTCCTCCTCTCCCCCTCCTCTCCTCCTCCACCTCCTCCACGTCCGCCTCCTCCCCTCCCCCACCTCCCCCCTTCCTCTTCCTCCTCCTCCAAGCCTCCTCCTCCCTCGTACGTCTTCCGCCTCCTCCTACTACTACTCGTCCTCCGTCTTCCTCCTCCTCCTCCTCCCCCTCGCTCGCTCCGCTCCTCCGCCCCCTCGCCCTCCCGCGCCTCCTCTTCCTCCTCCTCCTCCTCGTCCGCCTCCTCCTCCTCCTTCTCCTTCCTCCTCACTCGCCCCCCCCCCCACCTCCGCCCCATGGAGAAGATCTTGGCTGCTTTTGGCGCTTGTTTCGAGCAGGTGGGGTCTCCCCCATAGGACGCACTGTTGCAAACAGTGGCATGAATCAGAGCTCCAGAGCCAGACCCCCCTTCGCGGCGCTTCCGGCGCCGCCCTGGGCGCCACGGGCGCGCCAGGAGCGCCGACCCAAGAAATCCACGCGGAGCTCCGACAGTTCATGCTTGTGCCGTTGTTCCCGCTTGTGGGAGAGGGAGGGGGACGAGGAGGAGGAGGAGGAGGAGGAGGAGGAGAAGGAAGAGAAGGAGGAGGAGGAGGAGGAGGAGGAGGAGGAGGAGGAGGGAGAGGGGGGAGGAGGAGGAGGAGGAGGAGGAAGGGAGGAAGCGGAGACGGGAGGAGGAGGAGGAGGACGGGAGGAGTGCAGGGAGGAGGCAGAGGAGGAGGGTGGTGGGGAGGGACCAGGTACGTAGCGCACGCTTCACACATCTGACAAATCCTACCCCTCCCTCCCATCCCTTACCATGGCGCTGATATTCTCTATCCGCGGACGCGTGTCGTAGCGGACCTGTGGCTCCGCGCGCGTGTGCGTAGTGGGTGGTGGTGCGCGTGCGTGCGTGCGTGTGTGCGTGGTTGTGGTTGTTGTGGTGGTGGTGTGTATGTGTGTGTGTGTGTGTGTGTGCGTGTGTGCGCGTGTGCTGTGGTGTGACGTGGTGTGGCGTCTTGGTGGTTTGGTGGTGGGCCAGGTGCGTACGTGCGTGATGGCGGTGGTGGTGGTGGCGGTGGTGGTGTGTGTGTGTCTGTGTGTGTGCGTGTGTGTGTGTGTGTGTGGGCGGTGGTGGTGTGTGTGTATGTCTGTGTGTGCGTGTGTGTGTGTGCGTGTGTGTGTGCGTGTGTGTGCGTGTGTGTGTGTATGTGTGTATGTGTGTATGTGTCTGTGTGTCTATGTGTATATGTGTCTATGTGTCTATGTGTCTATGTGTCTATGTGTCTATGTGTCTATGTGTGTATGTATGTATGTATGTATGTATGTGTGTATGTGTGTATGTGTGTATGTGTGTGTGCATGCGTGCGTGCGTGCGTGCGTGCGTGCGTGTGTCTGTGTGTGCGCGCGTGTGATGTGGTGTGACGCGGTGTAGCGTGGTGGTGGTGGGTGGGGTAGTGCGGTGGTGGTGGCGGTGCGCGGTGGTGGTGCGCGTGCGTGCGTGCGTGCGTTGGTGGGTGGAAGTGGCGGTGGGTGTGCGTGCGGCGGGGCGGGGCGTGGTGCGGCGCGGTGGTGGCGGGCGGATGGGCGCGCGAGAAAGAGGCCCGCGCTGGGGCGAGAACGCCATCCTGAACGACGGAGGCCAAACACCGATCCGAAAATGAGGCCCACGCTGCAGCGGGAGCACGATTCGGAACGATTCGGGAGCAGAAATGAGGCCGGCGCCTCAGCGAGAGCAGCATTTTGAAAAAAAACGCAGGCGAAAACCCAACTCCCGGGAATCCTATGTGTAAAAAACAGTACGCGGGGGGGGGTCTACTACTCCCTGGACGCCATCAGGGGAAGAGGGAGAGTAGTATTCATATGGAGTAACTGTGGGGGAGGAGGAGGAAGAGGAGGAGGAGGAAGAGGAGGAGGAGGAGGAGTGGCCAAGACGCTGCCTCCCCCGGGCGCGCCGCCGAGGATGGAGATCGGACAGATGGCCGCCGCCGAGACCGGTCGGCGCGGCCACCGCTGCACAGATGCACGCGGACGCGACGGAGAACAGCGCGACGGCCGCGCCCTTCGGCCCCGCCCCGCCGGCCTCGGCGTGCTCCCGGGCGGAGTCTGGGCCGTCGCTCGGCAGGCACGGGAGCTCGGCCTCGTCAGCGACTGCCCCGGCGGACATCGCGGCGGGGGAGAAGGAGGAGCCGCAGCGGGAGGGCGGGGAGGTCGACGACCACGACGACCACGACGAGCAGGAGGACGACGAGGAGGAGTTGCGAGAAGGGTGCCAGGGAGGAAGGACGAAGAGACTACAGCCGATGAGCAGGAGAGGGAAGGAGAAGAGGGAGATAAAGGGGGGAGCGAGGAGGAGGAGGAGGAAGGGAGGAAAGGAAGGAGGAAGAGGAGAAAAGGAGGAGGATGAGAAGGAGGAGGAAGAGGGCGAGAAAGGAGGAGAACGAGGAGGAGGAGGAGGAGCGGGGACGGGGAGGGGACGAGGAGAGGAGGAGGAGGGGAGGAAGGAGGAGGAAGGAGGAGGTGAGAAGGAGGAGAAGGAGGAGGAGGAGAGAGAAAAGGGGGGGGGAGGAGGAGGCGAAGGAAGGAAGGAAGGAAGGAAGGAAGGAAGGAAGGAATGGAGGAGGAGGAGGAGGGAGGGAGGGAGGGCGGGGTGCGCCGTGCTCGCCCGCCCCGCGCCACCAGGGCTCGGGGCGGAATTGCTCGAGCCAAGTTGGCTGCGTTCAGGCGTAGGGGCGAGGGGAAAAGAAGGTGGATCCTCTGTCCTCCTCCTCCTCCTCCTCCTCCTCCTCCTCATCATCATCATCACAATCCTCATTATCAACAACATCAGAATCATCATCAGCATCATCATCATCATCATCATCAGCATCATCATCATCATCACCATCATCGTCATCGTCATCATCACCATCATCAACATGTTTATCATCATCCTCGTCCTCATCCTCATTTTCCTCCTCCTCTTTCTCCTCCCTCTCCTCCTCATCATCATCACCATCACCATCACCATCATCATAATCAGCATCGTCATTATCATCACCATCATCATAATCATTATCATCAGCATCATCATCATCATCGTCATCATCACCACCACCATCACCATCTTCATCATCATGCTGATCCTCATCCTCCTATTCCTCCTCCTCTTCCTCCCCCCCTCTTCCTCTTCATCATCAGCACCATCACCATCACCATCACCATCACCATCACCATCACCATCACCATCATCATCATCATCATCATCGTCATCATCATCATAATCATCATCAACACAGGCATCATCCTCCTCATCATCATCATCATTTTCATCGGCATCGTCATCATCATCGTCATCCACCATCCCAGTCATCAGCATCAGCAGCATCATCACCAGCATCATCATCACCACCATCACCATCACAATCAGAGTGGCCATCGCCATCCTCATCATCATCCTCACCATCACCATCACCATCATCATCGTCATCATAAGCATCTTCTTCATCCTCAGCATCAGCATCATCGTCATCATCATCAGCATCATCACAAACATCAGTATCATCACTATCACCATCACCACCATCATCATCAGCAACATCCTGCTCATCCTTCATCACTCTTCATCATCATCATCATCAGTCCGTCTCGCTCCCTCCCTCCCTGCTCTGATCTCTCCGTCTCTCCCCGTGCGCCCCGTCTCTTCCTATTTCCTATGTCTACCTTCGCTTCATACTTGTGGAATGGAAATTGATCAACAGGAAAGGGGGCGCGGGATGAGAATAGATTGCGGAAGGGGAGGGTGATGGGGGCAAGGAAGGGGGAGCATAATGATGATGATAGTGATGATGGTGAGGAGGAGGAGGAGGAGGACGATGAGGAGCAGCAATGAGTTAGGACATGATGATGATGAGGAGGAGGAGGCGGAGGAAGAGGAGGAGGAGGAGGGGATCCTGGGGGAGCAGGTGGAAAGGAAGGGGGAGACGAACAGGGTGATGATGATGCTGCTGCTGATGATGATGATGAAGAGGAAGAGGAGGAGGAGGAGGAGGAGGAGGAGGACGACGAGAAGCATGACGACGACGATGCTGATGCTGATGATGATGCTGATGATGCTTTGATGATGGTTATGAGGATTATGATGAATGTTATGATGGTGATGGTGGTGATGATGATGCTGATGATGATGATGATGATGATGATGATGATGGTGATCACGACGTTGCTGTCGGTGGTAAACGTGGTGGTGATGGTGATGCTTATGATGATGCTTATGATGATGATGATGATGATGATGATGATGATGATGATGCTGCTGCTGCTGCTGCTGATGATGATGGTGATGCTGATGCTGCTGATGATGATGATGCTGATGCTGGTGATGATGATGATGCTGATGGGGATTAGGAATGGACACGAAAAGGAAGATGAGGAGGATGGGGCGGACGAGCAAATGAGAATTAGACATGCGGGATGGTGATGCGGCGTCATGAAAAAAAGATGGGAAAGGGGGGAGGAGGAGGAGGAGGAGGAGGAGGAGGAGGAGGAGGAGGAAGTAGGCGGAGGCGGCGGGCGAGCGGACGAGGCGGATGAGCAGGGCGCGACGAGAAGGAGGAGGGGAGAGGAGGAGGAATGAGGAAGAGGAGGATGAGGAAGAGGAGGATGAGGAGGGAAAGGAGGAGGAGGAGGATGGGGAACGTATCCATATGAGAAAATGGGGTAATCACAGGAGGAAGAGGGGGAGGAGAAGGAGGAGGAGGAGGAGGAGGAGGAGGAGTTGGAGTAGGAGGAGGAGGAGGAGGAGGAGGAGCCGCAACAACAACAATTGATGAGAAGGGAGAGGAGCACCTGCAGCAGAGGACCAGAGAGAAACTGCGAGGAGCACAACGAGGAAAAGGAAGGCACAATCTTCCTCCTCCCCCTCTCTCCTCCTCCTCTCCCTCACATTCACGTCCTCACCCTCCTCTAGTCTTCCTCCTCCTCCTCCTCCGTCTTCCTCCCCGCCAACCAGCAAACCACCTCTTATACCCCCATTCCTTCCTCTCCCTCCTCCTCCTCCTCCTCCTCCTCCTCCCTCCTCCTCCTCCCTCCTCCTCCTCCTCCTCTCCTCCACCTCCTCCTCCTCCTCCCTCCTCCTCCTCATCCTCCTCCTCCTCCTCCTCCTACCCCCTCCGCCGACCCACCGTCCACCCAACCTTCCACCTCCTTCTTTTTCTCCTCCAGCTCTCCTCCTCCTCCTTCTCCTCCTCCTCCCTCCTCCTACCCACCACCATTCTCCTCCCTCTCCGCCTCCCTCCCCACAACATCAAACCTCCTCATCCTTCAGTCTCCTCCTCCTCCACAATTCTCCTCCACTATCCTCCTCCTCCTCCTCCTCCCCTCCTCCTCCTCATCATCATCCACATCACATCATCTCCTCCTCCTCCTCTCCTCCTCCTCCTCCTCCTCCTCTCATTCTCCTCCTCCTCCTCCTTCTCCTCCTCCTTCTCCTCCTCCTCCTCCTCCTCGCCCCCCTTCTTCCCCTCCTCCTCCTCGAAGCCGACGGACGCAGGACGACGGATAACGGACGACGGACGACGGACAGAAAGACGGACGACGACGACGACGACGACGACGACGACGACGACGACGACGACGACGTGCCGCCCGTGCCGCCGAGGGCCGCTGGTGGGTGGGGGGGGGGCGGCGCCGACGGCCGCCGAAGGGCCGCCGTTGGCCGCCGAAGGGCCGTCCGCGGTGCTGTGGCACATGCCGCAGGCGTCGCCGCGCGGGCAAGCGCGCTGGTCGTCGAACTGGTCGGGGCACTGCTCCCCCGCGTACGCCGGGGCTCCCTCTGCCACCTCGCTCGGTGCGGTC
>CAUYUJ010021554.1:111277-137244 GCA_963575745.1 Prorocentrum cordatum | reverse complement strand
TGCTAGTAGTAGCAGTAGTAGTAGTAGTAGTAGTAGTAGTAGTAGTAGTAGTAGTAGTAGTAGTAGTAGTAGTAGTGGTAGTAGTAGTAGTTGTAGTAGTGGTAATACTTGTACTTTCAGTTTTCGCGTAACCTGCTCAGATTTGAACATGGGTGCTGGACCCGTGGGGAGGGGGCTCCCGCCTGAGACTCACTTGCGATTCGCTCACAGACGAGGCTTCCGCCTGAGACTTCTCATGATTCCGGCCTGAGGAGCCCAACCGTGCCAACAGCTAGAGGTTTCGCATGACCCCGCTCGGATTCCGTGTGTGTGTGTTTGTGTGGGAGCGTGAGTGCGTGCGTGGTGATGATGGTGTTGGTGATGATGGCCACGGTGTGGTGGCAAGTGAATGAGTGAGCGATCGAGCGAGTGAGCACGATGATGATGGTGATGATGATAGTGATGTTGATGATGGAGAATTTTAAGGTGACGATGACGATGACGATGGTGATGCTGACGACGAAGATCACGCTGATGTTTACGTTGCTGACGATGATGATGGTGATGATGATGGACATGATGATGACGACGATGGTGATGCTGATGCTGATGATGGCGTTTATGATGATGGTGGTGGTGGTGGTGATGATGCTGTAGATGCTGATGATGATGCGGCTGATGACGATGGTGATTATTATAGGTATCCTTATGTTGTTGGTGATGATGATAGTCATGTTGTGGATGATGCTGCTGATGATGCCGATGATGGTGATGATGCTGATGATGCTGGTGATGATGATGGTGGTAGTGGTGGTGGTGATGATGGCGTGAGCGCGTGAGTGCGTGAATGTGTGTGTGTGAGGAAGAAAAGGAGGGGGGGGAGAGGAGGAGATCCTGTGCGGGGTGTGTGTAGAGAAAACGCAAACCCTCATGCAGAATGCGGGGGCAAAGAGCAGCTTGAACGGCTTTACCCCCGCCGCTGCCGCCGCGCCGCGCCCCGCCAGGAACTGAGCCCGACGAGTGCGTGCCACCACGGCCCCTCCACGGCCCTGGGGGACGCCGAGCCCGCCGACGCCTCAGAGGTGCGCCCCCCGCACTCCGCCGTCGCCCTCACCCCCCCCCTCCGCCCTTCCGCGGCGGCCGCTTGGGGTGGGGGTGGGGGTGGGGCACTCTGCGCCGGGGCTTGTAGGCGTGGAGGGCAAGGCGAAGGGTGGCGAGGAGGGCGGCGGTGATGGTGAATGGTGGTGGCAACGATTGTGGCAATGGTGCTGGTGAGGAGGACGGCAATGATGATGGTGAATCTGATTCTGATGAGGATGATGATGAGGATGATGATGAGGATAATGATGAGGATAAAGATGAGGATGATGATGAGGATGATGGTAGTGATGCTGATGATGACTATGACGATGCTGCTGATGATGTGATGATATTGCTGATGATGGTAATGGTGATGCCGACAACGATGACGATGACGATTACGCTGATGAGGATGGTGATGATGATGCTGATGATTATGTTGATGATGATATTCATGCTGATGATGATGAAAATGCTGTTGATGATGCTGCTGATGATGGTGATGATGATGCTGTTGTTGATGATGGTGATGATGCGGACGAGGATGCGACTGAGGATGCGACTGATGATGATGATGATGATGATGATGATGATGATGATGATGATGGGGTTGATGACGATAACGATGATGACGATGAATCTGATGGTGATGATGATGATGATACTGATGATGCTGATGATGAGGATGATGATGATGATAATGCTGATTGTGATGATGATGATGATGATGATGATGATGATGATGATTCTGATGATGATGCTGATGATGATTGCTTTGGTGGTCGTGACGATGATGCTGATGATGATGCTGGTGATGATGCTGCTGATGCTGCTGCTGATGATGATGGTGATGATAATGATGCTGATGATGATGCTGATGCTGATGCTGCTGCTGTTGATGATGATGATCATGATCATGAGGATGATTATGCTGCTGATGATGCTGATGATGATGATGCTGATGATGCTGATGATGATGATGATGATCATGATGATGATGATGACGACGACGACGACGACGACGATGATGATGATGATGATGATGATGATGATGATGATGATGATGATGATGGTGATGATGATGATGATGATGATGATGATGCTGATGCTGATGCTGATGCTGATGATGATGATGATGATGATGATGATGATGATGATGATGATGATGCTGATGATGATGATGATGATGATGATGATGATGATGATGACGATGTCCATGTCGATGACGGTGATGATGACGATGTGGCGCGCTAGGGCCCTGGGTCTGGGGCTAGGGCCAGAAGGCTAGGGCAAGGCAAGGAAGGGCCTTGGGGCGAGGGCTAGGACCCAGTCAGGGCACCCCGGGGGCTAGGGCTCGGGCCTCAGGGCTAGGGCCAGGGCCAGAGAGGCTGGGGCTAGGGCTAGGACACGCCCAGGGGCTAGGGCTGGGGCCCTGGGGTTAGAACTGGGGCCCTGGGGCTAATCGAAGGCGGTTCCTCTTCAAAATGTGGCTCTCGCCTTAGCGCCGCGCGCATACGCTAAAACAAACATTGCAAGGGTTTCACGGATTCCCTTGATCAGTGTACAGAAATGGTGTTTTGTAAGGATTCAGGATAATGCGGGTGCAACAGTTATGTTGACTCGCGGTGTTGAAGTCCCAAACGTGGCGTTATTGCACGATTCCAGAACGTCAGGACGCAGCAGCCAAGTTGATCCGTGGCGTGGAAATCCCGAGAACATTTTTTTAACATGCTTCAAGTTCTTTAAACGGTTGTCTTCCATTGAGGCAGATCCCTCACTGGAAATAAATCGCTGTAGGGGCCTATGAAGAGGGAGAACGGAGGGAGGGTGAATTCCAACATCGTTGATGACTCTTGGGTTTACACTGGTCCTCCTCCTTTTCCTCTTCCTCCTCCTCCTCCTGCTCTCTTCCTCCTTTCTCCTCCCCCCCTCCTCCCTCCTCGTCGTCCTCCTCCTCCTGCTTTTCCTCCTCCTCCTTCTTCCCCTCCTCCCCCTCCTTCCTTGTCCTCCTCCTCCTCCTCCTCCTCTTCCTCCTCCTCCTCCCTTCCGCTGAACAGTCCGAGCCTCAGCGGGCTGCGGTCGCGCGGCTGCCCTGCGAAACCCGCGGCTCCTCGGAGGCCCATGGGCGCGCCCGATGCCCGGACCTCGGGCGGCCCCGGCGGCGAGCTCCTCACGGAGGCGTCGCTCGCGGCCGCCGTGCGGGAGGACGGGGGCGGCGCCCGGCCGGCGCGCGTCCCGTCGTCTGCTGGTGACGGTGACGGTGATGATGCCGATGATGGTGATGGTGAGGATGATGTACACCTGCAGACGGCCCGGGGGCCGCACGCGGCCAAGAACCCGGAGGACGAGGACGAGGTGAAGGTGGTGGTGGTGGTGGTGGTGGTGGTGATGGTGGTGGTGTCCGTGGCGATGACGGGAATGAGGATGGTAATGCGGACGAGGATGGGGATGAGGATGAGGATAAGGATGGAAACGGTGATGCGGTTGGTGATGATGGTGATGTTGATGAAGATGAAGATGAGTATGCATGTGAACATGATGATGATGGTGATGGCGATGGTGATAATGGTGATGGTGATGGTGATGGTGATGCTGTTGATGCTGCTGATGATGGTGGTGATGATGATGGTGGTGGTGATGATGGTGATGTTGTTGATGATGATGATGATGCTGATGATGATGATGGTTGTGGTGGTGGTGGTGGTGGTGATGCTAGTGATGGTGGTGGTTGTCGTGATTGTGGTGGTGGTGATGCTGATGTTTCTGATTGTGATGATTCTGATGATGATGCTGGTGGTGAGATCGATGACGGTGGTGGTGGTGATGCTGATGCTGATGCTGATGCGGATGCTGATGATGCTGCTGCTGATGATGATGATGATGATGAGGTTGGTGGTGGTGGTGCCAGTGGTGACGAGGGTGATGATGTTGTTGTCGATGATGGTGGTGATGGTAATGGTGGTGGTGGTGGTGTTTGTGATGATAATGGGGAGTGTGAGGATGATGACGGTAATGGTGATGATGATGGCGGCGATGACGATGACGATGATTCTGATTATGATGATAATGGTGCTGATGATGCTGATGATGATGATGCTGATGATGATGATGATGGTGCCGATGTTGATGATTTTGATGCTGGTGCTGATGCTGCTGACGATGATGATGATGATGATGATGAGGATGCTGGTGCTGATGACGATGATGAGGATGATGACGATGATGATGATGATGAGGATGGTGGTGGTGGTGGTGGTGGTGGCGGTGGTGATGATGATGATGAGGAGGAGGAGGAGGAGGATGAGGATGAGGAGGGGGAGGAGGTGACGACCACTGTGAACCCAAGATCCACTAACGATATTGCAATACTCCCTCCTCCCTCCAATTTTTTAACAAGGACCTGCAAGGATTCATTTTCACGGAGGGAAGTGCCCACTTGCAAGATAACTGTTCGACTTTGTGGGACTGTGCCGCAACACCAATTATTGGATTTCGAGGCCGGGAGTCACCCTTACTGCTGTGTTTTGACGATATTGAATCGTGCCAGGACACCCCTCCCGGAACTTCAACGCTGCGAATCACGAACTCGCGCGGCGCTGAGGCGAGAGCCACATTGTGAAAACGAGACCGTCCTCCATCCGTGAATCAGCTGCAAAGTTTTGAGACGAATGTACGCGGCGCCAACACGAGAACAACATTTTGAAAACGGGCCGCCCTCCATCCGTACCCCCTGCATTTGTTTTAAAACGTCCGTGCGCGGCGCAAAGGCGAGAACCACATTTTTTGAAAACCACCCGCCCTCCAGATGTGAAGCTCGTGCAAACTTTTCAGACGAATGTTCGCGGCGTTCAGGCAAGAGCCACATGTTGAAAACGATCCGTCCTCCATCCGTGAAGCTGCTTCAAAAGTTTGAGACGAACGTGCGCGGTGCCAACACGATATGCCCAACCTACGACCCGCCGTGTTGGATAATCCTGAGTGGGATGTACCGTGGCCCGCGGTCGTGCTGCCCCACGACTTCGATGTGGTGATTGGGGCTACTTCGTTGTCAACGTGGTTCGGCTGTCGCGTTTGTTCGCCCCGATTTCTCCCTTCTCCCTCCTGCTTCGTTCCTCCTCGTCCTCCCTTCTCCCCCCATCTCGTTTCTCCCCCATGTCCCAGACCCCTTCGTTCCTGCCTCCTCTCCCCTCCTTGTCTTCCCTGCTCCTGCCGCCCCCATCCGTATCTTCCCCTCACTTCTTCTCCGTCCTCCTCCATTCCCCCCCTTACCCCCCATTCGTCCTTCCTCCCTTCTACTCCTCTCTCCTCCTCCCTCCTCCCTCCTCCTTCCCCCTCCCGCCCCCGCCGCCTCCCCTCTCCCCCTTCCGTCCTTGTCCTCTCTCGTCCACCATTAGCCCTACCCGCCCCGCCCCCCCCACTCGTCCCTCCTACTCCGTCCTCCTCCTCCCTCCTCATCCATCTCCCTCCTCCCTCCTTTCCCATTCCCGCCCTTCCTGTTCCCTTCTCCCCCTTCCTACCTCCCCCTCCCCCCTCCTCCCCCCTCCTCCAACCTCCTGCTCCCTCTTCCTACCCTCCTCCCGACTCCACCGTCCTAGTTTTCTTCTTGTCCTCTCCTCCTCCTCCTCCTTCGCCTCCTCCTCCTCCTCCTCCTCCTCCTCCTCCCCCCCCTCCCCTCCCCCGTCCACCCACCTTCTCCCTCCCCCTTCCCGTTTTTCCTCCTCCTCCCTCCTCGCTCTTCTTCCTCCTCCTTCGCCCCGCCTCCTCCTCCTCCTCCTCCCCTCCTTCCTCGTCGTCTAGCTCCTCCCTCCCGTCCACCTCCCTCCCTCTTTCCCCGCCTCCCCCTCTCGCCTCCTCCTCTTCCTCCTCCTCCTTCGCCCCCTCCTCGCCCTCCTCCTCTCCCTCCTCCCTCCTCCGCGTCGTCTAGCTCCTATCCCCCTCCTCCTCGTCCTCCTCCTCGCCCCCCTCCTCCTCCCCCTCCTCCTCCTCCTCTTCCTCCTCCTCCTTCTCCTCCTCCTTCTCCCCCTCCTCCTCCTCCTCCTCTTCCTCCTTCTCCTCTTCTTTTTCTTCGGACAGCCTGCGGGATGGCCGACCAGAGACGCCGGGGCAGCTCCCGCCGGCCCTCTGGGGGCCTCCGCAGGCCGCCGTGTCCCCGCTTTTGCGTTAGACCTTAGAGGGGGCGCCCGGTAATTATTTGCCCAGGCCGCCCCGCTCGTCGATGAAATCCGATCGCGTGGCGCAGCGTACACCGCAGAAAGACCATGGCATGCGCTGCGCCCCGTCGGAGTGGCGTAGCGTACGCCACGGAAAAATGATGCCAGCATGTTGGTATGCGCCGCACCCCTTCTCCCCTCAATCGGATTTCCGGACCTTTGGGCCGCCCCGACGGGGTTGCGGCGTTGAGAGGCGGGCCGCGCTGTGACCCCGAGGGCTCCTGTGGGAGCGCCCAGCATGCCGCCACATCGCCAGTAGAGCTTGTGTTGAAGATGGCCGTGCGCTGGAGCGCCTTCTTGCCCGCGTCCGCGCCGTCCGCGGCGTCCCCGACGAATGCTGGCCACGCGCAGAAGGGGGTAGGGGGAGGGGTGAAGCCTTCTTAGAAGCACCCCTGCTTCTTAGAAGGCGCGGGCCTTCTTTGTAGATGTAAGGCCGACGCCTTCTAAGAAGCAGCCTCTTTCTAAGAAGCCTTCTTCCCCCCTCCCCCTACCCCCATGTGCGCGCCGCCAAGAACGGGGTGCCAGCCTGGGCCGCCCGCCACAGCGAACCTCTCCGCGCGGCGAAGTCACGTTTGAGGACGGGCCACGGCCTCCTCTTCCAGGTGCCGGCCTCGACGGCCGCCGAGCACGTTCTTTCGAATGCGCAGCGACCGTCTAGCGAAACAGGGCTCGTAGTTGCCGCGCCAACTGGTCGGCCACTCAGTGCAGGGTAACGTCGGATGATGATGCACCGTTGATAAGGTCTGCCACTGTCTTGCGTTCTTGTGTCAGAAGTTCGAGGATGCACGTCCCCCCTGCCTTCACCTCCTGCCTCGCGTCGCCAGGGGCGGCGGGATAAAAGTTGAGCTATGGGGGTCCCGCTGAGGCCGTTGCAAGCACGGCGGGGATCAACTCGACGTGGTGCAGCTATGCTTGTCTGAATTACGCCATCGGCTTAGATGTTGCGTACATCGCTGCGCCGAGCAAGACGACGAGTGCAGGCAACGCGCCGCCGAGCAGCGCTTTCGGGTGTTGCGCGACGCGAGCGGCGTGTACCTTGCGGGTCGGAGTCTCGCGCGGCCAGCGGGGAAATCGACGGCGCCGCTGCTGCGAGCGGCGTTTGCGCGACGTTCGGCGCCTGCGTCGCGCGGCGTCTTCACGGCGCCACCGTGCGGTTTTCGTGATAGCGAACCGGGACCTCGCGGGGCTAATGCTCGAAATTCCCAAGTCTCTTGGTCGTAGGGGCGGTGATGCCGTCTCTTTTCTGGTCCGCCTCTGGGTGCGACAGTGAGGGGTTAGAAGGAAAGGGGTGGACAAGGAGCAGGAGGAGGGGGAGGGGGAGGAAGGGGAAGGGAGGAGGGGGAGAGGAGGAGAGGAGGAGGAGAGGAGGAGGATGAGGAGGAGGAGGAGGAGGAGGATCATGAGGAGGAGGAGGAGGAGGAGGAGGAGGAGAGGAGAGGAGGAGGAGGAGGAGGAGGGGAGGAGGAGGGGGGGGGAGGAGGGAGGGGGAGGGAGGAGGAGGGGAGGAGGAGGAGGAGGAGGGAGGAGGAGGAGGAAGAGGAGGAGGAGAGGAGGAGGAGGAGGAGGAGGAGAGGAGGAGAGGAGGAGGAGGAGGAGGAGGAGGAGGATCATGAGGAGGTGGGGGAGGAGCAGGAGGAGGGGCGGAACGGCCACGTGCGGAGTCCATCCCCCGCATTCGGGGCCCCCAGGGCAAGGGGGCTGGCCTTAGCTCGCTGGCCGCCGCCGCGCGCGATGGCGGCATCACGGGGGCCAGATGTCGGGAGGAGGCGGAGGAGGGAGGAGGAGGAGGAGGAGGAGGAGGAGGAGGAGGAGGAGGAGGAGGACGATGAGGAGGAGGAGGAGGAGGAGGAGGAGGAGGAGGAGGAGGAGGAGGAGGAGGAGGAGGAGGATCATGAGGAGGAGGTGTACGAGGAGAATTGGCTACGAGATGTACGCGACGGGCCTCTCAGGGCCCGCTCCGCTGCGAGGTGCGGCGCGCGGGACTGGCTACAGTATGCAGCTGGACTCTTAAGGCCAGATGGAATGACCTTATCCTTTCATGGTGGCTGGTGGCTGTCATGACGGATACCAAATACGACGTTAATCATTACAAGTCGCAGACCACATGCGACATGTACGACACAACGTACGCTAAAGAGGGAAGCGGTGCTACACGAAAACGCGCGCGGAGAATGCGAGAGCGCACGCACAGAGAGGGCGCGCGGAGAGGTGCCACACAAGGAAGACGTGCCATGCGAGGGCGCGCGCGGGAAAGGTGCTATACGAGGGGAAACAGTATCTTACGATCTTACAGCCGACGACGCCGATTCGGACCGCGAAGGCGAACAGAAGGAGCTCTGGGTGTCCCCCGAAGAGGGGGAACGCGCATAACTACGAAGACCCACGGGGGGCCGACGAGGGCCACCAGCGCAGCCACGAGGGCCACCAGCATGATAACCGCGGCTACAGCCAAAACTACGAGGATCACGAGCTCAGCGTCGAACGCTGCCTTCAGCGCTACGAGGGAACGGCAGAGTTGCGCCGGCCAAAAAGAACTATGTGGACTACCAGCCGAGCTTCGGGGCCGAGACCAGAACTACGCTGGGCACTCGCGTAGCTTTACGGGCATCCAGAATACTGGACCACGCGCATAACTAGGACGGCCACCTGTGGACCTACAAGGACAACCAGCAGAGTTACGAGAGACACCAACACAGTTACAAAGACCACCCGCAAAGCCACGCGGGCCACCAGGGCTTCGAGAGCAATTTGCTGGACTACGGTGGCAGACCTGAGCTATGAGAGCCACGACTTCAGCTACGACGGGCCCCCAGCAGAGCTTCGAGGGCAACTGTGTCAGCTGCGAGGGCCATTTGCGCAGCTCCGTGGACAACATGCTGAGCCACGAGGGCCGCGAGCAGAGCTTCTAGGGCCACCTGCTCAGCTACGAAAGCTACCAGTGCAGCTACCTTCCAGGGCCGCAACCGAAGCTACGAGTGCCACGGGCGCAGCTGCGAGAGCCACCGCCAGAGCTACGAGGACCGCGAGCTTAGCTACGAGGGCCACAACCAGGGCTACGAGGACCACCAGCTGAGCCACGAGGGCTACGAGGACAGACAACTGGCTGAACCACGGGGCCACCAGCTGAGCTACGACGACCACGCGCAGAGCTATGAGGACCACCAGCTGAGCTACCAGAGGCACCAGCTGAGCTTCGCGGGCAACAAGCAGACCCTCTACAGCCACCAGCAGCGATACCAGGGCCACCAGCGGACCGTTTAGGACCACCAGCTGAGCAACGAGGGCCACATATACAGCTGCAACAGCCACCAGCGGAGCTACCTGCGCGAAGAGCTGAACTGCAAGGGCCACGAGCAGACCTTCGAGAGACACCAGCCCAGCTACAAAAGTCACCCGCTGATCTAGGGGGCCACAACCTGAGCTACGTGGGCCACGAGCAAGACGGCGGGAGGCTCCAGCAGAGTTACTTGGACGACGCGATGGACTGCAAAGGCCACGAGCGGAGTTTCGAAAGACACCAGATCAGCTTCGAGGGCCGCTTGTGGAGCTTTGAGGGCCACAGTGTGGGCGACGCGGGCCACAATCAAAATTACGAGAGCCTTCTTCAGAGCTGCCAGGGCGACGGGCTGAATTGAAAGGCTTTGAGAGCCACCGCCGCCAGTGCAGCTACGATGGTCACATGCTGCGCTGCGAGGGGCACAATCTGAGCTACGCGGGCCACAGGAAGAATTGCTAGAGCTCCCCAGGATAATTATTTGAACGGCGAGATGAACTGTCCAGGCTACGGGCAGGGTTTCGAGAGAGACCAGATCAGCTACGAGGGGCCGACTGGTGCTACGAGGGCCACGACGTGAGCGACGCGGGCGGCAAGCAAAACTACGAGAGCCTCCCGCAGAGCTACCAGAGCATCGAGCTGAGCTGCATGGGCCACGAGAAGACCTTCCAGGGAAGAAAATACCGTGCGCTGCCGGTTTCGCAGTCCAGGGCGAGCAGGTCACTGATTATTGCGACTTGCGTTGTGCTGGATCCACGCGAGCAGACGCTAACATCCGCCGCTCTGCGGTTGATCGGGAGTTTCTGTATATATAGAAGAAGGGGCGCGCGCTTCTGGGCGAGAGGGAAACGACCGAGAGAAGAAGGGGCGGCCGCCCCACAGGACCTCTCCATGGTGCCGGAAGCCCATCAGGGCTCCCTCAGGGCCCCTCCCCCAGGGCCGGGGCTCCCTCGCCTGCCCCCTCCCCCTCCTCCTCCTCCTCCTCCTCCTCCTCCTCCTCCTCCTCCTCCTCCTCCTCCTCCTCCTCCTCCTCCTCCTCCTTCGCCCCCGTCGGCATATCCAGGCGTGTTATGCAGTCAGGTCGTCCGTCCGGAAACGGTGCCGGAGGCCGCTCTGGGCTCCTCTGGGCATCCCCCCCGGGGCCCGTTTTGTGAGGATGTCTCAGGCGAGGGCGCCGGTTTGGGATTCGTCACCGGATCCAGCGGATCCAGCGGATCCGTCCGGAAACGGTGCCGGAGGCCGCTCTGGGCTCCTCTGGGCATCCCCCCCGGGGCCCGTTTTGTGAGGATGTCTCAGGCGAGGGCGCCGGTTTGGGATTCGTCACCGGATCCAGCGGATCCAGCGGATCCAGCGGATCCGTCCGGAAACGGTGCGGAGGCATCTCCGTCCGGATTTGGGGAGGCCGCTCTGGGCTCCTCTGGGCATCCCCCCCGGGGCCCGTTTTGTGAGGATGTCTCAGGCGAGGGCGCCGGTTTGGGATTCGTCACCGGATCCAGCGGATCCAGCGGATCCAGCGGATCCGTCCGGAAACGGTGCCGGAGGCCGCTCTGGGCTCCTCTGGGCATCCCCCCCGGGGCCCGTTTTGTGAGGATGTCTCAGGCGAGGGCGCCGGTTTGGGATTCGTCACCGGATCCAGCGGATCCAGCGGATCCGTCCGGAAACGGTGCCGGAGGCCGCTCTGGGCTCCTCTGGGCATCCCCCCCGGGGCCCGTTTTGTGAGGATGTCTCAGGCGAGGGCGCCGGTTTGGGATTCGTCACCGGATCCAGCGGATCCAGCGGATCCGTCCGGAAACGGTGCCGGAGGCCGCTCTGGGCTCCTCTGGGCATCCCCCCCGGGGCCCGTTTTGTGAGGATGTCTCAGGCGAGGGCGCCGGTTTGGGATTCGTCACCGGATCCAGCGGATCCAGCGGATCCAGCGGCGGATCCGTCCGGAAACGGTGCCGGAGGCCGCTCTGGGCTCCTCTGGGCATCCCCCCCGGGGCCCGTTTTGTGAGGATGTCTCAGGCGAGGGCGCCGGTTTGGGATTCGTCACCGGATCCAGCGGATCCAGCGGATCCGTCCGGAAACGGTGCCGGAGGCCGCTCTGGGCTCCTCTGGGCATCCCCCCCGGGGCCGTTTTGTGAGGATGTCTCAGGCGAGGGCGCCGGTTTGGGATTCGTCACCGGATCCAGCGGATCCAGCGGATCCGTCCGGAAACGGTGCCGGAGGCCGCTCTGGGCTCCTCTGGGCATCCCCCCCGGGGCCCGTTTTGTGAGGATGTCTCAGGCGAGGGCGCCGGTTTGGGATTCGTCACCATCCAGCGGATCCAGCGGATCCAGCGGATCCGTCCGGAAACGGTGCCGGAGGCCGCTCTGGGCTCCTCTGGGCATCCCCCCCGGGGCCCGTTTTGTGAGGATGTCTCAGGCGAGGGCGCCGGTTTGGGATTCGTCACCGGATCCAGCGGATCCAGCGGATCCAGCGGATCCGTCCGGAAACGGTGCCGGAGGCCGCTCTGGGCTCCTCTGGGCATCCCCCCCGGGGCCCGTTTTGTGAGGATGTCTCAGGCGAGGGCGCCGGTTTGGGATTCGTCACCGGATCCAGCGGATCCAGCGGATCCAGCGGATCCGTCCGGAAACGGTGCCGGAGGCCGCTCTGGGCTCCTCTGGGCATCCCCCCCGGGGCCCGTTTTGTGAGGATGTCTCAGGCGAGGGCGCCGGTTTGGGATTCGTCACCGGATCCAGCGGATCCAGCGGATCCGTCCGGAAACGGTGCCGGAGGCCGCTCTGGGCTCCTCTGGGCATCCCCCCCGGGGCCCGTTTTGTGAGGATGTCTCAGGCGAGGGCGCCGGTTTGGGATTCGTCACCGGATCCAGCGGATCCAGCGGATCCAGCGGATCCGTCCGGAAACGGTGCCGGAGGCCGCTCTGGGCTCCTCTGGGCATCCCCCCCGGGGCCCGTTTTGTGAGGATGTCTCAGGCGAGGGCGCCGGTTTGGGATTCGTCACCGGATCCAGCGGATCCAGCGGATCCAGCGGATCCGTCCGGAAACGGTGCCGGAGGCCGCTCTGGGCTCGTGCTCTTCGCGCCGGGGGTGAGGATGACGTGAGTTCCACAGAAACTCACTCAAATGAATCCCATGGCCAGGTGCACGGTGCCGCAGTCCGACGCCCCCTGTCGAGCCCCAGACATTTTCCACTGCGGCACGGGAATGAGGACGACGTCGGCCGATACTTCATCCGCAGGAAATGCAACAACAAGGTGAGACCGGCCAACCGTAAGTCGGAATGCTTGATCAAGCCCTCTACACGACTGCCGCCACGGCGCTGCTACAGTGCATGTTACGCGGCTACCTGATCCCACTCCGTGGCTCGTATCGCGAGTACATCGTTACGGGCAGTATACAAAGTCGTGAGCAGAAGCTTCAAATTTTGATCGACTCGGCCGCTCCCTTCTCCCCCTTCCTTTCTCCAGGTCTCCTTGTCATCATTGTCAGGGCACGGCATCCTCTTCCCCCCCCCGCCCCTCCGGAAACTGGTCCCCCGGTGGCGTCCGGGCGCGCGAACGCAGAATGGCACGCCCGATGGCACTGCGAGAGGGGGGAGGGGAGGAGGTGGGCCAGGGGCGGGAGCATGTTGTTGTGCTTTTGGCCGGCAGCCATTGGCACGGCATCACCCACGGATCCCGCCCTCCTCCTCATCTTCTCACGTTTGCTCGAGCTCGCCGTTGTCCTCCTCCTCGTCCCCGTCCCTCCACTTCCTCCTCTCCGTTTCCCCCTGCTGCTGCTGCTTTCATTTTCTCCTAAAGTCTCTTGGATCCCTTGCATACCATCTGGGCGCTTAGACTCCCCAAGAGTCCCCAAGACCCCGAGATACACCCTCCGTTGTCGTCGTCGTCGTCGTCGTCGTCGTCGTCATCGTCGTCATCGTCGTCCTCTTCCCCCTCTTCCTCCTCCTCCTCCTCCTCCTCCTCCTCCTGTTTCTCCTCCTCCCCCTCGTCCTCCTTCTCCTCTTCCCCCTCCTCCTCTTCCTTCCCCTCCTCCAGTCTGGGTAGGGACGCCTTCTCTGCCCGCCCTTCCTATACCGTGAGCTTACCAGCGACGCCCGTGCCAGAGGAGGTGAGGGCCGTCGAGGTTATCGACGTGCACACGCACCTGCTCCCGGCATCGCACGGCAGACTGATGCTGTGGGGGACTTTGGGGGAGGGTCGAAACAAGCGGACGTGCCGTCGCATCGGATGTGATGGCGTGGTGGAGAATGGCAGTGGGCGCTTCTTGCTCCGTCTCGGGCCCCCAGGACTTGACATTCGAATCCGTCTCGGTAAGCCCTGTCGTGATGCTGTGGCCCGCTTCTCTGGCGACGCCGTGTGCCTTCGACGGCGTCGGGTGTCGGGGCGAGTTTCCTCTTCCTCCCTTTTCAAGTACAGTCGGGGCGCTGAAGAAGGAACCTTCCTCGTTTGGGAGGGGCTCCGTGTTCCGTAGTTTTTGTTACTGTTTGCCCTGGGTGTTCCCTCGGTTTTCGATCGGAAGTCGAAGTTTAACTCATGGAAAAAAGGGGCCTCGTTCCTTACTTGTCGCTCCTTGGGTCAACGCCCCGACTGTACACGGCGTTTGACCCCATGCGAGATGGATGTTGGCTGCAGGATAGACGAGCTCCTCACCTACCACTACCTCGTGTCCGAGTACTTCATGGTCGCGCCTGCGTCCATGACGCATGAGGCCTTCTTCAGATTATCCAAGCGGGAGCAAGCGGATGAAGTGTGGCAGGGCCTCTTTATCAGGCGCTCCCCGATCTCCGAGGCCTGCCAGGGCGTGCTCACGACGCTGAAGCGCCTCGGCCTGGGCGACATGATGGCTGCCCGCGACCTGACTGGCATCCGAGCCTGGCTCTGAGGCCAGCCCAAATTTCGGGGGTAATCGCGGAGATTTGGCCCTCCTTCAGTAGGGGGGTGCGGGATGGGGCGGAGGTGGAAGTGGAGCTGTGGGAGGCCGGTCCTCTCCTCGCCGTGGTCCTGGCTCCCCGGAGGTTCGATGCCCAGGACCCGGAGGAGCACTGCGAGCGCATCTTCCGCCTGGCCGGGGTGCGGTGCTCGGACGAGGGCGAATGTTGGCGGTTGTTGGCCTGGGCGTTGCACCCACTTCCCAGGGCCCCTTTCAGTCCAACCGATCCGATTCGACCCCGATTCTGGCCAGCTCTATCCGATTCGATGCCGATATTCTAGGCGCCAGGCGAGGTTTCCTGATCAGGGATAGGGAGGAGCATGCAGAGGAACAAAGGGCTGGGGAAGCCGTCGTACCCCAAGAGGAGGATGATGGAGGGGGGAGAGGGGCAGGGAGAGGAGGGAGGGCGGAGGAGGAACAGGCGGATGTGGAAGAGGAGGAGGAGGAGGAGGAGGAGGAGGGGGAGGAGGAGGAGGAGGAAGAGGAGGAGGAGGATGAGTAGCAGGAGGAGGAGGAGGAGGAGGAGGAGGAATGGGAGGAGGAGGGCGAGGAGAATGGCCGGAGGCCTCTGGGATGTCCATCGGAGTCTCTTCGGATGTCTGTTGATTGTTTCTTGGGGTCCTGTAGGGGCATCATGGGGGCCTCTCGGCGGTCCCAGGGGCCTCGTGGAGTGTCTTGGGTACCTCAGGAGAGCCTGTAAGGGCTCTTCGGGGTCTCTTGGGAGCCTCTTAAGGGTCTCTTGGAGCCTCTTGGAGCTTCCTGGGCGCCTCTTGGGGCCCTCTTGCAGCCGTCTTGGGGCATCCTTGGGGACCTTGGGGGCCATCTTGAAGGAGATCGATGAATGAAGGGGGGGTCGTAGATCACAGTCTCCTCCCCAGGAGGCCAATATGTGCCCAAAGCCTTAGTAACGTCACTGATGCTTGCCTTCTCGCCGAGGCCTTTTTGGACGCTCTAATTGATCGCAGGGCGCCCTGGCCAGATTCAGGGGGCGGGGTGAGGGGAGCGGCCAACACACCCTTCTAGATAGCAAGACGTCTAGTTCACTCCCACCCGCCCTCCCAACACATAAGTAACACCCGAGCCTCAGCATGTTCAGCGGTCGTCGGTTGATGGACAGTTACTGGGAACCAACACCGAGCCCATGTGCGCGACGCTGGGGTGAGGTGCGCCCGTCACGCGTGCCAGGCGCTCCACGCGCGCCAGGCACCCCTCGGGTCCGAGCGTGCCAGGCACGCCTGGTGCGCCAGATGCGCCACGTGCCTCCGCGTGCGCTAGGTGTGCCGCATACTCTAGCCGCGCCAGGTGCGCCACGTTCGGGGCACGTGCAGAGTGTGGCAGGTGCGTCTGCGCACGTGACAGCACACATCTGGAAACATGTCGGCCCTCACCATCCATGTCGAAAACCAATGCACATCATTGTGTCTGGTGAGCTTGCGCTCAGCAGCCCACACGCCACCACTTGACAGTGACCGCGGGGTGGCCGCGCATGATCCAGATTTGGCCGCGAGGTGCATGTTGTATTGTTTTTTGTCAGGGATGGTCGCCCTGCGCGCAGCATGCAATATGCTGATACCCCCGCCGTCCCTGTCATAAGAGCAATACAAAGTGGTCGCTGGCATCACGAACATGACTCCAGACTTTGTCCCAAAGTGCACTTTGTGTTGCTATTGACAGGTATGGTGGGGGGAGGCCCTCATGGGGTCCTCATTGTTCCTGGTTGGGCTGGTCGCCTGGGGGAGGGGGTGTATAATACTAGGGAGCAGTGGTAAACCTCTCTCCGATGGGGAAGAAGGGGGATTGGAAGCGGAAGCCCGCGAAAGCACCCACCAGCCCTGAGGGCTGGTGGGATTCTGCCGATCTGACGCGGCCCGACGCTCGCGTCGTGCTGCTGTGCAGCCGGGTGCGGCCGATCCGATCCGATCTTCCCTCCGTGCCGACGCGGCCCGATCCGGCGCACCCTCCGATTCGTTTGGATCTGCCGATGCGATGCCGACCGATCCTTCCCCCGCGCAGGGGGCTTGGTCTGACTTGGCATCGCTCGGACGTGTGCACTTTTCCTTCGGCGAGGACTATCGAGGAGCATCCCTGATCATTTGGCGAAGAAACCACGCACGAAATCGAAAACAGCACAGGGAATGGACGTCCGAGCGATGGCCAGTCCCCCGTGCAGGGGGCTTGGTCTGAGGGCGCCCCACGCGTGGCCCGCTGCAGAGCTGCACGCATCAGCAGGAGTGCTCGCCCTCGCCTGCCACGCTCCGAGGTATGCTCAAGTCGGGCCTGCCCCCCTACAGGGGGATTCGACGAAAAATAAGAAATGCTCCCGAAAATAGTCAAAAGATGATCCAAAAATAGTCAGGGGATTTTTTTTGGAGTATTTTTTGACCTTTTGGGGGTATTTTTTTTTGCGTCGAAAATCTCCCTGTAGGGGGACGCGCCCGACATAAAGGTATGCCGTCATGACAAACATCCCCTATGTGCCCGCGGAGGCGGAGCACTGGCGGGCCGTGCCGTCCAAGCCGGTCACTCGTCGCTTCCGCACCGCGCTCCGCATCGACGCCTTCCTCAAGGGCGACTGGCCCGCTGTCTGCGCGGCGCTGCTCGTCGAGGAGCTCGAGCCGACCTTCGAGGGCGCGCGCGAGTACCTGAGGAGGTGGGCTTCGCTAGCAACTCGTGGGAGCCTTACATGCCCTCACAATTGCGTCTTCAGATGGCATTAGCGTGCGCTAGCGTCTGGTCAGCGATGAGAAAGCGCTGATTTGGCGACGATTAGCGTCGAGTCAGCGTCAAGCCGACTTCCGGACGAGGTGTCGTGGGCGAGAAACATATCCGTATCCGCGGCCCCGCCGGCCAGGCCCCTTGGGCCGCGACCCTGCGGATGTGGGCCGTTTCTTCGTGGACGCCCCGTGCGGAACGCATCAGGGCGACAGCGCATCCGCGGCATCGCTGCCCGGAGTCCAGGCCGCGAGGGTGCGGATGCGGATGCGTCTGCCGCTCGTGGAGGTGGGCCGGCATCCTGAAGCCAGAGTACATGATGGCCTCAACCCCCGGCGACTGGCACTTCCCCGAGCGGGGCGCCGCGGACGGGGATGCGCCGCTGCCTGGCGATGCGAAGATGCTGGTGCTCTCGGCACGCGTCCGACCCGTCCCCATCCCCACCAGGCCAGGGTCTCGTAGCCCCTCCAGCCTTGGGGCTGGCAGGGGGTCCGAGCTGGCCCAGCACTGGCGCAGGCCAGCACGCAGGGGGGGGGCAGATTCGAGGTGCCGGGTTCGATAAGGTATTTTGCCGTTTTCGGTCTCGGGGGGCCGTTTTCGGGCCCCGGGAGCGTCAACAACAAAAAAATGCGCCAGATGGAACCCGGGAGGGGTCTGGGGATTGAGGAGGGGGGGGGAGGGGGCTGGTCACGTCATCATTCGCGCTGGCGCCGTCTGGTAATGATTAAAATGGCTAATCTCCCACCACACCGCGCTGGCGCGAATCGTGACGCGACCAGGGGGGCAGGGGTGGGTGGGCGGGGCCTGTCACGGGCGCTATCGCGAACAATAAAAAAACGGGCTCCAGAGGGGTAAGCCGGTCAGAGGGGCAGAGGCCATGCCAGTGGGGGTGGGGACTGGTGGAACGATTCTGAGGTGCGGGCCTACACGAAGCCCACCCCGACCATGCTGCTGGAGGAGGTCGTCGCCCCCGTCTGCGAGGAGCTCTCCCTGCCCATAGCGCTCAAGCTCGGCGCGCTGCGTGGCATGGCGCCGGCGCTGGACCCGTGCTGCGGGGGCGACGGGGTGGTCGGCTCGGACCTCGGGTCGCTGCAGCGGCTCTGCGCGAGGTTTCCCCGCGTGAAGTTCCTCGCCACGGTGCTGAGCCGCAGCAACCAGCACGAGATGACCGTGGTCTGTCAGAAGACCAGGAACCTGCACCTGTACGGCTGCTGGTGGTACTGCAACAACCCGTCCATCATCGACGAGCTGACGCGCATGCGTGTGGAGCTGCTCGGTACGGCCTTCACCGCACAGCACTCCGACTGTCGCGTGCTCGAGCAGTTGCTGTACAAGTGGGACCACTCGCGAGAGGTGATCGGCAACGCTTTGCTGTTCTACTACGAGCGGCTCGTGCGCAGCGGCTGGCGCCTCTCGCGCGACGAGCTCAGGCGAGACGTGTGGAACCTGCTCGGGGGTTCCTACGAGGAGTTCATGGCGCGTTGACTGGTCGTCCGACCGTGTGGCAGCTGGGACTCAGCGGCCTTGCACGGCGCCCCAAAAAACGGAGCGCATGCTGCAGGGAAGCGTGCTACCCGAGTCTGCAGGAGCTCTGCCTTCCAGCCGCCCTTCGGCGGCCCCAGGGTGAATTTTGACGGTCAAGTTTTCGTGACATGTTTGTAGCGGGAGCTCGCGCCAGATTTTAGACTAGGTCCCATCATTTTTCAGACGGCTCCATCCAGTAAGTTCGAGGCCCGCAAACTTGGGTCGTACGTCCTGGGCGACAAGATCTAAACATATCCACTGCTCCTGGCCAGGCCCATCCTGGGCCCAGGAGCTGTGTATACGCCCTCCTGGCTTAGCCAGGAAGACATATACACCGCTCTGGGACCCAGGATGGGCCTGGCCAGGAGCAGTGGATACGTATGGATTTCGTCGTGCGCAGTGGATACATACAGATGTGCACAGTCGCCATACAGGAAGGGAGTTCGGAGGGAAACGGGTCCTGCGTGCTCCCCCACTGGTCGGGCCGCTGGGGTGTCTTCCGCGGGCCCCGGGGCCGACCACGCCGACGGAATCGCGCGCGGCTCCTGGGGGCATGCCCTGGGCTCCAGGACCCGCTTCCCGGAGGACTCTCCTCCCCCCAATGCCAGAGTGCCGCGAGGCCCTCCTGCAGTGTCGTGGGGCCCTAGGCTCGGCTTCCTTTTCCGGGCGCTGGTGCCCCGGAGCCCGCGGGCGGCGATGGACCGCACGCGCACCCCGCCCGCGGACGTCGCGGCAGGTCGGCCTGCAGGTCGGCTGGTCGGCTGACCGTGTCCCCGGCCACACAGCCCGGCCGGGCGACCTTAGGTCCCGTAGGCGCAGTCGCGGCGATGCTCGTGGCATGCAGAGAGACCCTGGGCGGCCCAAGCCACGGGCGATAGCGGGGCTCGGTTTCCCACCGCCTACCAAACCACCCCAACCCAACCCGAAGGCCTCGATCTGCCCTCCACTTCCAGTGGGGGGGGGGTCGGGGAACACTGAAAAGACACATGGGACCCGCACCTCTCCCCCCACCCGAAATTCGGGTAAAATTCGGGTCTTCGGGTTGGGTTGGGGTGGTCTGGTAGGCAGTCAGTCTCCCCCCCCACCGCCACCTCCCCTTTGCCACCGAGAGTGAAGCACAGGCCCCTCCCTCATCGGATCGTCCCTGGGCCTCAGGGCTTAGGTGGCGGTGCACACATCGCAACCCACAGATGGCGACGCTGTGATCCGCCGCCCTCTCGGCAGGCGCAGGGACATTCACCACCGGCAGGCGTTCGTGTGCGGATTTCTTCGACGCGTCCTGCTGCTCCCCCCTCTCTTGGCCCACTCTCGGGGCCCTCTTGGGCCGTCTTGAGGCCCTCGTGGGGTCCTCTTGGGCAGTCTTGGAGCGATATCAGAGGGGCCTCCGTTGCATTCGTTGAGCGTTGGAAGTTCGACACGGCGAGAACGCCGAGTCAGTAAAACGCTTGAGGGGATTCAGTGGTCTTGGCCTCTTGAGGCCCTCTTGGGCGTCAGGGTGACGTGGGAGTGAGCACACATTTGGCGCTCCATTTTTCCGATGCGTGGACCCCACAGGTCTGGACAGCTTCCCTGGAGCCGGTTTTTCCTCCTGGGTCGTTTATTGACGCGCCCGAGGCCCATTGAGGGTCCCCAGAGACCGAAAATAGCCCAGACCCAGCCGCTCCAATCTCAGGAGGGGAAAGACACCCAGACACCGTTAATCGTCGATCCCCCAGAAATTACGAGAACATATAGCAATAGGAGGCAGATGAAAGTCCAAGTAATATCAGGAAATATGGGGAATCCTGGGACTTGTCTGTTTTAATTTTGTGTCCTTGGGCCCCTTCACGATCTTTTTTTCAGAGCCTCGGATCTCGGGGGGTGCCTCCGTGACGCCGCGCCGACCAGGGTGGCACGCCGACCTGGCCCTCCGCTCCCCGAGTGGGGAGAGGCCCGTGGGCGTCTGGTGTGGGGAAAACGTAAGACTCGAGTAGGCCGGAGCTCGAGCTTGCCGACGTCTTTTGACGAGCGCGTCCTGGATTTTGACGGTCTGGTTTTCGTGGGATGTTTGCAGCGGGAGCTCGCGTCAAATTTCATATTGGGTCTCGCCATTTTTAATCATGGCCCCGTCAGGCCAACCCGAGTCCCCCGTTACCCGAGTCTTACGTCTCCCCGATGGTGGCCTCTCCTGGCGGCGCGCGCGCGCGCGGTGCGCCTCCGGAGGGTCCCCCGGAGGTCCTCCGGCGGTCCCTCTCGGCGGTCCCCCTTAGAGGCCATTGGAAGGTAGGTCGCCCGCGGGGGCGCGGGGGTACAGTGGGGGCCCATAGCCAAGAGGCGCCCTGCTTGCTTCCAGGGTGCCCCGGGTTCGGGAGGCAAGGCCACCCTCCTCCTCCTCCTCCTCCTCCTCCTCCTCCTCCTCCTCCTCCTCCTCCTCCTCCTCCCTCTCTCGGGTTTCCATGGTTCTGCCATGGCAAGCGTGATGCTCCTGCACAAGATATCAGTGGACGTCCTGGGGTCTCAGGGCCGGGCTTCTTGTGGAGGGCTTCTCGTGGTCGGGCCCCCCACACTGCAGGTCGCCCGCAGGGCCGCGGAGGCAGACGCCCTTCGCGCGTCGCGCTCTCCTCCTCCTCCTCCTCCTCCTCCTCCTCCTCCTCCTCCTCCTCCTCCTCCTCCTCCTCCTCCTCCTCCTCCAGGGAGGCCGCGCGAGGGCGAGAGCATGGCCGTGCGTCGCGCATCGTGGAGCGCGGTGCGCGAAGGTACGGTAATCAGTATCGTTTATCCGTAAGGGCTTCGCCCCCTGCCGCCGGCCCCTTCTCTCGGATAATGGGCTGTGCAAGAGCTAAATCATCAGGCCTCGGCACCGCCGTGAAGCAGCATCGGGACTTCACACGAAGGCGATGAGTAATCGGCAAGACAAATTGAGATTCTGATATTGTAGAATTCGGTGTTGCATTTCGAGCTTGCTTGCGTGTGCTATGCAAAACTGTTTTCTACGAAATATTGAAATGCTGCAGATCACATGTGTTTTTTGATCCTGACCCCATCGTTCTGCATGAGGAGCGCCACCGAAGTTCAAGACGTATGGCAAATCCCATGTGTTCGTCGACCCTGACCCGCCGATTTGCAGGAGGAATGTCACCGAATTTCAGAAATGTGGCAAATCCCTTGTGTTGTTGGACCCTGACCCCGCCAATCCGCGTGAGGGGTGCCACTGGATTTCAGAAATGCATCAAATCCCTTATATTTTTGACCGTTACCCCGCCGATCTGCGTGAGGGGTGCCACCGATTGTCAGACATGTGGCAAACCCCTTGTGTTTTTCGACCCTGACCCCGCCGATCTGCGTGAGGGGTGCCACCGAATTTCAGACATGTGCCAACTCTCTTGTGTTTTTTTACCGTGCTCCCGCCGATCTGCGCGAAGGGTGCCACCGAATTTTAGTAATGTGGCAAATACCTTGTGTTTTTGGACCCTGACCCCGCCGATCTGCAGGAGGAGTGCCACGGACTTTCAGAAATGTGGCAAATCCCTCATGTTTTTGGACCCTGACCCCGCCGATCTGCGTGAGGGGTGGCACCTCATTTTAGAATTGTGGCACCCCCTTGTGTTTTTGGACCTTGACCCCGCCGATCTGCGCGAGGGGTGCCAATTTCGACCCCTCCAGAACTTCTGAGCACGCGATCTGGGCGTGGTAAAACTGGCGGTTTGCGGCTCCCGCCCCTCGCGCGGTCTACAACAAGGAACAGTAAGAAGCAAGAAACATAACTAAAACAATGGAAACTGGAAACTGGAACTGGTGCAGGGAACAGCAAACCCTGGCCCTACAGCCTGGTGGCCCCGCAAGGGGGCTGGCGGATCCGACCCCCATCCCCATCCTCATCCCCTTCGAGACCCCCACCAAATTACCACCCCAGTTGGGGATACACCCCTCGAAACCCGAAGAGCACGGCCTATATCCCCATCTAGGGGGGTAAGTCGGCCAGTGGGGCCCAGGCTACGCCGCTGGGGATGGGCTCGGATAAACTATGCTCGGGTAGGTTCATGTCGTGTCGACCGGCGGCGACCCCGCCAGCGGCGTTCAACGTTGAGCTTCTCGCGCGACCCAGAATCGTTCAAGTCAGGAGGGAAAGAAACACACAGGCACAATTACTCGCCGACTCCCCAGAAAATATGGGAAAATATGGGAAGTGGTGGGGAAAACAAAAGTTAAGAACATGTAGGAAAATATATATGGGGATTGTTTGATCTTGTGTGTATTTATTTGTGCGTCCCAGGGCTCCTTCATCCGGGTGGAACGGCTCCCCGCGGTGCCAGAGACCAGCGCCGAAGTCGGCACGGCACGAGCCTCTGCCGTGCGCGACCCGGGGAGCAGGAGGCCGCACGCGTGGCGGGTGGAGGGGCACCGGCTGTCGTCCCGCTCGATATCTCGAACGATATCTCGATATCTTGGCTGCTTCGAACGATATCTCGACGGATATCTCGATGTAAGCTCGAGCGATATCGATTTTCTCGCTCGATCGTATAAGCAGAGGCGTCCCATGGAGTCGGGTATAGCAAGGACCCGGGTGATGGGACCCGCTCAGTGGTAGGGCCCTGGGGCCCCCCAATGGGCCAGATCCACCAAACCAGGTTTGCCGTCACTGGTGCTTTTCGGGTGACGGCAGTTCCGGTTCGTGGAAGTGGGACGGGGGGGCGCCCACGGTACAGATACAGTCGGGGCCTTGAAGAAGGAACCCTTTTCCTTGGGGAGGGGCTCCGCGTTCCTTAAGTGTTTCGCAGCCTGCCTCAGGTTTTCCTTGTGTTTTCGATCGGAAATCGAAGCTTAACTCATGGAAAAGAGGGGCCTCGAGCATTAGTTTGGGTTCCTTAGGTCAAGCCCCCGACTGTACTAAACCAGGTTCCACTAGACCCAGTTCTGCCAACGCCCGAGCGGGGCATGTTCCGGAGGCGTCCCCTGGAGGCCCCCCTCTCCCTGTTGCGCTCTCGGGCTCCTCGTCGGTCCTCGGAGGCTTGCCAGCCTGGGGACGCCTCGCCGTCGCCGGTCGCCGGTCGCCGGTCGACAGTCGCCGTCGCCGTCCCGTCGCTGGCTGCCTCTGCTTCCAGTGCCGTCGTTGATACGTGCTCCGCGTGCGGATCAAATGTATCAGAAATGCAGGGATTTAGTATTCAAAACACAACGATGAGTTCATGCATACATTTATCCATACATTCATCATGTACCAGACATCATGTTTTTTTTTTTTTTTTTTTTTTTTTTTTTTTGTTTTTTTTTGTTTTGTTTTTTTTGTTTCTTGTTTGTTTTATTTAATATATATATATATATATAAACAATTATTTTTTGTTTTAAACAAAACCGATGTATTAATGTATTCTGCCAGGAGCCCAGCCTCAGAGCCCTGCGAGCCGCAGGCCCCCCCCCCTTCCCCCGCCCGTGGCGCGGAGCAGGCGCCGGGGCGCGTGGAGTCCAGCCCGAGCACCCCGAGCGTGCCGCCGAGGCGCGGCGCGGGGGCGGCGCGGCGGCCCACAGAGCGGCGCGTCGTCGTCGGAGAGGTCCTCCTCCTCCTCCTCCTCCTCCTCCTCCTCCTCCCCTCCTCCTCCTCCTCCTCCTCCTCCTCCTCCTCCTCCTCCTCCTCCTCCTCCTCCTCCTCCTCCTCCTCCTCCTCCTCCTCCTCCTCCTCCTCCTCCTCCTCCTCCTCCTCTCGTCGAGGTGATCATCCTTGTCGTCGTCGTCGTCGTCGTCGTCGTCGTCGTTTCGATGGTCGTCGCGATCGCGGTCGTGGTCGCGTTCGTGCTCGGCGACGCGGTAGCGATCTTAGTGGTCACCTTGGTCTTCGCCGTGGTGGTTGTTGTCGCCGTCGTCGTTGTCGTCGTCGTCGCGGTCACGGCCGCGGTCGCCGTCGCCGTCGCCCCCGGCGCCTCCCGCAGGCAGTTGAGCCCAGAGTGCGATTCCGGCCCAAGCCTGGAGTGCGTCTACACCTCGGAGGCGCGGGGGATGCGCCGCGCAGCGCCCTGGGCTTCCCCAACCTCAGGCAGGCCTCCAGGATGGTCGGGGGCAACCTGCGGGGGAGATGGGCTCGAGGTTGGAGGTTTTCGGGCGTCTTCGTCGGTGCCCAGCGTTTTTCCATCCTCTGGATGCTTCCCAACAGCTGCGCCTGGCGAGAGCGTGCTGGGTGCGCGTGGATCGGCCCGAGCGGCCGCCAGGAGGCCCGAGTCGGGCGTCGCAGAGGTCAGGGGCAACGTCAGGGGGGAGACTCCAGGGGGAGTGCATCGACTCCCAACCGCCCATTGATTTCGGGCGACGAAATCTATACATATCCACTGCTCCCTGGCCAGGCCCATCCTGAATCCAGGAGTTGTGCATACGCCCTCCTGGCCACGCCAGGAGGGCGCAGCGTATACACAGCTGCTGGGTTCAGGATGGGCCTCGCCAGGGAGCAGTGGATATGTATAGATGTCGTCGCCCTATGATTGCCGATAGAGGGTCAGGCGATCGCAAACACGGATTAAGGGGGCGTGGATTAGTGACGGGTCCCGTTGCCATGGGGAGTCGCGATTTCCACCGCCGAGCGAGGCCGCACTTTGGGGAGGGCACCTCCCCCGATCCATGGATTTGGCGACCGCGCGCCAAATCCATGGATCTCTAATCCACGTTTGCGCGCCCCCGATGGAGGCACGACAGCCCACCCCGCCCAGGAACGTGCGGATTTGCTACTAGGGGCCTGTCGCCGATCTATCGGCGACGCATCGCCGATGTGAGGTCGATGTGTCCCCCCCCTGAGCCCGTCCCTCCCAACTTCGCCCCTCCGCACGCAGGGAGGGGATCCAGCGCCAGTCCAAGAAATCCGCGCGGGCCTCTGGAAGTTATCAGGTTTATGTTTTTTCTCTTCTGATAGTTATCCTCTCCCTTGCGCCTGACTCGAGAGCCATGTCGGTTCGGCCGATTCGAGTCGATTCGCTTTCGACGAGGTCGATCTCGACTCGGCTTGACTCCGATCTCCCGCTGCGGTCTGGGTTCTCCCGTGGGGGCCTCGGCTCGGGCCGCGGGGCGTCGATCGTGATGCTCCGCGATCTGCCCGCTGATCTCTGCCGATCCGACGTGCTTCGGTGGCCGATCCGGTTCTGCGGCCAGGTTTTGGGGCGTCCCTGTCTTTGGCCTCGGCCTCCCCTGCTTCTGGGGTATCGGCGGATGCCAGATGGCGCTCCGGCGCGGACTCGTGCGCCCTCTAGAGCCGGGATGGTCCGCCCTCCCTTGTCGCGCGTCGCGATGGAGCCTGCTCCAAGGCCCTGAATCGCCTAG
>CAUYUJ010021554.1:71277-106277 GCA_963575745.1 Prorocentrum cordatum | reverse complement strand
ATAGTCGAAACATCGTCAGTTTTTTTTTTGTTTTTTTTTTTTTTTTTTTTTTTTTTTTTTTTTTTTTTTTTTTTGCCTTTCTGGGGCCTCTTCCGTTTTTTGGTTTAAAAATAAATGAAGGAAGAATCTGTCTATACTTGGTTTGTATGTTTCGTCGAAAATCCCCCTGTAGTGCCCGACATAACTCTCCTTCCTGCTTCTCATCCGGGCAGTTCGCAGTGCCGTCGATCGGCTTGCCCGGACGCGCGCGCGCGGACTGCCCCTGCCGCGCTGCGGCGTAAAAGGTGGTGCCCGATCTCCCGGGAGCCTAACCTCGCTCCGGAGAGACAGTGTTCGGGCCCCCGAAGCGCCGCGTCGTCCTCCTCCCTCCACCCTCCTCCATCCTCCTCTTCCTGGCGCTCCTCCTCCTCCTCCTCCTCCTCCTCCTCCTCCTCCTCCTCCTCCTCCTCCTCCTCCTCCTCCTCCCTCCTCCTTCCTCCTTCCTCCTTCCCCCCCCGTCCTTCCCCCCCTCCTCCTCCTCCGTAGCCACGTTAGCTCAAGGCAGTGTTTTCCCTGGAGGAGAAGGTGGGTGCCGCCGATCCACGGCTGGCAAAGCTCGCTCGGGCCCCTGGCGCCTTTTTCAGCTTGCCACCGCGGGGGCTTCGCAGGCGGCCCTTCCCTTCCCTTCGCATCGTTCTCGTCGCTGTGCCGATCGAGGCTACATCGCGGAGTTTCCAGTTCCTCCGCGCGACGAAGCGGATACCAGACAGGAGAAACGTATGAAAACCAGGAAGGATGGACCGGATGCGCTCTCGACGCCGAGGAAAACGAGGAAGAACGGGGATGCCGACTCGTCCGCTCACTCTGTCGCCCGCGCACCGTCGGGTTCCCCTCCTCCGTCTGACAGCCGCGCATTTGCTGGTTCTGGCTCTCGTCGTGGTGACTCTTGGCGGAGTCGTGCTGGCGCGGGGGCGGAGCATGGGGCCAGCTTCGAGAAGGTGGGCGACAGCATCCTCGGGCAGCTGGGCGTCGCCAGCACCCGCCCCGGCGATGAAGTTCACGGCTGCCCAACTCCAGGCGCCGCTGCAATGGGCGTCGGTGGAGATCTCGGTGGTCCGCTGCCCTCTTCGGCACGTGCCCCGCTTGGAAGCCAGCCGCGGCCATGGCCGGCGCCTCCAAATTCTGGGTTCAGATGGGGAGTCAACCGCGCCAGAGCGATGGAGAGGATCCGTGGATGCGCTCTTCCGTCGTCCATCGCCCAGATGGTTCGCGAGGCGCAAGCAGTTGAGTTCAAAGCGTTCACATATTCGTGTGCGCGTGTGCTTGGTCGAAGTAAAACAGAGGCGTTCCGAAAGATCGCACATGGGGTCATCAAAACAAGCACTGGCCCGATTTTCGCCCGCCTGGAAGCAAGCGTTGAAGCTTGGTTCGATGGCATCATGGTGCAAGTGGTTGCTAGTGAGGATCGCGTTGACGAGCTGGAAAGTGCGAGCGCGCCCCTCCTCGCCCGACTGGACAGATTGGAACGGGCATGTGATCTCGATCGAGCAGAGCCCAGTAATTATCCCGATTGCCGGACCGGCAGATTTGGACAGACCCTTGGAGTGCGCTGAGTTTGGTATCGACGCCAGGGCGCCCGCCCCCGTCTCCGCCATCGCATCTGCGCTGGAGCCGTTGCTGCAGTACTGTGAGCGCCGTCTCGGTGAAGACTCTGCGCGGGCAGGTCCGCAGACGCCCAAGTCGTTCATCCTCGTGCCCCCTGCGTGGAGCAGGGAGGGCGCGACCAGGCCCGCGGCTGACGCGCGAGCTGGGCACGCGCGCTCGCTGCTGCGTGGAGGACCATGCAGATGGTCACCGCCCACCAAACCACCCCAACCCAACCCGAAGGCCACGATTTGCCCTCCATTTCCAGTGGGGGGGGGGGTCGGGGAACATCGAAAAAACACATGGAGCCCGTACCCCCCCCCAACCCGAAATTCGGGTCAAATTCGGGTCTTCGGGTTGGGTTGGGGTGGTTTGGTAGGTAGTCAGATGGAGACGGTCTTCTCGGCCGCGGTGCCTGGCGGCAGGAGGGTGGAGATCTTCGTCGGCCGCGCGCGCAGGCCGCTCGAGGCAGCGCCGGGGCAGGCTCTCGGCGATGCTGTGTGTTTCGATCGCGAGGCGGGCGCCTTGGTTGCCAATTCGCTGCCTGTTGCGAAAGTCGGGCCGGGCGAAAGGGGGGGATTGGGAAAGGGGGGGTTACGAAATTTGCTGCATGCAGCTGGTTTCGGCCTCACCGAGGGGCCCATTCCTCGATACATAGCCGCCTCCGGCGCCGGGAGGCGCCGGGAAAATCAGCTACGTGAGCTGATTCTCAAACCCCCCCTTTGCTATCCCCCCCTTTCGCCCGACCCGAGAAAGTGGAGGTGCACCCATGCGGCCTTGTTCGCGCCCAGTGGAACCTGGCGAGCCTGGCAGACTCGCGTGTCGAACGTGCTCGAATTGCTGCTGTGGCGGACCGCGTCTTCCCAGGAACGGCTATATCGTGGAGTGGATAACGAGCTCTTGGATGTAAGACCGTGGTCTTCGCCACTTGGAATGCGAGATCGATGTGCCATCATCGGGCCGCAAATGTGTCCATGGAGACCCACGTGCTCACGCTCATTGCTGGCGCGCACAACGGCGCGTCTGTCTCGGTCATCGCGTTGCGCGAGACCCGCTGGGACCGCGCGGCCGTAGCTGAGCTGGCGCGCCGCGCCGCCATTCCCCACTTGGGTTTGGCGTCTCTTCCCCTCCCAGCTCGTGTAGAGGCGGCGTTGCCATTCTCGTTCCCCCTGCCCTTGACAGCTTTTTCCAAGTTGAAGAAATTTTTCCAGGGCGCATTTCGCTCACCGCGGTTTGGGACTCTGTTTCGAAGTTTTGTCAGTGGCGTTGGAACGTGCACAATCGCGAGCTAGAACATTGTGATTGAAGAGCCATCCAGGATTCATGTTCCAACCAGCTTACAAGGCTTCACAATCTCCACGTTAATATGGCCCCACCATAGTAGGGGACTTTAGTATCACCGACGGAAAACGCGGGTCGGGCATCCGCGCTTCTCGACCGCGGTCTGCGCGACTGGGGGACTCAATTTGGAGTTCCAGTGGGCGCGAGCGCACGGAGCTCGCTGGTGAAAAGCCGACACGTTTTCATCCTGGCCCTGGCTCGGCGCCCAGGGTCGATCGATGTTTTACCGGGTTGCCCCCGTGGCTCCTTGGCCAGGGCCGGCAGTCCCAGCGGACTCGAGGCGAACCTGAGGAGTGGCGCCGCAGTGATGTCAGTGACCATGCCTCTGTGGCGTTCTCTCTTTCTGCCCTTCCCCCCTCTGCTTCCCTTTGCCCTGATCGCTCTCGGCCTCTCCCCGCACGCCTCTGCTCTGACCCGGTCGTCGGCAACATCGTGCGAGGCAATGAAATTGCAATATATTTCTCCGCTTGCGAGCCGCCCGAGAAGCTGGGGCTCGCCATGGTGATTGGGCAACAAGCTGGGAAGACCACTCGCGATCTCTCTCTCTCTCTCTCTCTTTTTTTTTTTTTTTTCTCTCTCTCTCTCTCTCTCTTTCTTTCTTTGTTTCTCTCGCTCCGGCGCCGAGGTCGCGCCCGCCGATCCCGCGCGCCTCTGCTCCCTGCGCGCTGAGCCCCATCGCCAGAGGGGCGCAGAATCTGACGAACGAGCAACACACACACACACCCATACCCCATAGGGGGGTCGTTGGGAGGAGGACCGGCCATGGGTACGGGTGCGGGCTGTCGGACCCTGGGGAACGCTCCCGTTCGAGCGGGGACCCCCATCCGACAACACGCACCCATAGCTCTCTCCGACCCCTCTGTTCGACTAGACGTAAGAGTGACCCTTCGCCGGAGTGACCTTTGGTGCGGGCTCGTCGGGCTCCCCCCGATCGCCGAGCACGATGCGATATAAGCGGCCGGCGCCCTTGGATTTGGCTCCCTCGCGCCCCCCAAAGCTGCGCACCAGAGGCCACTCTTACCCAGGGTCACTCTTACGTCTAGCTGGTCTGTGGGTATGGGTGTGTGTCGTTGCTCCGTCGGAGTCGTCGGCGGGCCATCGAGAGCGCCTGCGATGGCTGCTTCCGAGCGCCCTGGTCGGAGAGACGGGCGCGCCCCTCTGGACGCAGGGCGGCCCGGCGGCGCATCGTGCCCGGCCGTGGGGCCGCCCCTCTCGAGAAGGGGGCGCCCTGCCGCCGTCGCTGCCCCTACCTGACGTCGGGACGAGCGTCGGCCAGGAGGGGAAAAAACCCACAGGCACAATGCATCGTCGGTTCCCCAGAAAATAGGGGGAAATATGGGAAGTGGGGGGGGGGGAGACAGAACCCCCGAACATATGGGAAACCATGGGGAATCTGGTTACTTGTGTCTATTTATGTGTGTGTCCCAGTTTCCCTTCAGTCGGCCAGGCTGTGCCCCCGATGCCTCTTCCGTGGTTTCACCTGAGGGGCCACGCCAGGCGCTCGCGGAGTGCTGGGCCCCTGTGTTTGGGAAGGCCACGCCCTTCCCGTCGGGAGCCGAGCGTCACGTTGAGCGGTCTGGTTCCCCCAGCCCGGCCTTCTCTCGAATTTGCGCCCCCCCAACTTCGGAATCTCTAGAGGTTCCTTGCGGTTGCTCCCACTGGCGCGCCTGGGCCAGACGTCCTACGCTTCCATGCCTGTAGGGTCGGTCTCGGGCCTGAGGTCCATGCTGCGACGGACATGGACCAATCGTCTGCGCCTCTCTTGAAGGTTCGCGACCCGTCGGTCCAAATCGCGCAGTCTGGTGCCCCGCTTCTCCGTGCCGCTGGCTTGCAGCCGGCGCGCGCATGCGCCCACGGCCTCCTCCCCCGTTCTCCCCCTGGCCCTCAGGTGCGTGGTCATCATCTGTCGTCCCGTCGTTCCTGCTTTTCTCTCTCTTCACCTCTTGGTTTTCCCTCCCTCCCCCCCGCGTCGCTGGGTGGTGGGTGCCCAGGGCTTCGACCGTTCGTGGTGGCACAGTCTGTTGTTTCGTGTCTCGAGGAGGAGGAGGAGGAGGAGGAGGAGGAGGAGGAGGAGAGGGAGGGAGGAGGAGGAGGAGGAGGAGGGGAGGAGGCGGACGAGGAGCGAGGAGGAGGAGGAGGAGGAGGAGGAGGAGGAGGAGGAGGAGGGCAGGAGGAGGAGGAGGAGGACGAGGAGGGGAGGAGGAGGAGGAGGAGGAGGAGGCGACGAGGAGCGAGGAGGAGGAGGAGAAGGAGGAGGAGGAGGAGGAGGAGGAGGAGGAGGAGGAAGAGCGAGGAACGATGAATGGGGGACCAGGAGCAATGAGCGAGGAGCGAGCAGGAGCGAGGAGCCAAGAGCGAGGAGCGAGGAGGACAGGGGGAGCGAGGAGCCGTCCCCGCCAGCGGCAGCAGGTTCGTCTTCCGCGAGGAGGGCCCCGTGCGCGCCTGCTGCCGCAGGACGCGGGCGGGCGTCACCCTTGCTAGCGCGCAGAATATTAGGAAGGCACCAACTATACACCAACACCGATCCTGGCCAGGATCGGTGTTGGTGTATAGTTGGTGCCCTCCGAAATATGGCTCCGTCCCTGCCGTCACCCGCTGCCGCCGCCGCCGTCATTGAACATTGACATTGGTCACTGCGTGTGCCGCAGCTGTGTTGAGGCTGCGAGCAGGTGAAGAGGTGCGCGCGCCCCCTTTCCAGCTCGCATATACATATAGGTACACGTATATGTATAGTTACACACACTCTTACCTTTTGCTCTCTGTTCAACGGATATACATGTGTATGCTGGCCGAACCCATAACGAGTCAATTTTCAGAGGAGCTAGACCAAGTGAAGATAGTAAAACAAGACATGATACCAATCATAACGTCAAGGTCTTCTGTCCCTCTGGCAAATAATTGGTTATCAGCCGACAGTTCTGGTTCAATTCATGAGAGCGGCATGGGATACCAGCCGCGCCGCAATATGCCATCAATGTTTCCTATCGGCGTGCCTTTTGATTCACTTCCTGCAAGATCTGCAAGGTTCCATTTGCTTCGTGTATGGTTGGTTTAGTTTAGCACCGCTGGCGGAACTGATGGAGAACATGGTAACATGAGAGAAGTGGATATTGACCGACGGCTATCCGCACTCATAGAGTCGGAGATCAGTTCGGTGAGTTCATCACCGAAAGCAGACTCGCGCCGTGCAGCGAGCGGAAGTGCCGATTTAATCGGGATTCGCTGACGCTCGAAGAAAGATGCGGGCCGAACTGGGCGGTATACCCGGGGGCGGTTCAACCATTCCCCAGGTATCTTGACATCGCTCGAATCAGGGAGCGGAGCTCATAGAAATTTGTCAATCTCCAATTGACACGCTGAGCCCTTGGGAGCCGAGTTGGTAGCATTCGGGATCCTTTGAGGATGCTGCGTTCCCAAAACGACGGAACGGGCGATCCGACCAGCGTGTGGAAGTAGATGGTTCGTCAATGCAGAGTTCCCTTCGGCCAGGAGTCATGCAGCGGTGTCACACTATCCAACGACCCACGAGGTCGAAGGGGCCGATGATGAGCTTTCTGATTTGATAGATTCAACCCGTCAAGCTCAAGATACGGCAAGGGGGAGAGCAGGCATGAACCTTGCGCCCCATCCTCCGAGGTCCCCGATTCCAGTGAGACGTGCTATACTCGGGTCGACTATGATGGGTCGCACGAGGTCGAGAAGTAGCCGTGCGTCCAGTAGCCCTTTTTGGCAATCCTCTTCTAGCAGGCTTTCCATCCTGGTGAATGGCTGGGCCTGGGGGCCCAATTGCCCAGCGACGGCGGATAATCTGTGTCCAGGAAAATCGGGAGATGAAAACGGTCTTTGTCGCAGGCCAGCGTGCGGAACGTGTGTCGTTACTGGAAGCCGGCGGTAAACCGTCAACCTTGGTTACCGCCGGGAACTCGTGGAGCTTCTTTGCCATATATATGTATATATATATACACATATATATATATATGTACATGCATATGTATGTATATATATATATATATATATGAATGGTATGCGAGCGCGGCAACCTCGCATTCAGCGCGCGCGAGGGTGTGTGATTTATACAACTATGACAGCTGCTAGCTTGTCCACAGCTCGAGTTCAGTTGGGGAAGCAATCACACCCACGCAAGAAAATACACGACATGAACTGAACATATGTTTCAGGATATATGTAAATCTTACGAAGCTCCCTCCACGTGTAGAGCATGCGAGCTTGGTAGCTGTTTGCAACACAAATTGTTTGTCCACGCAGCTATGGTAGCAGACTTCTCTCAGACGTCTCGATACTGCAGACTAGCGCTCGTGATCATTTCCATTCGAACAGTCTGCTTTTAGCTCCGTAGCTTGCCTACAGCCCGAATTAACTAGAGAAAACCAACACGCCTATCTAAACTTTAAAGAGCGCAACTCGTTTTTTAGTCGCAGCTCTGGTAGCAGACCGATCTCGGCCGTCTGAATGAAACTAGCGCTTCTCAGCATTTCCTCTCGATTGGTGTGTATCTGAGATCCGTAGCTTGCCTGCAGCTCGAGTTAAGTACAGGAAAGAAACATCATCCCTTACAAAAGAATTGCAGAGTGTGAGTATTTTTCAGTTGTAGCTCTCGTTGCCGACCAATCTCGGAGTACGCGATTACTTCTGATGATTTCCTGTCGGACGGTGTGCTTTCCGGCCCCTAGCTTGCTGACAACTCGGATTACGTGTAGGAAGCCAACACCGTCTTTGTTAAAAAAGGAAGAGTTCAAATAGTTATTTGGTCGCAGCTCTGCAAGCAGACCGATCTCAGGTGTCTAGATACGTTAGAGTGTGTTCCTCAGCATGTGCTGTCGATTGGTGTGCATCTGAGCTCCGTAGCTGGCCCACAGCTCGACTTGATTTAACGCACATCATGCCTCAAGGCATTTTGTACATTGCAAACAGTGTTTCAGTCGTAGCTCTTGTTTCAGACCGATCTCAGAGGTCTCGATATTGCAGACGGATGTGCGTGACCATTTCTTGTTTAGAGGTGCGCTACCCAGCTCCGTAGCCAGCCTACAGCTCGAAGAAAGTAGAGACAACTAACATCATCTCTTAAAGAATTAACATATTACGGATAGTTGTTTGGTCTCGGCTCTGGTTGCAGACCGACCTCAGGCATCTGGATACTCTTAGACTAGCACTGCTGATGATTATTTCTCGAGTGCTGTGCCGAACAGCTCTGTAGCATTGCGGCGTCAGCTGGCTCTGCGCGGATTGCAATGGCATGCGGGGGCGTAGTTGTCTACGCATCGCGACTCTCGCGCGGCAGCGGGAGGATCATTTGATAGAGCCGCTGCGAGGGACATGCTCCTCAGCGAGCAGATGGTCGTTCATAGGGACTTATGGGAATGGTTCAAATTGCTCGTCTGAGTCAGCAAGCGACGGCAGAGGCGGCTAAGACGTCTCTGCAGGAGGCTGAGCACGAAAATAAACAGGCCGAGGACGCAGCTCGATGAGCAATCATGGAGGGGGAGCAGAGTTCGGCGGCAGGCATTGCGAGCGTCTGGAGGGGGGGGGGGGAGAACGGCGTTTCGTTGGAGAAGTGCTGGTCGGCGCTGATGACAGTAATTCTCCTCTGGCGACCCCTCGCCCGAACCCGACCTTCGCGTGCGCGCGGCGGTGGCGGGTCGCAGAATGTGACGCGTGCTCCGAGTTCCATCGGGACTGGGGGCGGCGCCGCAGACGCCCCGGGTCGGCCTGGCCTGTCCTGAGTGAGATTGCCTCTCCCGCCCCCTCCTGGTTCAACCGGCTGCGGCGGCGCGGGGGGCGCTCCGCCCTTCGGGCCCCCGGATGGCCCTGAGCCCGTCAACGTCCTCGCGGCGGAGGGCCCCGGTGCTTCGTGCCTGGCGCGGGGCCCGTGGAACGCCCCGCGACGCGCGCGAGAACGACGCGTTCTTTCGCGCGCCGAAGCATGCGAGCCGAATCAGGACTGGGAGACGTTGGTCCGTGATTACCTGTCGTTTCGCGCTCAGATTGGGTTCCCGCGTGCAGTAGGGGCGCGCACCAAGAAACCATTCTGCTTTTTGCCAGGGTGTCCTGGGTTCCTTCGCTCCTCGCGCTGCGCGGTGACTTCGCGCAGCCGTTGAAGGAGCTGCTGCGTTCAGGGTGCCCCAGGTTTCCCTTGAGGTGCACCTCGCGCACGGGCTGGAAAGGTGTTTTCGCTCAAGTCCGCGGGGGCTGGCAATTCATGCGTGAATTGCTCAAGTTCCCAGCTTGGGGCCGATCAGATGTGCTGGCTATGTGCAGCCAGCCGCGCTATTCCGGAATGTATTTTCACTGATTGCAGGCCGTGCGCCGGTCGGCGCAGGACGATGCGCGCCCGCGGGTCTTGCGTTGCGGAAGTAGGTGCCCTACCCGTTCTGTTCGCGAAGGTGATCGGCATGCGACTGGAATGCGTGATGATCGACGTCTTGCGCGCTGTCGGTCAAGGCGTCGCCTCCCGCGTCGCTGGGAACATTGTTTGGGGATGGATATTGGCCCGCGCGTGGGGCTAGCCGAACGTCGAATCAAACGCTGCCATGTTGTATAAGGATATGCAGGCTCATTTCAAGGCCACTAAAGAGAAATCGCGCTTGCAGGGCAAACTGAAAGTTGAGCGGATTCGCGCCGGCGGGGGCTGGTCGAAGCTCGAGGCCAAGGCCGCTGCCGCGCGACACCTCGCGATATTCTTGCTGAAGCTCGTTCTGGACTAATGGCGGCGCGGGCCGCAGTCGCCGTCGCTTGGGCGTCGCCCAGTACCTCGTTGACTTTTGCGACATCGTTGAATCAGAGGGCATGTTTCTATCTGGAAACGCAAAGCAATGGCTGCCTGAGGTGGGGCGGGCCTTGTGTTGCTTGTACAGCCACTTGTCATCCGAAGCGTCTGATGGACATCCTCCATTGAAGCTTTGGAAGTTCCAGCCCGAGCATCATCGGTTCTTGCATTTGTGCGAATGGCAAGCCATCCACTATGACAGCCCGGAGTTCTATTGGGTTTACGCTGGCGAAGATATGGTCGGCCACGTGATAGAGATTGCGCGCGCCTGTCACCCTCGGACAATGCCAGGCGTAGCTATGTATGAGTGGATGTCGTTTACGTTTGTCACAGCTCCAAGAGCACCATCACCATCCGCATCACCGCAATCACACGACCATCACATGCCCCCAACGCAAAGTTGTCATAACGTCTTCAAGTTGCCTCAGAACAAGCAACGAACAACACACAACACAATAACAAGCAACACACCATGTTCAACTTTATGGAGGCCTCCCCCGATTGCGCCCAAAGTCATGCGATCTCAAACCGATCGGATAACCGTGGGAACAAGCATACTCAGGTACAACGCAAGCTTCGCGGGCATTCAGTTCTGCTTGCTGGGGGGGGGGGGGGGGGCGCGACGGTATCTGATTGCTGGGGGGTGAGACGGTAATTCGTGCTTGATCGGGGCCGCGACGATAATTTGCGCAATTGCTTCAGCGCGACAGCGCGAAGATTCCTGGAGTGCCGACCCGGCCCCGAGACTCAAATAAGTTTGTGTCGCGTGTTCCGTATCCATTGCGGTTCAAGTAAGTGCGTTAGCAAATTCTCAAAGTTCTTGCCAGATGGACTCTGGCGATCGTGCTCGTTGCCCTCCGCTCGGCGCGTGGCGCGTGACTTCATCTCGAGATGAGCTGTCTGACGATTCGGAAGCATGTCCAGAGGCTGCGCCGTCCGGCGCGCAGCCAGGCGCATATGTGCCCGTGGAGGCGCAGAGCGTGCGAGGCTCGGACTCTACCGTTGCTCCGTCTACTACTCGGATTGATCAACGAGGACATCCAGGACATGGGCGTCTTCATCTCCGCGGCGATGGTGCAGATCGAGGAGAGCAAGTGCACGATCCAGCTGTCGAGGGAGCTCGAATCCTTGGCCGAGATGGTCGGAAAAGGCGGCGAGCTGCATCCAGGTTTGCTTCGAGGGCGACTTTGGATTCGGCCAGAACCGAGCAGTCGAGGGAGTTGCCGTTGCAGATCAGGGCTGGTTGGACTAATGTGAAGCCAATGGTGGGCGTTTCATCAGTGGGGCCACGAAGCGCGCTGTCGAGGTTTCCGCAAGCGCGGTGGCAGATCTCTCGTCGCCGTCGCCGCGGTGGCGCCGTTATCAGAAGTCAGCGCGCGGAAATTTGAAAATCCACCTCTGTGCCTGCTCTCTTTCCTGTGGTCATAAATCGTTGTTCGTTTCCCTTGGGCCCTGGGGCCGCGCCTCGTCCTCTGCGGGGCCCTGGGCAGAAATTCCGCGCGCTGACTTCTGATTGGGCTGGCGCGGAAAAGGCGGGCAGGCATCGGAAAGGAATGCTTTTCAATTGAACGATAGTGGGGATTCAGGAAGACCGACCAGCCAATGCCATTATTCGTTAAATGGTGTTCCAGACCTGTTGGAGAAACCTTAAACAGCAACCCGAACTTATGAGCCACATGGCGAGATTGCCAGCAAGGGTATCTCCAATGTGTCTCAAATATAAACTGCAAGCTCTGCCTGGATCACGCCATTGGGAATTGTTTATTTAATCGCTTCGCTCATTCCGCCGGCCCATAATGTCGCGCCGTGGTCGCCTGTCCGAGTGGTCGTTTGCAGTGTGGAGTCGGGAGCTGTGTAGTGTTGGGGGCGTTCTTGGGGCCCTCTTGGGCCGCCCTGGAGGCCTCTGGGGCCGTCTTGGAGCCGTCTTGGGGCCCTCTTGGGGCCCTCTTGGGGGCCTCTTGGGCCCTCTTGGGGCGATCTTGGAGGCCTCTTGAGCCGTTTAGGGGCGTCGGGGAACCGAAAAGGTTGAAACGCCCAAATCTGTCCAACACCAACGGAAAAGCACCGGTTTTTGCCTCTTGGGGCCCTCTTGGGAGTTCTCTTGGAGGTCTCTTGGGGCATCTTGGAGGCTTCTTGGGTCATCTTGGAGATGTCTTGGGCCGTCCGGAGGCCATCTTGGGCGTAGTGGAGCGATCTTCGGGCGTCTCGGACCTCTCTTGGATCGTGTTGGGGGCGTTCTTGGGGCCCTCTTGGGCCGTCTTGGAGGCCTGGGGCCGTCTTGGAGCCGTGTTGGGCCGTCTTGGGGCCCTGGGGCCCTTTTGAGGGCCTCTTGGGCCCTCTTGGGGCGATCTTGGAGGCCTCTTGAGCCGTTTAGGGGCGTCGGGGAACCGAAAAGGTTGAAACGCCCAAATCTGTCCAACACCAAAGGAAAAGCACAGGTTTTTGCTTCTTGGGGCCCTCTTGGGAGTGCTCCTGGAGGTCTCTTGGGGCATCTTGGAGGCTTGTTGGGTCATCTTGGAGACGTCTTGGGCCGTCTGGAGTCCATCTTGGGCGCCGTGGAGCGATCTTCGGGCGTCTCGGACCTCTCTTGGATTGTGTTGGGGGCCTCTTGGGGCCCTCTTGGGGCGACCCTGGAGGATCTGGGGGAGTGTCCCGGGCCCCGCCCGGGGTGCTTTTGATCCGGGGGCCCCCAGGGGCCGCCCCGCGCGCGCGAATTAGAAATACTGTTTACCAGTTGCCGGAGATCTCAGCACGCCTCTGGCCCGCTGGGCCGGCGAATTTCTTATGACTGCCCAACCTTGCTTGGGTCGCGCAATGGAAAGTCATTCCTTTCATAAGCCTGTTCAACCCTTCTTGGGTCACGCCTGAAGGTGTCCAATGCTGTTTGAGAGATGTGATTGCATTGAATATGGGTCTCCAATGATGTTGTTGTTCCCTGCTAGTCTATATCAACGTGACCAATTGTAGATCTGGTACTGTAGGATTTCAGTAGGTATCGCAACTCAGAGCCGTACTTGCCAAGTCTCATTTGGCTTGAGTTCGATTTAGTTTGACCTAGCTTGACTTCGCCAAACACTGTAGAACAAGCAATGAACAGTAAACATTCGACTAAGTCAAATTGACTCAACGCTGATCAAGGTTAGTCTAAGTCCTCTTTGACCGCATCAGGTGACCTCAGAGACCCAGGAGGATGTGAGGGCATCCTTTGGAACTGATGTATCGAATCCCACGCTTGCCCTCGCCTCCTCTTCCCTCCCCGAGGCCGCCAGAAGCGGTGAACAACAATGACAACCCTGCATAACCAATCGCAGCCTGATCGTGCAAGTCGCTCCGGTGCAGCCAGTCGCCATCTGCTGGTTCAATATCAATTTGCAAGACAACACTCAGAACTATTCACGCGCGCTGCCGAGCTCGAGGCAGCCTGGAATATCCTCGACTCGTGTAGCGAATCTCAGACACGTTCGAAAATGACATGTTTCTCAGCGCGGGCAAAAAATAACAGAGTTGATGGCGCTTCATATATATATAGGGCTTGCATTGGACAGAGAAAAGGCGCCCTCAATCGAGAAAGGGAACCCAAGAGTTTGGACGCGGAGAGGGGCCGCTAGAAGACGTGGATGACCCAGGGGAAAATGGACATCGAGATCGGCGTTGTGAAAGGAAACGCTTGGCGTGCGGCTAAACGCCCAGCCGGTAACCTGACTCTGCAACGCCGCCCAGACTCCGTCGCAGGTTCAGATGGGGATCCGCTGAAGGAGTACGCCGTGCCAAAGGAGTGAATGAAGCAGCTCGACAATGCGGTTGTCTCCAGCAGAAGTTCGCGTTCAACCGCCCTGACAATGACGAGGGGTTCAGCCTTCAGAACTTGATTGAGAAGCTCGTCGACCCCGTGCAGGTGAAGGGGGAAAAGTTAACCCCGGGGAGCAAGCGAAGAAGGGGGTCGACCAATTCATCGAGCCGCCGGGGATGCAGAAACTGTCCCACAGCCTGAACGATAATATTTGCGACGTGAGCGTCTTGCTGCCGCAGGCGCGACATAATCGTTTGGCGGGGGCGCTCGCAAGCGACATGGGCAAGCTCGTCAAGAAAGCCAACGCCGCTCACAACGCGATCAAGAAAATGATGGGGGTACCGATAGCAGCGAGCGCGAGTCCGTGCCTGCCCTCATCAGGAAGATCGGCGAAACCAACGATGAGCACTGTGATCTCGAGACGCGGGCGTTCACCTTCGGCGTGGAGGAGAGGCCTGAGAAGGAAGGGAAACGAAAACTCGCTAACATCGTTTGCTATTCGAATCATGATGCATTCGTTTTGTGATAAGTTTGTTCCGGGGGGCCTGTCTGCCACGTTTGCTACCTCTAGGCCGTGAGCCTGCAACGCCCACTTTGCGCGTGGAAACATGCGTCTGCCGCAGTGGAAAATGTGCTTCCCAGTGCGTATGCATGTAGTCAGAATTTTAATTCTGACGACGGCAGCGGTCGAGCAAAGGGATGGGGTGGCAGCCTTGAGAACTGCAGCGTTGGTTTCCCTACTTGTTCTCCGCCCCCTCGAGGTTGCAGATTCAGCCGGATGTTCTAAATGGCGAAGCTGTGGGGCTCACATCTAAATGCAGTTGGAGAGCGATTAACTATCAAAGTCGAGCTGAAAGTCAGATTTGACCAATTTTGACCAACTTAATTGAATACCCAGTTGTATTCACGATGATGTTGATCAGATTTGGTCAAATTTGATTTGCGGTCTCGTCTTATTCAGTTGCGCTGCCGCGCAATTCCGCCAGCCCTCTCAGGGGGGCTCCCTAATGGTGTTGGGCGCCGTGGCGGAAGGGTGGGGAAATCTGTTGATGTTCCTAACCAACGCCTTGTATTTGGTAGCGTGTTTAGATGTTTTGCCCGGATATTGGGCTCGATGCGTCGGGGGAAGGGGCTAATTATTGTCTCGCAAGTGGCGAGGGGACCAGATGCGCACATGCCGCTGCAACCGCAGTGCGGCTCTTATTTTGTGGCGGTATCAAGTGCGTATTCTCTGCGGACGTACACGTGTTGGCCCGAGCCAGGTTTGCGTGTTTTGTTGCACGCGGTAGTTGGAACGTTCCATGCGTTGTTTATTCAGTGATGAGTTCTGTGCGCATCACATCTGAACGGGGGGATATTCCGGATGAAGATGGCAACGGAATATTTGATAGCAACATTGCAGTTGCTATTGCCTCTCCAGATGCGTTGTGGAACTAGGATTTCAAGACGTTTTCGAGATGGAAAGCTTGTGCCGTGGCGGCACATGGACGCCGGCGTCCTCGTCGAGACATCGGGTAAGCTGACCAGCCCGAAAACTATTCAAAACAGTTGGGGGATTGGCTTGGAAAAAGCTTGGGATACGAAGTCCAATGATTTTTCTCAAGTGGGAAAGTGCGTCTTCAAACTGGGGGCTATGATTGGGCGGCTACGCGCAGTCAAACGATTGGCTGAGAAGATCCCGTCAGCAGGTTCGAGCCTCGAGTCGGCACTTCATGTCATCGGCGTCCCCGTGGGCAAGCGCGCGCCCATCGTCGACGATGCGGAGATCCACGAGTTCGAGTATGGAAGTCCTGGTGCGTGCGTTTCAGTCTCCACGGGCTACTCCGAGGGCGACGAGGAGGTGTCGGCCTTGCCGTCGGCCTTGCCAAGTGGTCCAGAATATATCTTTGGTTTCGATCTTTTCAAAACTCCAATGCGTAAGCCAGCCAGCTATTCGCCAGCGTCGCCAGCCGTGCAGCCTATCCCATCCACAGAGTGCGGTTCCGCGGGGACGCTGGCTACTCCGCCCAAACGGAAGCGCCTCATGCGCAAGACCCCCGACCCCAGAAACCATATTTTTCTGAGTTCATTGGAGATGGCTGCTCTTTCTGCAGGCCCCTGCGATCGGCCGCGAACGCCAGTGGAGCTTGCGGCCCTTCTCAAGACGGACAGGAAGGGCAAGAGGGTGAATCCGGGCGAGGAGGGAGGGCAGGGCAAGAACGGCAATGGGGGCAAACCGAGCAAGCAGCAGGGCAACGATAACAACAATTGGTCAAGCAGCTCGAACTTAGTTAGCGAGGGCACCACGGACGTCAAGTCCACGAAACTCGACGAGGGCAAGTAGGTGCACGATTGAAAACCATTCAGATTCTATTAAAACGCTTACACCAATCGAACAACAAGGGGGGCGCCGTCGAACATCAGTCGGGACACCGACGAGACGCCATCAGTGTTTACTTGGGGCGCCATCGGGACACCATCGGAAAGTAATATTATATGTGTTTTTTGAAGATGTTCTTGCAAGTCGTTCCTGATTTTTTTACCATGAAGGTCTTGTTCAAATGAATTTGAACAACAGGCAGCCGACGACGGCGAAGTGAGCTGGCAGACGCTGAAGAAGAGGGTGCGCTCGAGGCCCTGGCACGCAGAGACGACCAAGTGCAAACAACTAGGGATTGACGGCGACGAGCTGTGCAAGCGCCGCTCGGCCGCCGCCGCCTTGGCGCTCAAAAAAGCAGGCTTCTAGGGAGGCCGAGCTCTTTTCCACTGCGCGTCTGGGGGATTCCGTGCGAGTGTGTGTCATTCGTTGCTTTTCGCTAGAGAATAAAACCATGTGCGACCCGTGATTGCCATAGTCATCGTAACCGCCCAGCCTACCATGCATGCGTCTCCTGTCCGGCCTGCGTTCGACCGAACCGACCTTACCCCAAAACGGAGCGCTTGCCTTTCCAGTATTGCTAAAGCCTTACGGTCAGTGCCGCCGACTCTGAAGAGGACGACGACGACGATGACGACGGCGGCGGCGACTACGACGCTGACTTGGGTCAGAGTCTCCAGGGATGCTGTCGGGGGTCATTTTCAGAACGCTTTCGGGGTTTCCGGGTGAACAATTTAGGGACCTTTGGGGGGCAAACCTCCAAGCGGGCCCGCGGTGGCACCGAATTGTTTCCAGTAGGGCCGTTGTGTGATCATGGGGCTGGATTTGGACAGATTTGTTGTTGGCTCTTCTGGGCCAAACGCGTAGTCGCAGTCATAGTTATAGGCATAGCCAGCGTCGTATCCGTCGTATTCGTATACCTTACCATATTAGTAGCCATCGTCTTATACCTAGTCCTATTCATAGTCATCGTCATAGTCGTAGTCATTGTCATCGTCATAGTCATAGTCGTAGGCATAGCCATAGCCATAGTCATAGTCATAGTCATAGTCATAGTCCTAGTCCTAGTCCTAGTCCTAGTCCTAGTCCTAGTCCTAGTCCTAGTCCTAGTCATAGTCATAGTCATAGTCATAGTCATAGTCATAGTCATAGTCATAGTCATAGTCATAGTCATAGTCATAGTCATAGTCATAGTCATAGTCATAGTCATAGTCATAGTCATAGTCATAGTCATAGTCATAGTCATATTCATAGTCATAGTCATAGTCATAGTCATAGTCATAGTCATAGTCATAGTCATAGTCATAGTCATAGTCATAGTCGTAGTCATAGTCATAGCCATAGTCATAGTCATAGTTTTAGTCATAGTCATAGTCATAGTCATAGTCATAGTCATAGTCATAGTCATAGTCATAGTCGTAGTCGTAGTCGTAGTCGCAGTCATAGTCATAGTCATAGTCATAGTCGTAGTCACAGTCATAGTCATAGTCATAGTATTAGTCATAGTCACAGTCATAGTGATAGTCATAGTCATAGTCATAGTAATAGTCATATTCATATTCACAATCATAGTTGTAGTCGTAGTCGTAGTCGTAGTCAATTTCGTAGTCATAGTCATAGTCATAGTCATAGTCGTAGTCATAGTCATAGTCCTAGTCACAGTCATTGTCATAGTCATAGCCATAGTCATAGTGATCGTCATTTTCATAGTCGTAGTCACAGTCGTAGTCGTAGCCACCGTCGAAGTCATAATCGTAGTCATAGTCATAGTCATAGTCATAGTCATCGTCATAGTCCGTGTCGTAGTCATCATAGTCATAGTCATAGCCATAGTCATAGTCATAGTCATAGTCATATTCATAGTCATAGTCATAGTCATAGTCATAGTCATAGTCATAGTCATAGTCATAGTCACAGTTAGAATCATAGTCATAGTCAAAACCATAGCCATAGCCATAGTCATAGCCATAGTCATAGTAGTCGTAGTCGTAGTCGTACTCGTAGTCGTAGTCGTAGTTCTTAGTCGTAGTCGTAGTCGTAGTCACAGTCATAGTCACAGTCATAGTCATAGTCATATTCGTAGTCATAGTCGTAGTTGTAGTCATAGTCGTAGTCGTAGTCATAGTCATAGTCATAGTCATAGTCATAGTCATAGTCATAGTCATAGTCATAGTCATAGTCATAGTCATAGTCATAGTCATAGTCATAGTCATAGTCATAGTCATAGTCATAGTCATAGTCATAGTCATAGTCATAGTCATAGTCATAGTCATAGTCATAGTCATAGTCATAGTCATAGTCATAGTCATAGTCATAGTCATAGTCATAGTCATAGTCATAGTCATAGTCATAGTCATAGTCATAGTCATAGTCATAGTCATAGTCAGTCATAGTCATAGTCATAGTCATAGTCATAGTCATAGTCATAGTCATAGTCATAGTCATAGTCATAGTCATAGTCATAGTCATAGTCATAGTCATAGTCATAGTCATAGTCATAGTCATAGCCATAGTCATAGTCATAGTCATAGTCGTAGTCATAGTCATAGTCATAGTCATAGTCATAGTCGTAGTCGTAGTCGTAGTCGTAGTCGTAGTCGTAGTCGTAGTCGTAGTCATAGTCATAGTCATCGTCATAGTCATAGTCATAGTCATAGTCATTCCGTTCTTGACTATCGTTAGGGCGTCGCTCTCCCCCTGTCTGCTCCATTTCAGGGACATAACGTACCCATTAGTAGCATAGAAACACAGTCTGCGCAATAAGAATACTATATGCGCATCTACTCAGGCATTACCTCCAGTTGAGGACGGCTTGTATGTGGAAATGATACATTTCCCTAAATATTGTATATGGAAGCACATGTGCTGAAACATGTTCTTAAAAACCATAATATGAGATATTCTTACATAGTGGCTTTCAGTGAGCGTGGGGTCTGGTTTTTCCTCCTCCGGCGCCGCCCGATCGCCGGACGTCTCATCCGCCGCCCCCAGAAATGCCAGCCCCTGGGGGCGCCGGAGGAACGCGGCCACCCAAGGGTAGACGCGCAGACATTCGTGTCGGTGACGCTGTGATTCCTGTAGACGGACCGTCAGTTGCCGCGGCTTCCGCGGCATCTTCGGCGATGAGTCAGAGAGGTTGTGACATCCAGAAGGGGCCGGCAACAATGGGGCAAGATAATTGCGATGCCGATCGGCGCTGCTGGTGAGGGGCTGGATGGCGCGTGCGCCATCGGTGCTATCGCGAGGGGCAGTGGTGGAGCAGGCGTGATATCATGTGCTTTTTTGATTATCGGTCGCTGGATGAAGCTGATCTCATCGACTGCCGAACACTTGAGGAACGCGGTTTTTCGCGCGCGTTGCCTTGGACTTGGGCACGTCGTTGACCGTGAGAGGAATTCGCGACTCAGCTGCACGTTGCCCAATGACTACATGCTCTTGAAGATCAAGACAATTCCTGCCCGATAACATTGCCCTGAGTTGGCGCCATGTATTATGCGTGGGATGCGTCCGTCCGCTTCGGCCCGCTGCAGGGAATTGCCGCGAGTAGAAGCCATCCCGGCCCGGGCGCCGTAGGAGCGTTTTGGGGATTGGCGCCGGGGGGGGCAATGTGCTTGGGGATCGCGTGGAGGCTGGTCACAAATTTCAGCTGCGCCAGAAGCCTCCCGCACCCGAGGGTGCCCGCGCCCACTTGACAAGGGGTGCGGCACCCCCCGCGCCGTCCAGCCTGGCGGTGCCAGTCTGAGCCGACGCGCGGGGCGCCAGGGATGCAAGTACCCCCAGGAGCGGGGGGGTGGGGCGAAAGCGCGCGCGCCGTCCGCCACGGCGGGACGCAAGCGCACACGCCTGCGAGATGCAAGCACCAATGCTTGCACATCGCACGACCCCGAGGCGCGCCGCGAACCGGCCCGACGCGATCCCCGCGGCGCGCCTGCACGGGGCGTTCGACGCAAAGCGAGCAGAAGAGCAGACAAGCCACGCGCGCGACGACGCACGCCCCCTCGCGCGCGGGCCCTTCGCGCGGGGCCGCGCGCCGCGCGCGGCGCAGGAAAGCGGGAGGCGGCCCGCGCGCCCAGCTTGCCCGCCCGCGCGCGGGCCAGGCGCGGGCGCGAAATTTGTGCCCGCGCACAACGCAGCACAAGCGAGCGCGCGCGCTTTCGATGGCGTTGGGCGCCCACCACAAATTTCAGCTGCGCCAGAAGCCTCCCGCACCCGAGGATGCCCGCACCCACTTGACAAGGGGTGCGGCACCCCCCGCGCCGTCCAGCCTGGCGGTGCCAGTCTGAGCCGACGCGCGGGGCGCCAGGGATGCAAGTGCCCCCAGCCGATGCATGCCGGTGCACCGCGCAGCGGCGACGCGCGCGGCACGCGCACCCCTTGCGAAACGGGTGTTGCGTGCGGCGGCGCCGCGGTGTTGTGACACGCGGCGGCGGAGGCGTGCGCGCGAGGGCGTCGCGCGACGCCTGGGTCGCCATTGCCTAGGCAAGTTCGTCCTCGGACTCAGCTAGATGCGCCTCGACCACGGCGCCGAGTTCGAGTTGCGTCAAATCGAGGTGCGACAGGAACGCGGGCGAGGACCATTCGCCCGCTTGAAGGATCTCGCGCAAGGTGCCTCCCCTCTGCTGGAGGTCCAGTGCGTGCCCGCGCCGCAGGTCGTGCGTGCGATAGCGCCGCGTCTTTGACGCCGAGCTGACCGAGGAGAAAGCGCAGCGTGCTCAGCGAGCTGGCCGCGCTAATGTCCGCGAACGGCCTGGTGCCCACGGGCAGGTCCGCGAACCATGCGCCGAGCGCGTGGACCGGGCACGTCTTCGTGCAGCGCGCGCGCCAGCACGCTCGCTGCAGCACGGACCCGAATTGCTTGTTCTTGCGGCGCGCCAATTTGAGCTGCAGGAGGCCGTCGCACAGAATGAGGGAAGCCCCTGCGCCCTGACGAAAGGCGACGCCGTCGAACGAAATGCCCAGGGCCTCCGAGGGAAGGCGCAAGAGAAACACGTACGTGGCAAGAAAGAGCTGCGCGAAAACGGCGGACTCGTGCCGCTCTTTTGCCAGATTTAGCAGCGCGGAAACTGCGTCCTCCCTGATGAATAGGGGCGCCCTGGGCAGGAAAGCGCCGCGCTTGCGAATCGCGCATTTGGCGCGGCGAAGGGGCGTGTCACGAAAAACGTCTACAGGGAGATCGCAAACCTGACAAGCCAGCTTGACGTGAGAGACATAATTGGAAAAGGTCTGGTCGGAGCGAAACAGCAGCGACCACGCGAGCAACCCGTCGGCAGACGGCGGCAGCTCGCGCCCGTGCAGCGCAAGAGCCTCGCGCGCGAACGCGATCCATGCTGCCACGCCGCTCTTGAAAGAGGCGATGGAGCGCGGGCATGCGCCCAGGAGGGCCGCTGCGCGCGCCGAAGACAGCCGCTCAGCGACGCTCACTGGGCCTTCCTCGCTGTCAAGCCGCCGGCGAAGATAACGGAGCTCCGCGCGCGGGCCCCCGCCGCACTGTGGCGCGCGGGCCCCCTGCGCCTCCGCAATCCTTGTCGCGAGGAGCGCGTCAACGGCAATGCCCCCGGCGGCCTGCGCCCGCGCCGGCACCGGCCTCTGGACTTGTGCTGCCTCCTGCGCGCGCACGCGGGCGCGATGCAGCAGGGGCGCGGCGCGAAGTGCGCGAACCTGAAGGCTTGACGCGAGTGCGATAGCTTCCCGAATACAACGCTTTTGGCCGCCGTCGAGGTCCGCGCCCAGGAATTTGAAATCTTTGAATTTGGCGCCAGCGAGCGCGGACGGGCGCGACACGCTTTCGGCGGCGAGCGCCGCCGCGATCGCATCGAACCACGCCGCATCGTGCCTGCCTTGGCCCGCGGCTCTCTCCAGGAAGACACGCATGGAAGCGGCGTGCCCGGCCATTGCCGTTCCGACGGTCGGCGCGCGCCAAGCAATGCCTCGACCTTCGCGGGCGCAACACGAAAACGAATAAAACAACTACGAATAAAACAACTTCCATGCGCGCGCGCCGACGCAAGACGATTTGGCACGCAAGCCGAACTGTCGGCCGACGGACGCTCACGCGCGGCGCAGCGACGCCCGCGCGGCCGAAAGAGATGCCCAGGCATCGGGCTTCCAGAATGCCTCGCTAAGACGCGGCAGCACGAAAGAAGCGCCGATCTCGCGAAGGAGCCAGTACTGCTCCCGCGACGGCAAATCGGCAACGTTTAGCTTCGAGGGGACGCGGTCGACGCGGAGCGAGACGCGCAATTGCGCCGCCTGCAGCCACAAAGAATTGATGAGACACGTATAGTCCCACTCTTTGGAAGCGCCTTTCCGCGTGGCAGCCTCGGCACCGACGTTGTCGGACCAGAGGCGCACGCGCCTGCCCGCGAGCGCGTTGCTGAATGTGGAAAGGCCAAACGCGATCGCAAGAAGCTCGAGGGACATAATCTGCGCATCGCCCCTTTGCTTGAAATGGCGCAGAACGCAATCGGGGGGGCCCAATCGGAGTAGGAAGCCCGCCCGTCGAGGAAGAGCACAGCCGCGACGCGGGGCGGCGTGCTGCGCGCGTCGACAAAGAGCTGCGCTGCCTCGCGCTGATCTGGTGCCCAGACACGGGTCTCGCAGAGCTCCAGCGCTAAGACTTCTGCCCACCATTCGAGTGCGACGCGCAGCTGCTGCGGCACCACCGCGCCGCACTGCTTCGAGTGGGCGAACAAGGGCCGGATGAGCGCGCGCCCGATGCGATGGAACATGCCCGAGCATGCCCACATCAGGGCGCCCGCAAGCTTTGCCGCGTCCCCTGGCCGCAAAACGCCCGAGGAGAGCGCGTCGCCAATGCGACCGCGCCACTTCTTGACCTTGTCGGGCGACGGAGTGCACGAGAAACCGCCGTGGTCTGCGCGGACCTGAAGGCCCAGGGCGACAAGCGGCATGCCCGTGGCGACCTTGTCCGCCGCGATTGCAGAGGGGCCGAGGATGCAGCGCACGAGCCGCGCGATGCACTCGAGCGCATGCTCGGCGCATGCCGCGCGCTCGGCGCCAAAGAGGTCATCGACGAAACGCAGCATGGGAATGAACAGTAGGCGACGCACAAGGTGCGAAATGAGCGCGCCGACCCTTTCCCACGCATGCACGGACGCGACGGCGCCGAAGGGCATGGCTAGGTGCCCTGCCACATGGGCCACGCCCTGCGCGAGGAAAACGAAGAACAGGAACCGGCGATGCATCGGCATGGCGGGAAGCCTGCGGAAGGCCGAGTCAATGTCGGCTTTGTAGAACATGATGCGTTCGCGCGTGCCCTGCGCCACGCCCCTGGCGACGCGATACAGCGCATCGATGGGCTCGGGGCGAAACTTTTCGCCTGCCGAGGTGCACCCGTTCACTTTCGCGCGAGTAAGATCGTCAACAGCCCGAACGCGTATGTCGCCATTGGGCCGCGTTTGCACAACCCCGAAGCGCGGCGACAAGACGTTTGCACTGAGGTCGGCCTGCACAGCCGTGACAGGCTGGGTCACGCGACCCATGCGCGCTTCTTTGAAAGACTGCTGCAGCAACGTCGCCGAATGAGCGTCCTCTTTGAGGGACGCCAGCAACGCGCGGTTGGCTTGAGCGGCGCCCCCTAGCACGGTTGAGACCGGCTGCGCGTCGGGACGCTGCACGGGCACGCCGCTTCCCGAGACTGGGAGCGGGCCCACCGCTGGCGCGCCGCGGCGAAAGAATTCTATGCACGCGGCGTCCTGGAAATCGGTGCGAGCGGCGAGCGCCTCTATTAAAGGGCCGTTGACGCCAGTCGCCACCTTGCGCACGCCTGCATCGGCCCCTACATGCCAGCGGGCTACTTCGCCCGACACGTGCAGCGCCCGCGCCTCAGCTTCAATGTCGCAGATGAAGCGCTCGCGTTCGGCATTAATCTGGTCCGATTGGCGCGCGTTCACCCATTCCACCGCGGCCCAGACGTCTGCGCTGACGTCAACGGCTGGCTCGAAATCGACTTGCTCACGGCACGCGTCGTCGACGAATTGTAGCTTCCCCACATCGTCGGCGTTCACCTGGCGAGGCGCGCGAGCAGCCCAGTCGTTCGCCGCCTGCAAGGCGGAGTTCGACATGCAACATTGCGGACCGCGCGATGCGCGCGGGGCCTGCGTCGAGGACGCGCCGCGAGACCGTGAGCGCCGCCGGACTGGGGGAGCTGGCGGCGCAGGAACACGCCCCGACGGCGGCGCTGGTGCAGGCGGCGCCAGCCGCCCGCGCATTGCAAACAAACGCGACGAACAAAGTAGCCTCGATCGCGTCGGGTCGCAGCAAAAGCTGAACGGCGGACCTGAACACGAGCGCGCGGAACGACCCGCGTGTGCCGCGGCCGCTGCAATATGACATGGCGCGCGAGCCGAACTGTCGGCCGTTTCATTGCCCGCGCAATTTCGGCGCGGACCGGCCCAAGCATCGCGCCGCATTGCTTTGCGTAGGTTGCGAAGAGTGAGAAGGCATCGCGCCGACTATTGTTCGGCTAAATTCGCATGCGCCGCGCGCCGACAAGTGTTCGGCCCCCGCGCTGTCACTCTTGACACCGCGCGAGCCCGCGCGCCACCGCGTGCTCCGCGCGCCCGCGGCCCCCTTGCGCCCTGGAGCTGCGGCGCTATGGGCGGGCCCTCTTGACGGCCCTCGGGGGCGTGCGCGGCTTGCGATTCACCTCCCCGCCGCGATCCGCTGCGCCCCAGCTGTGCCCGTGGTAATCGCCCGCCGAGCCCCAGCTGTTCCAGCGCTTTCCCGACCATTGCGCGCTCTTGCCACCGCTCGCGGAGCCGTGGCCCTTCCCCGCGGCGGCTTTGCCCGTCGCCACCTGCGAACGCGCCGCGCGAAAGAATAGGTGGGGAGTGGGGGCTGCTGCCCCGCGCGAGCCGACGCGACGAGGGGGCCTGGGCGCTCTTGGTGCCGCCCTTTGCCGACGACTCAGCCGGCGCCGCCTTGGCTGCGGCTTCGTCGGCATCGTAAGCCTCCTCTGCGCGATTGAGAATGGCGGTGTCCACGCGCTTCGCCGCGCGATCTGCCTGCGCGCAACCGGCGCGGCCAACGCGGCGCGGAAACACATTCGCAAGAAAACGCGTGCGGGCCGCGAAGGTCGGGTCGCCAGAGCGCGAGCGTTCCGCCCAATCTTTGCGGGCCTGCTCGTCATAATAGACCGCGAGCTGCACCCGCCGCTTGTTGCGGGCCGCCCCGAGGCCCACCGCCATGCAGACGTCGCGATGGGCTGCGGCCGCGGCGTAGCTCAGCTGGCCGGTGGCGTGGGCGCCGGCCGCGTAGCGACTCCACGCGAGGTGCCATTGGCTGAGCGTCGGCATGACGCGCTTGGGCGTCGCCTTCGCCCCCATGGCCTCGCGCGAGGAAATAAGCGCGGCGCGAGCGCACGCGACGGTGAGGCGCTGCGCCTGTGCTAAGTTTTTCAGGTCCTCCGAAAGCTTGGCTTCGTCTTCGTCGGCATCGCGAAGCGCCCCGGCGAGGTGCTGCGGCAGCCACCTGGCTAGCTTCACGTTGACGAAACCTTTTTCGATGCCGCGCTTCCGAAGCTTGGCCACTTCGCTGGCAAGCTCATCCACGAGGTCGGAGCTGCGCCGCAAGTGTCGCGCGCAAGATGGCGCGCGCTCCCCGCCGTGGCAAGACGCGCATCGCCTGGGCAGGAGGTCGCTGGGCAAGCCTTCGAGGCTCGCGGTCTTGAGCGTGGCGCGAATGTCCACGTGGGCCGCCGCGGGCGCCTGCGACGCGACGTACGCGACGTCGCGCGGCGGCGGGCGCGCGCCGTCGCGTCGACAAGCCTCGTCCTTCTTTTGGAGAAACGCGAGGAGGGCGGCACTGGCGTCCCCGCTGGCCGATCCCGCGGCCGTCTGCAGCTCCTTCATATCACCCTGCGCGCGAGCGTGCACGCGCGCGCCGCTCGCGCTGCGCGGGAACGCCGGCCTTCTCGCGCCCGGCCAACTTGATGGCCGCGCGGACGCAGCGCTTCTTGCCGCCATCCAGATCGGCATTCTGGAAGCGGAAGTCCTCAAACTTGGCCCCGGCCAGCTCTGAGGGCACGGTGATGCTCTCGGCTGCCAGCGCCGCTGCGACCGAGTCGAACCAGGCGGCCTCCTGCGCGCCCGTCCCCTCGACGCGTTGGAGAAAAGCGCGAACAGTCTCCGGCGCGGCTTCGGCCATCGCGAAGCAGTGCGTTGCGCGCGCACAGCACAAGACTCAGCCGTTGCTGCGCTTGACGCTGACGGAAAGGTGACGCGACGACGCGAAGGGAGCGCCCACGCTGCGGCGCAGGCCGCATTGGCCGCGCGTGGCCGCTCTGGGCCGACGGACAATAAGCGCCCGTAAAATGCCAAGCCGTAGTGGCCTGCACCAGAGCCACTGAGCGCTGGGGCCGAATGGGCCCGCGCGTTTGTGAGGGCCGATTTGGCCCCGCACGGCCACTTGGGGCCGACGGGCAATATGCACCCGTGCGAAAGCAAGCCGTATTGGCCTGCAGCGGCGTATGAAGCCGGTTGGGTCCAGGAGCAGCCAGACGCTTGGGCCGACTGGGCCCGCGCACCTGCGAAAGCCGTATTGGGCCCGCATGGCCACGTGGGGCCAACGGACAATATGCGCCCGTATAATGACAAGCCGTATTGGCCTGCGCCGGAGCATTTGCGAGGGCCGTATTGGCCCCGCACGGCCACTCGGGGCCGACGGACAATATGCGCCCGTGCGAAAGCAAGCCGTATTGGCCTGCACCAGCGTTGGAAGCCGACTGGGTGCAAGAGCAGCCAACAGCTTGGGCCGACTGGGCTCGCACACCTGCGAAAGCCGTATTGGCCCCGCATGGCCACGTGGGGCCGACGGACAGTATGCGCCCGTATAATGACAAGCCGTATTGGCCTGCGCCATAAGAAAGTCAGACTGTGGGAGGTAGAATGCCCCATTTCACTACATTAGCACCGCCGTCCGCCGTCCGCCACGGCGGGACGCAAGCGCACACGCCTGCGAGATGCAAGCACCAATGCCTGCACATCGCACGACCCCGAGGCGCGCCGCGAACCGCCCCGACGCGATCCCCGCGGCGCGCCTGCACGGGGCGTTCGACGCAAAGCGAGCAGAAGAGCAGACAAGCCACGCGCGTGACGACGCACCCCCCTCGCGCGCGGGCCCTTCGCGCGGGGCCGCGCGCCGCGAGGCGCGTGCCGTCGCTTCCCCCCCCCCCCCCCCTCGCGCGCGCAGGCCCTTCGCGTGGGGCCGCGCGCCGCGAGGCACATGCTGACGCCCCCCCGCCTCGCGCGCGCGGGCCCTTCTCGTGGGGCCGCGCGCCGCGCGGCGCAGGAAAGCGGGAGGCGGCCCGCGCGCCCAGCTTGCCCGCCCGCGCGCGGGCCAGGCGCGGGCGCGAAATTTGTGCCCGCGCACAACGCAGCACAAGCGAGCGCGCGCGCTTTCGATGGCGTTGGGCGCCCACAACTCCGAAGCGAGCTGTGGTTAGGCCTGCTCATCCAGCCACGGGGGGAGTAATGTGGTTCCGTCCCTGCCGTCGCCCGCTGCCGCCGCCGCCGTCATTGAACGCTGACATTGGTCATCGCATGTGCCGCGGCTGCGTTCGGGTTGCGACCGAGTGAAAAGGTGCGCGCGCCGCCTTCTGGCGCGGGCGAATCTACACGCTTGCTTCCTAGTCTCTGCTTGCGGGATGAACATGTGCATGATGTCCGAACCGATGACGATCCGACCCTCTGAGGATGTAGACCAAGTGACGGTGGTACAAGACAGGGTTCCAATCACACTGTCCGAATCTGTTGGTCCTCCGGCAAAAATCTTTGCCCGAAGGGCGATTGCGAGCCCTGTTGCGCGCATTTGTGTCCAGACCCGCCGCCAGGCGCTCTCTTCGATGCGCAAGTGGCCGCCTGTGGCCGCCAGTAGAACCAAGTGTGTTATCTCATTGTCCAGCCCCTCTTGAATATCTTCCTTTTTCGTCCATCCAAGATCCGACTGGATTCCACATCTCCGATCGTGCCCGCAAGCTCTCGAGGTGCCAGCGTGCCACGAGCCTTTGAGAAGTCGCAGCGCCCAGACATAAAACCCGGCTTGCCCGCGTTTCGTGGATCGGGGTGGGACGTGCGCGCAAAAGATAAAAAGTGACGTCCATGGCCCCTTTTGCGATCCTAGCCGCAACACTTCGGCCCTCAGTCGGGTGGGGGATTTCCAGGTTTGTGGGGTCGGACGAGACGGGTGAATACGGAAAGGGAGGATACGACATCTGCTACATGCAGGTGGTTTTGGCTCAGCCGCTGGGCGTTCTCCTTGATACATTGGCGCCTCCCGGCGCCATGAGGCGCCAGGGAAATCATATGTTTGTATGTATGCATGTCTATAAACATGTATGTATGTATGTATGTATGTATGTATATATGTATGTATGTATGTATGTACGTATGCATGCATGTATGTATGTATGTATGCATGCATGTATGCATTTTTTTTATATATATATATATATATAAATAGATAGGTGTATGCATGTGTATTTACATATATAAATGTATATATACATATATACATACATACACACATACATACATACATACAGAGACATACATACAGACAGACAGACATACAGACAGACAGACAGACAGACAGACAGACAGACAGATAGACAGACAGACAGACATACATACATACATACATTCGTACATACATACATACATGCATGCATGCATGCATGTATGCATACATACATACATGCATGCATGTATGCATGCATGCATACATATATATACATATATCGATATGGGAGTTGATTCGTTCACCGCCCTTTAACGACATCCTCTCGCCGTCCGACCCGAGTTTTGGCAACACTTGTGCCGGAGAATTCCGAGCCCCAGGCGTTGGGAGGAGGGAGCGGAAGTAGCCGCGGTCGCACCACCCGCGCGGGCCCGCACCGCCAGGATACTGACGCACGAGTTGTGCGGCTGGAAGGCGCGCCGCGCGCTCCTGCGGCCCGACACAATTCGGGCCCGCGCGCGCGTCGTCGTCGTCGCCGTCGTCGTCGCCGTCGTCGTCGTCGTCGCCGACGCCGCCGCCGCCGCCCTCGCCGCAGCTGCCGCCGCCGCTGCCGCCGCCGCCGCCGCCGCCGCTGTCGCCGCCGTCGCCGCCGCCGCCGCCGTCGTCATCGTCGTCGTCGTCATCGTCGTCGCCGTCGTCGCCGTCGTCGTCGCCGTCGTCGTCGTCGTCGTCGTCGTCCTCGCCTTCGGTGTCTTCGCCTCCTTCGTCGTTGTCGTCGCCCTCGGTGTCGTGGTCGCTCTGCAGCGGTGGTGGCGCGAAGCTCTCGCCAGCGCGCGCGCGCGCGCCTCCCCGAAGGGCGGCGAGGGCTCCGGGAGCCGGCCAGCCCACCGAGCCAGACCTGCGCGCGGTGCAGCCGCGGCATGGCTCGCGCGAGGGCCGCCGAGGGCGTCTTGGGGCTGCATCCTCGGGCCTGGGGGGCGGCCGACCCCGAGGTCCAGGCGTCTTTTTTGTTGTTCAACGCTGGGCGATTCCGCCTTGCTTCGGGCCCCCATTTTGGACGTTCGAAATGGGTACATACGGAAAGAATGGGTGCAATGCCCAACAGCAGTTCCTGTTCCTTCTGAGCAGGATTCGCTGTCCACGCCGCCGCGGCCTGTGGCCATTCGAGACAGAAGGCCGCCTGCCCAACAGCGGCCGCTGCTGGCTTGGGACAACATTTGTTGTTGGGCATTGCACCCATTTTTTCCGTACCCATTTCGGGCGTCCAAACCCATCGGCGACGCACGTTCGATCCATGCCCGTGCTGCTGCTCCTTGCTCTGGGCGCCAGGAGGAGCATGCATGGCGCGCATCAGATTCTTGTCCATGCCTGGGGCAATATTCCTATCCATGCCCCAGGCAGGCCCGATGGTGGGATTGGTGCGTGAGCATGGCATGGGTAAATCATGAAACGACGATCGCCTACCCCAGGGTCCTCACAGACGGAACCCGCTCGAGAGATGCCGCAGAGAGGTGTGGTCTTTGTGACTCTCCGGTCGCGATCGTTTTCCCGCGAAGGGGCTAGTCCACAGTCAAATCCCGAGCGTCGGACCTCATGGGAGGAGCGCCAAGACGTTGGACGACGCCAGCCATGCACGTTCGGCCAGCTCGACCAGTCCCGCTGCACGCTCTCGGGTTTGCTGGCACACGCGGCAGTGCACCGAGCCGGCACCGTGCAGGGGCTGGCGCCGTCCAAGGGTCGAGGAGGAGGAGGAGGAGGAGGAGAGGAGGAGGAGGAGGAGGAGGAGGAGGAGGATTAGGAGGAGGAGGAGGAGAGGGAGGAGGAGGAGGAGGAGGAGGAGGAGGAGGAGGAGGAGGAGGAGGAGGAGGAGGAGGAGGAGGAGGAGGAGGGAGGAGGGAGGAGGGAGGAGGAGGAGGAGGTCATGCAGGAATCCCCGCCCCGGGGGGAGGGTGCAGGGGGAGGCCTCTCGCTCCTGAGTGGCCGCAGCGTGGAGCAGCACCAGGCCCTCTGGATGGGGAAGCGCCCCGGGGCGCTGCCCCAGCTGCTGCTGCGGGCTGCTGGCGCACGCCCTCGGCCTCCGGGGGCCGTCAGCAAGCGGCTCGGGATCGACGAGCTTGGTCCGGGGAAGACAGCCCCAGGCCCCAGTCGGGAGCCTCGAGACGGGGGTCAGTGCAGACGGGGGTCAGCCACGGCACCGGATCCTGCAGGATCCTGCGAAGACCCCCTCTGGCTGACCCGGGTTAGCGAGCCGTTCGTGGCCGCGAGGCGGCCGCACATATTGGCTGACCCGGGTTTGCGAAGACCTGCGTTGCAGTTTTTTTTTGGCATTGCAGTTTTTTGGTTTCCTGCTGACCCGGGTCTCGATTGACCCGGGTCAGAAGATCCCCGACCCAGGCATTCAGGACCCACTCCCTCGAGTCACGGCAGAGCCAACTGCATGAGCATAAAAACTCCGGGCCGATGCCGCCCGATCCGACGCACACTCCGACTCCGTTTGGCTCCCGATTCGATGCTGACGGATCCTGCCTTTTACCAGGCTTGCGATGTTGGAGAGGCCTTACGGCCGATTATCGACCCTGAAGGGGGGCGGGGAGGCCGCTGGGGAATGCCGTGAGGGAGCCGAGGTGTGCACGAAGGCATGCCAACGACTGTCCCAGAAGTTTTTCAAGAGCACCTCGAGGTTGGAGCAGAGACAGGGCACCATGCCTCCTCTATAGAAGACGCCTGCTTCAAATCGCCGCGGCCTCCTGCCTGTAGGAAGCGCCCGCGCGGCCAAGCTTTGAGCCGAAGCCTGGCCAAGCTCTTGGCTTGGACTAGGTGTTCCCCCAGCAGTTGTGGAACCCCTTTTGGGGAACACTTGGGAGAGAAAGAGAAAGGGGGAGGAGGGGGAGGAGCAGGAGGAGGAGAAGGAGGAGGAGGAGGACCAGTGTAAACCCAAGACTCATCAACAATCTTCGAGTACACCCTCTCATCAACCTCCCTCTTCATAGGCCTCTACAGGGGCTCATTTCCACTGAGGGAAGTGCCCCGTTGGGGAACAACCGTGTGAAAATCCTGAAGTGTGCCCAAAAACCGTTCTCAGGACTTCAACGCCACGATTTTATCTGACTGTTGCGCCTTGACGATGCTGAGTCGTACGAGACAGTCTTTCCTGGCTCATCAACGCCGCAAATCAACGTGACTGGTGCGCCCTGACAATCCTGAATCGTTCCAACATGCCGTTTCTGGTACGTTAGCCATGAGAACAGATGAAGCTCTTGCAAGTCCGTGAAGCGAATGCGCGCGGCCCTAGTCTAGAGCCACGTTTTCAAAAGGAACCGCCCTTAATTCGTGAAGGTCGTCCAATATTTCCATACGAATGTGCGCGGCGCTAAGGCGAGAACCACACTTTGAAAGCCACTTGTCCCCAATCCGTGAAACTCTTGCAACTGTTTAAAACGAATGGGCGCGGCGCGCTCAGGCGAGAACCACACTTTGAAAACCCCTTCTCCCCAATCCGTGAAACTCTTGCAACTGTTGAAAACGAATGTGCGCAGCGCGCTTTGGCGAGAGCCACACTTTGAAAATCACTTGACCTCAATCCGTGAAGCTCTTGCACATGCTTACAACGAATGTGCACGGCGCTTGGGCGAGAGCCACAGTTTGAAACCCGCCCTTAATCCGTGAAGCTCTTGCACATGTTTAAAGCGAATGTGCGCAGCGCTAAGGCGAGAGCCAGATTTTGGAAGCGACTCGGCTTCATCTGTCAAACGGCTGCCAAGTTATAAGCTTCATGCTCAGTAGTGGGTTAGGAAGTCTCTGGCGAAACGCCTGGCCCGCTCTTCCGACTGGCCTCGGGATGCGACAGGGAGGAGGTATTCACCAGGAAAGATAATGGATTAGGATGACGAGGACGAGGAAGAGGAAGAGGAGGAGGAGGTGGAGGAGGAGGAAGGGGACGCGGGTCAGAGCAATTTACTCGAGCCCAGGGCGCTTCAGCAGTGCAGGACGCCGCCCCGCTCCATGACCCCTAACGTCTCCCCGGGAGCACCCCCTCCAGCCCATCCGGACGCGCCACCCGCCCACTCGGTGCGGACCGCTCCTGCGCCCCCCGCGGGGCGCGAGGGCCGCCCGCGCGGCGGCCTGCCCCGGCAGGGGGCGGCGGCCGCGCCGCCCCGGGAGCGCCGCGCCGCCGCGCCGCGCGCGGCCGCCTCCGCAGGCGCCCCGCTCTCGAGCTGCCCCCGTGCGGCTCCGCCGGCCTCCGCCCCCTCCCCGCCGGAGCTCCCGGGCCATGGCGCTCTCGCTGGCCTTCGCCGCGCCCGTGGCGCCGGCGGCCGGCCCCAGCCGCACCGCCGCGAGGGCCTCCACTGCTCGCCCCTTCGTTTCGATGGGGCCCCTCCCTCAGGAGCAAAACAAGGACGTACACGTACATGAATCCACGCTGGTTTCGAGTGTACGCATTGCGCACGTGTTCGTATAACGCGGCCAGTCTCGCGGATCGAGGGGCCGTGTTCATGTGCATTGCTGGGCGCGTACGTCCTTTGTGGGCTCCCTACTCCCAGGCCCCGAGGCGGCTCCAGGAGGGGCCCACCGCGACCGCCAGGGCGCCCGAGAGCGCCCCAGGAGGGTCCCACGAGGCATGCTGCCGGCCTCCCAGAGGGGGGCTGACGTCTGAGAACCCGCTTCTTGGGTCAGCGGCCTCCAAGACGACCCCCAGAGGCCCCTCTCGCGGCCCCCAACCACGAGGGCCCCGAGAGAGCCAAGCCAGGGCCCCACGAGGACAGAACTGCACGACCACAGACTTTGGGAGCTCCGCGCGGATTTCTCGGGTCCGTGCTGGACCCCCGTGGCGGCGCCTCCAGCTTTCCGCCCCTGGCGCGCTTCGCGCGCCAAGGAGTTGGGTTCAGCGCAGGCTCGAGAGATCTGCGCGGACCTCCGAAAGGTCATATGTGTTCCGCTTTTTCTTCCTCTGACGTCCGCGGCTGCTAGGGCCCTGCCTCTGGGCCCCCCCGGGGAGGCGGCGGATGTGGACAGGTATCCCCCCGCCCTCGAGGGCGCGGGCAGATGTCCACAGTCGCCACTCGTCGAGGGTCGATGGGGTCCTCGAGAGCCCAAGCAAGACTCCCAAGCGGTGGATGCTCGAAGCACATACTGGTAGATTCGTACTCCCTCGGGAGTCCGCGCAGATCTCTTGGGCTGGCGATCGACCCGCCCCTGCCTGGCGGGCGGGGCAGCGCGCCAGGGGCGTCGCCGAGGGGGGGGGCGGCAGCCCAGACGGAAGAAATTCGCGCGGACCTCCGATTGCTGTCTCCCCTGCTGAATCCTTTCGCCAGATGCCACAGATCGGCGGCGAGCGAGAGGGGGAAGTCAGAAGGAGCAGGCCCTCTCAGAAGGCGCGCCGAGCCTTCTGAGAAGGCCTCCTCCTTCTCAATTCCCCCCCTCGCTCGGCGCCAAACAGAAGAGTCCCGGCAGCGGGCAGCCGGGCCCCCGATCGCGGAACAGGTCATTGGACAGGCCTTACGGCCGGTGCCGCCGACCTTGAGCGACGACGACGACGACGACAACGCCCCAGGATTCCCCCGAGGGGTGGTTTTCTGAACTGGGACCCCCCCCAGGACCCCCCGCCCGACACCCCCCCCCGGACCCCCCCCGGGACCCCAGCCCCGGGACCCTCCTAAGGTAAGGGGCTTCCCTTCGATGTAATCTTAACGTCCGTAATTGTCGTTTCGGCTGGAACGTTGGAGGAGAAGGACTCAGGGAAAAGACGTGGAGCGGAGACGACGACGACGACGACGACGACGACGACGACGATGACGACGACGACGACGACCACGACCACGAGTACGACGACGACCACGAGTACGAGTACGAGTACGAGTGCGACGACGACGACGACGACGACGACGACGACGACCACGAGTACGACGACGACCACGAGTACGAGTACGAGTACGAGTACGACGACGACGACGACCACGACGACGACGACGACGACGACGACGACGACGACGACGACGACGACGACGACGACGACGACGACGACGAATACGACGACGACGACGAATACGACGACGACGACGACGACGCGCCCTCCACACGCCGGTGCATGCAGCTGGTTTCGGCCTCACCGAGGGGCCCATTCCTCGATACAGAGCCGCCCCCGGCGCTGGGAGGCGCCGGGAGAGTCAGCGACGTGAGCCGATTCTCAACCCGACGACGACGACGACCACGACGACGACGACGACGACGACGACGACGACGACGACGACGACGACGACGACGACGACGACGACGACGAATACGACGACGACGACGAATACGACGACGACGACGACGACGCGCCCTCCACACGCCGGTGCATGCAGCTGGTTTCGGCCTCACCGAGGGGCCCATTCCTCGATACAGAGCCGCCCCCGGCGCTGGGAGGCGCCGGGAGAGTCAGCGACGTGAGCCGATTCTCAACCCCCCCCCCTCTGCTCCCCCCTCCCTTTTTCGCCCGGCCCGCCTCTCCCTCTGCCCGCTCCTTCCCTTCGGTGGCTGTGGCTGTCCTCCGGCGGTGCGCCGGCCCCTCGCTGCGCGGCCCGCCCGCGCCCGAGCAGCCCGGCGGGCAGGGCGGCTCCGCGCCCGGCCTGGGCGCCACGGGCGCCTGCGCT
>CAUYUJ010021554.1:70000-71177 GCA_963575745.1 Prorocentrum cordatum | reverse complement strand
ACATCTACATCTAATCTACATCTACATCTACATCTACATCTACATCTACATCTACATCTACATCTACATCTACATCTACATCTACATCTACATCTACATCTACATCTACACCTACATCTACATCTACATCTACATCTACATCTGCATCTGCATCTACATCTACATCTACATCTACATCTACATCTACATCTACATCTACATCTACATCTACATATAAATCTACATCTACATCTACATCTACATCTACATCTACATCTACATCTACATCTACATCTACATCTACATCTACATCTACATCTACATCTACATCTACATCTACATCTACATCTACATCTACATCTACATCTACATCTACATCTACATCTTTTACATCTACATCTACATCTACATCTACATCTACATCTACATCTACATCTACATCTACATCTACATCTACATCTACATCTACATCTACATCTACATCTACATCTACATCTACATCTACATCTACTTCTACTTCTACATCTACATCTACATCTACATCTACATCTACATCTACATCTACATCTACATCTACATCTACATCTACATCTACATCTACATCTACATCTACATCTACATCTACATCTACATCTACATCTACATCTACATCCACATCCACATCTACATCCACATCCAAATCCACATCCACATCCACATCCTCATCCTCATCCACATCCACATCCACATCCACATCCACATCTACATCTACATCTACATCTACATCTACATCTACATCTACATCTACATCTACATCTACATCTACATCTACATCTACATCTACATCTACATCTACTTCTACATCTACATCTACATCTACATCTACATCTACATCTACATCTACATCTACATCTACATCTAAATCTACATCTACATCTACATCTACATCTAAATCTACATCTACATCTACATCTACATCTACATCTACATCTACATCTACATACATACATCTACATCTACATCTACATCTACATCTACATCTACATCTACATCTACATCTACATCTACATCTACATCTACATCTACATCTACATCTGCATCTGCATCTACATCTACATCTACATCTACATCTACATCTACATCTACATCTACATCTACATCTACGTCTACGCATCTACATCTACATCTACATCTACATCTACATCTACATCTACATCTA
>CAUYUJ010021554.1:55000-67500 GCA_963575745.1 Prorocentrum cordatum | reverse complement strand
CATGTGCACCATGCCAGGGCCAAGGGATGGCCCTGGCCAGGCACCGTGGTGTACAGATGCCTGCCCGCGGGGGCCTCGGACGCGGCAGCGAGGGCCGAACGTGTTTTTTTTTATGCAGCTGCCTGCGGCAAGCTCCGCCACCGTGCCAGCGCAGCACTCTGTGGCCACGCTTCGGGCACCGCCCCAGGGAACCCTCCCGATCCGATTCGTCCTCCATTCTGGCCGGCCCGATCGGATTCGACGCCGATGTGTCGACGATCCGCTGTTGCCCGATGCTTGCATGGCGTTGCTTTGCATCCTGGTGCAGCCGATCCGATCCGATTTCGATCGACTCCTTGGCGATGCTCCCCCGATCTGACGCACGTTCGGCTCGATCTGAATTCCCGATTCGATGCTGACTGATCCTGCCACCCTGGAGGCCGTGAGATAGGACACTTCGCGTCCCTATTCCCCGAGGGAATCTCTCAGGATCTGCCTGGGCCGTCGTGGTGTCTGGGGCCCTCTTGGACCGTCTTGAGACTTTCTTGGGCCGTCTTGGCGCCTTCTTGGACCGTCTTGGGCCTCTCTTTGTCGTCTGGGGAGACTCTTGGGGCCCCCTCGGGGCCTCCTGGGGCCCTCTTTGGTCATCCTGGGACGCTCTCGTGAACTGCCCTGTCACCTCGATGGGCGCCATGGGGTCCTCTTGAGACTCTCCTCGGCCGCCTGGGGGGCCTGTGTGGCCCTCACTGGGCTCCTTCCAGCTCCTCCTGTAGCCATCTTGAGCCGAAGGCGGCCTTCCCTCGAGTGCCCTGGGAGCCTCTCGGGGCCCCCGTGGCCCCTCTCGGGGGCTCACAGCTGGGCCGCCGCGGGTGCGTCTCGAGGCAGTGCGGGGCCGCCCGGGCCGCCCCCGGTGGCCTGCCTGCTCCGGCCCGGGCTCCTCGGAGGGCCCCCGAGGCGCGCGGGGCCGCCCAGGGGCCACCCCCGAGGCGGGGCGTGCGGGCTCGGGCGGGCCCGCGCGGCCGAGGCAGGCGTGGGGGAGCTGCAGCGTGGCCCTCGCTCGGGCGTGCGCATGTCTCTCTCTCGGGGGAGGACAGAGCTCCTACCCTAACACGTCGACTAGCGAGTCTGCCGTTTTCGGTTCGCGAGGGGGCGTCGCGGCCGTCATGTGTGCGGGTCCGGGCCCGTCGGTTTCGGTCGTCGGCCGTTTTCGCTAAAGGGCGGTTTGCTAAATGGAGGTTTGTCCACAGCCGATTCTCGGCGAGGGCCGTGGAGGAGCATCCTGGAGCATCTTCCCCAGCAGGCACGCGCGGACTCGGAGCATGCACGGGGAGTGGACGTCCGAGCGATGGCAAGTTAGGAGGCTTGCAGAAGCCCGAAGATTCGGCCCTCGGCATGAACGGTCGAGTTTGTTTAGTGGGTCGGCCCTGCCAAGTCAGGGGTATCGCGTGCCATATCCTCTGCATTCTTGGGGCAAGGAGTGCGTTCTCGGGAGAGTCTTGTGTCAGTGGCGAGCCCACGGTGCAAGTGGGAGCGGGCAGGCCTTCTCAGAAGGCGGCAGGATTCCTCAGAAGCTCAAGCCTTCTCCAAAGCTACAGACGGCTTCTCAGAAGATGCGAGGGCTTCTGACAAGCCCTGCCGCCTTCTGAGAAGGCCTGTCCCCTCTGACCTCTTCCCTGGGCTCGCCGCCGATTGTGTACTCTTCCAGGCCCCCTCTCCAATCAAAGTCGACTGTACCCGGGAGTGAAGTACACGGATTTGAATCCACGCTGGTTTCGAGAGCACGCGTTGCGCGAACATTCGTAAGATCAGGCTGGTCTCGCGAACCGGGGGGCCGTATTCATGTACGCGGCTGCGCGCGTGCGTCCTTCGGGGGGGGGGGGAGGAGGAGGAGGAGGAGGAGGAGGAGGAGGAGGAGGAGGAGGAGGAGGAGGAGAAGGAGGAGGAAGAGGAGGAGGAAGAGGAGGAGGAGGAGAAGGAGGCGGAGGAGGAGGCGGAGGAGGAGGAGGAGGAGGAAGAGGAAGAACAATAGGAATAATAGTAAGACGAAGAAGACTAATAATAATAATAAGAAGAATGCGAATGCTAATATTAAGAATAATAACAATACTAATAATAATAATACGAATAATAATGCGAATGCTAAGACTAATAATAAGCATACTACTACTAATAATAAGGCTACGAATGCTAATAAGAAGAATAATAATACTCATAAGAAGAATAATAACACGAATGCTACGAATGAGAATAATGCTAATAATAATACTAAGAAGAATAGGACGACTACTACGACGAATACGAATAATACTAAACTTTATTATAATAAGAAGAAGAATACTAATAATCATAATAATAATAAGACGGCTAAGAATACGAACGCTAAGAATAAGACGAATACTAATAATAATAAGAATAACATTAAGAATACTAATAATGATCATAATGATAATGATAAGAAAAATAAGACGACTACGAATACTAAGAACACTAAGACTAATAATACACATACTATTAAGACTAATAAGAATAATAATTATACTAAGAAGAATAATAATACGCATAATAAGAAGACAGCGACGACTAATAAGCATACTAATAATCATTAGAAGACGAACAATAATAAGAATACTAGTAAGACTACTACTAATACTACTAATATTATTACGAATGCTAGTGCTTATGATAATAGTAATATTAATACTAATACTAATAACAATACTACTACTACTAATAATAATACAAATAATAATAATATTGTTAATATTAACATTACTAATAATAATATTAATATCAATAATAATAAGAATAATAATAGTAATACGAATAATAATAGTAATAGTAATAATCATAGTAATAATACTAATAGTAATAATAATAATAATCATAATACTAATAATAATACTAATAATAATAATATAATAATATTATTAATAATAATAATAGTAATAATAATAATAATACTAATAATAATAATAATAATATTATTAATAATAATAATACTAATGAGAAGAGGAGGAGGAGGAGGAGGAGGAGGAGGAGGAGGAGGAGGAGGAGGAGGAGGAGGAGGAGGAGGAGGAGGAGGAGGAGGAGGAGGAGGAGGAGGAGGAGGAGGAGGAGGAGGAGGATAGGGGGGCAGGGTGGAGGAGGGGGGGAAGGGGGGGCAGCGAAGCAACTGACGCGCCGTGCCACGCCAGGGAAGGGGCTTCCTGCGTGCGTCACCACGCCTCAGCGTGCCAGGTGCCACGGTGGCGGGCACCGCGCGCGCGGGCGAGCGGCCCGCCGCGCTCGCGTGCGGACGAAGGGCGCCTGCCCGCTCCCCACCCTTCCTCTGCCCTCGCTCGGGAGCGGAGGGAGGGGGAAGACGGAGACGATGGCGATGACGATGCCGATGGCGATGCTTGTTGGATGCTGAACGCGATCGTTATCGTCGTCGTCGTCGTCGTCGTCGTCGTCGTCGTCAGAGTCCAGGTCGGATCGGCCACCCGCGAGAGTGCAGCAGCCAGGGGAGCGTCGCGCTATGCGAGTGCGGCAGTCCGACTCGCCCGGCGTGCGGGCTCATCGTGCGGAGGGGAGGGGAGAGGGTGAAGGGGGGGGGGGAGGTGGGTAGGGGGGCAAAGAGGGGGACAGAGGGGAAAGAACAGCAGGGAGAATGAGAGGGAGCGGGTTGCCATGGGAGTGCAGAGGTTGGGAGGGGGAGCTGGACACGGGGCAGCGGGCTTTGCGCCAGCTTCGGTCCCGCAGGGCGGCTGGCGCCGAGTTGTTGGAAGGCAGGGGAAGGGGTGGGCCAAAGAGGGGGAGGGGGCGCGGCGGTCACGACGGTGGAGAGGGTGGCAAGCCGACGTTCGCCTAATAGCGAGAAGCGGAATGGACGAATGTGTCCCTCCCCGCCGCCCGCCAGACACATCTTTTTCTCCAGCTACTCCGACGCTGTGGCCGGGAAGGGCTAGGGTGTCTGCTTGTGGCTCTGTGAGGATGTGACCCCTCTGCGCTACAACTCTCCACCAATCATGAACTGGCGGAGGGAGGTGAGCGTCAGGCGAGGATGGGTGGGGCGGCAGGTGCGCCCATCACCTGGGCGACATCTTCGGCTCTCTGGGACTGCTTCTGCTTCCCCTCTTCTTCTCTTCCTCTCGCGAGCTCGACCTCTTCCGTGCAAACCCGTCGAACTGCCGCCCAAATGCATTTTTTGTTCGCTCTCTCTCTCTATGTATATATATATATATATATATATATCTCTCTCTCTCTCTTTTTGTTTCTCTCTCTCTCTCTCGTTCCCTCTTCTCCTCCCTTCCCTCTCAAGAGTGATATTGAACTGGTAGGTCTGGGGGGTGCTGCCGAAGAGCGGGCAAAAAAGGGAGAGGGGGGGTGGCTCTCGAGGAAAGGAAAGGAGGCTCTCGAAGGGAGGGGCGGAGGGAAAGGAAAGGAGGCTCTCGAGGAAAGGAACGGAGGGAGAGGTGGCTCTCGAAGGGGGGGCGGAGTCCGGCAGGGGAGGGCCAAGGGGGGGGGGGTAGCTAAGCCCCCCCCCCGTCCTTTGGAGAGGGAGGGTCGGGGGTGGACAGACCTCCCACCCTGACCCTGCTTGTCAAGGTCTGGTTCTGCTTTCGAGCCGTCCCTCGGGCCTCCAGCGGCCATATTCGGGAGGATCTGGGGGCGCGCCGCCCCGGAGGCCCCCCCTTTGAGGCGAGGCGCGGGCGCCCGAGGGGGTGGCGAGGCGGGGAGGCCGCCGAGGGCCGAGGGAAGCGCCGGGAGGCCTCTCGGGGGTGGACAGAACCCCCAACAGTGACGCGTCGATTCGTGAATTGTCCGTTGTCGGTTCTCGAGAGGGCGCCGCGGCCGTCATTTCCCAGGCTTGCGCCCGCCAGGTTTGGGCCCGAGGTCGTTTTCACGAAACCATGTTTTACTAAAGGGGGTTCTGTCCATCCCCGAGAGGGGGGGGGGTAGCTTCGGGAGCGCGAAAGGAAACGGGGAGGGGTGTAGCCTCAAGTCGGGCCTGTCCCTCTACAGGAGGAATATTCAGAAATAGTCAAAGCATAGTCAGGGGACGATGTTTTGAGTATTCTTTGACCATTTTGGGTATTTTTGGATCATTTGTTCATTGTTCGTCCAGAATCCCCCTGTAGGAGGACAGGCCGTAGCTTCCGAGGGTTGGAACAAAAAGGAGGGGGGTGGGGGGGAGCTTCCGCAGGGGGGAGAGGGCAGCCAAGGGGGGACCCCCCCTTTGGGAGTGCACCACGGGCGCGCCTTCTCGGACTTTCAACGCCGCGAATGAACGCGACTGTTGTTCCCTGACATTCTAATATAGTGCCATAGCATTACTTTTGGCGCGTTACCCATGACACTCCTTGAAAGTGCTGAGAGCTTTTACTGCGAATGTGCGCCGCGTTGAGGCGAGAACAACATTTTGAACCAGAGCCCCACTCCATCCGTAAAGCTCTCGTGAACTTTCGTTGCGACGAGTGCGCGCGGCGCTCAGGCGAGGGCCACATTATGAAAAGGAGCTGCCCTCCATTCGCGATGCTCTTGCGATTTTTGCGACGAATGTGCGCGGCGCTAATGCGAGAGCTGCAGTTTGAAAAAGAAACGTCCTCCATCCGTGAAGCTCTTGCAACATTTTAGCACGAATGTGCGCGGCGCTGAGGCGAGACCCACATTTTGAAAACGGACCGCCCTCCAGCCGTGATGCACTGCTAATTTTTGAAAACGAGTGTGTTTGGCGCTAAAGCGAGAGCCACATTTGGAAAAGTGACCGTCCTCCGTCCGTGAAGCTACTGCAAATTTCGGGTATCAGGATCAGAATATGTGAGGAATGCGAAACACCCGGCCCGCTTTTTTGACCAGCCTCGGGGTGCGGAGGAGGAGGAGGAGGAGGAGGAGGAGGAGGAGGAGGAGGAGGAGGAGGAGGAGGAGGAGGAGGAGCAGGAGGAGGAGGAGGAGGAGGAGGAGGAGAGGAGGAGGAGGGGGAGGGGGAGGAGGGGGAGGGGGAGGAGGGGGAGGGGAGGAGGAGGAGGAGGAGGAGGAGGAGGAGGAGGAGGGGAGGAGGAGGAGCTGCAGGAGGCGTCGGCGTCTCTGGCAGCTGGTTCGGCCTCGACCCGCCCGCCCCCGTCGCCCGAGCCCCGCGCGCGGTCGACACGGCTCGGTCTCTCGCCCCCCCCGTGTCGCCGACGTGGCGCGGGCGCCCGCAGCGGATTGGCGCAGTGCTGCAGCCTAGTTTGATTCAAGACGCTTCGCGTCCACCGCCCGCCCACTCCAGTTCTCGCCGGACGAGGCGCAGACGGCTCCACGACGGCATGAACATATGCAGAACATCATACAAGACCCCCCGCAGGTGCGCTCGATTCCAGTGGCCGACGCTATTCCGCTGACCCCCAGAAGGAGTGAGCGGTCGTCTCGATCGTGGAGGTTATCTAGTGGGTCAGGGACCACCTCTTGGGTGCATTGGGGGGCCGCCCGCCCCCTGCCGCCGGCGCGGCGCGGGCGCCCGCGGCGAGGCGGCTGGCCCACTGTTGCGGGAGCCGCCGCCGCGGCCGGACCCGCGCGGGAGGGGTCCAAGTGCCGGTTTTGGGCGGGGCTGGGCTTTGGTGGGAGGGCCGTCGTTTTCTTGCACCGTCCGAGATCTAGCGGGTCGAGCCTTCCAGCGGGCGTCTTGTGCGTTCGCGTTCCTGGGGCAGCGTGGCCTCGCAGGGGTCCTGTGTTCCTGTCGCGCGTCCTCTCGGATCAAGCTCGACTGTGCTTGTGTCCGCCGCCCTTTTCCATGGCACCTCAGGGGGCGATGCCCCTTCTGGTCGCCCAGTGCTCTTTTCGTTCGTCCCTCCTCCCTCCACTCCTCCTCGTCCTCCTCCTCCTCCCCCCATTTACCCCCCCTCCTTCGCGTTCCCCCCTTTCTGCTCCCCTGTCCCACCCCGCGCGTCCTCCTCCCCTAACCCTTCTCCCTCCTCCTCCTCCTCCTCATCCTCCTCCGCTTTTGTTGTGTCTCTTTCCCGCCTGCCTCTTCCCTCCTCCGCCGCCGAGATTTTCGACAACGTGATCTTGTTCTGCATCTTGACCTCGTGCGTCTTCATGGCCGTCGACAGTCCTCTTCGCGACCCGCGTGAGCCGTTGACCAGGGTCGTCGCCTTGCCGTCATCGCCGTCATCGTCATCAGCGCCCCCCAAGACGCCCTCGTACTCGAGCGCACTCCTCTTTGAACGAACTATGATGTTTTGAGTTTTCGTGATCGCCGTCTATACGCCTGAGTTTCGACGCGACCTTGTATGCTGCATTTCTGTTTGCCGTGGCGTCGTGGGTTGGGCCAGGAGTCGGAGCGCGAGGAGGGCATGTACAACCCATCTTTGAGTTTCCCGCCCGGTTTATGCGGGGAGTCGTCTTGCGCCGACAAACACGTTCTGATGTACTTGATGAGTGTTTGGGCGTGGCCGTGGCTTGTTTTGTTACCCACATAAACTCGATACTGTACTCTTGTGATTATGCATGCTGTTCGAAGGGGTTTCCCCTCCGCCATACCCTTCCACTTCCCTCCCCTTCTCCTCCCTGCGCTTCATCCTCGTGGTACAGCCCGCAGACTCAATAACATGAGTCGATGCTTTCAACGTGGCAATGCCCCCCGGAGAGTTCAGCTAACTCCGGTCTGGCCTCGTCGCTTTCGCGCTCTGGGCCCAAAATGCCGACATCGAAGTGTGTGCACGCCCCCGCCGTTACGACGGATTCGGCGAGTTTGGTCGTCGGAATTGTGTCGCTCCAGGGCTCAGGGCTATGACCTACCACCGCCGCGGAGGGCCACGAGATGAACCCATTATGGAGGGTGTGGCGGCGCCTGAGGCACCGCCACGGGGGGTCAGCGCCGGATCTAGGAATCGGCACGGACCTCCGAAACTTTGTGTTTATTCTGATTTGTTAGGATAGCGTCGTCGTCGTCGTCGTCGTCGTCCTCTGTCTTCCCCTATCCTTCTCCTCGTTTTCCGTTGTCTCTACCTCCAGATCCTCCGCCTTCTCTTCCTCCTCCTCCTCCTCCTCCTCGTCCTCCTCCTCCTTCCGTGTTGTCGTCGTCGTCGTCATCCTCCATCTTCCCCTCTCGATTGCCTCGTCGTTTCTCCTATGGCACCGCTCGATGTCCTCCGTCACCTCCTCCTCCTCCTTGTCTTCCTTCCGTTTTCTCGTCGTCGTCCTCGATCTTCGCTTCTCCACCTCCGTCTCCTCGCCCTCTCGCCGCCTCTCCAGGTCCTCCGATGGGGCGACGTGATCTTCTCCGTCATATTCATGTGCGAGATGGCGGGCCGCGGGGGGGCGCGCAGTGGCCTCCTCGTCAGCCCGCTCCTCCTCGGCCTCGCTCCTTGTCCCGTCCTTCTGCGCCTCGCCGCCCCCGTCATCCGTCTCCTCCATCCCGCTTCTTCCCTCCTCTTCGTCCTCCTCCACCTCGGCCTCCTCCACTCCCTCCCGCCCTCCCTCCCTCCTGGACTCCTTGACTCATCTTCTTTCTTCTCCTTGATTCTGTCTCCTCCTCCTCACCCTCATCCTTATCCTTCTTGACTGCTCTTTCTCCTCTTCTTCTTCCTCTTCCTCTTCCTCCTCCTCCTCCTCCTCCTCCTCCTCCCTTCTTCCTTTTCCCATTCCTCATCCCATATCAAAGGCCTCGCTATCCGTATTCCTCGGCCGCGACCCCGCGGATACGGGGCGGCTTTGCGCAGATGCCCCGCGTGGAGCGCGTCCATTGGATCACGTATCCATGGGATCGCGCCTCGCTTTCCAGAGTGCGATGGCGCGGACATGGGGGATTTTCGTCGCTCACAAACGGTCTTTGGCAGTCAGACCGGCGACGTCGGGCGGCTCCGGCGGTGGCGGCTCGAACGGTGGCGGAACCAGATTCGCCGTGGTGGCAGGCACGCTCGCGGCCTTTACCGGTCCTGCCGTGGCCGATTCGTCTGCCATCCCGAGGGACGGGGGCCAGAATCTCGAGGATCGAGGATCGAGGAGGAGGAGGAGGTGGAGGAGGTGGAGGATCGAGGATCGAGGATGGAGGATCGAGGATCGAGGATCCTGCCGTGGCTGGTGCTGAGCCAGCTGGGAAGAGGCGGTGGTGGATTGCCACTGGCACAGCCAATCGGTTTGGTCGAGGCGGTGGCAGAAGGAGCCTGGACGAAGAGCAGCATCAGCTCCTGTCCCCTAGGCTTAAGTCGGGCGTGTCCCTCTACAGGGGGGATGTTCAAAAATAGTCAAAAGATAGTATGGAGATTTTTTTTGGAGTATTCTTTTGCCATTTTGTTTTGTTTGTTTTTCACTTTTTCGTCCAAAATCCTCCTGTAGGAGTACAGGCCCGACTTAAACCCAGGCTGTCGGTGTTGCAGCGGCCTGCCGAATAGTTGCCTCTGGTGGGTTTGGACAATCTGCTGTTTGACATCGTGCCTGTTTTTCCGTACCGGTGTCGGGCGTTCGAGTTCCAGTGTTCTCGTGTCGGGGGTGGTCCGTGCCGCGTCAATGCTGGAGTGTTTTGCCTGCCATCCAGCACGGCTGTGGATGGGTAACGCTTCTCGGGCGTGGAGGCGGCAGGAGCAGGATCAGGAGAGGCATGAGGAACAGCGTAATCGTCGTGGCGGTTGCATTCTGAGCAGTAGCAGCAGGAAAGGAGGATGAGGAGGAGGGGGGATGATGATGATGATGATGATGATGATGATGATGATGATGATGATGATGATGATGATGATGATGATGATGATGATGATGATGATGATGATGATGATGATGATGATGATGATGATGATGATGATGATGATGATGATGATGATGATGATGATGATGATGATGATGATGATGATGATGATGATGATGATGATGATGATGATGATGATGATGATGATGATGATGATGATGATTGATGATGATGATGATGATGATGATGATGATGATGATGATGATGATGATGCTGATGCTGATGCTGATGATGATGATGATGATGATGATGATGATGCTGATGATGATGATGATGATGATGATGATGATGATGTGATGATGGTGATGGTGATGGTGATGATGATGACTTTGATGCTGATGAGCTGATGATGTTGTTGATGATGATGATGATGAAGATGATGATGATGATGTTGATGATGATCATGATGATCGTGGTGGTGGTGATGATCATGATGATGATGATGATTCTGATGATGATGGTGATGTTGATGATGATGATGATGGTGATGCTGGTTATAATGATGATGATGCTGATGATGATGGTGATGCTGATGATGTTGTTGTTGATGATGATGATGATGAAGATGATGATGATGATGATGATGATGCTGATGATGCTGATTATCGTGGTGGTGATGATGATGATGATTCTGATGATGAAGGTGATGATGATGATGATGCTGATGATGATGATGATGATGATGATGGGTGATGATGCTGATGCTGGTGATAATGATGATGATGATGATGATGATGATGATGATGATGATGATGATGATGATGATAATGATGGTGATGATGCTGATGTTGATGATGCTGATACTGTGAATGATGATGATTCTGATGATGGTGAGGATGATGACCATGATGATGCTGATGATTCTGATGTTGACGATGACGATGATGATGCTGGTGATGCTGGTGATGCTGATGCTGATGATGATGAGGATCATGCGGTTGCTGATGCTGATGCGGATGATGAAGATGATGATGATGATGATGATGATGATGATGATGATCATGATGATCATGATGATCATGACGAAGATGATGATGATGCTGATGATGATGATGATGTTGATGATGAAGAAGGTACTGATGCTGATGATGCTGATGCTGATGACGATGCTGATGATGATCATGCTCATCATGATGACGACGATGATGGTGATGATAATGATGATGGTGGTAGTGGTGTTGGTGCCGATGATGGTGATTCTGATGATGTTGACCACCATGCTGATGATTATGATGATGAGAATGATGATGATGCTGACATTGATGATGATGCTGATGATGGTGATGGTGGTGATGATGCTGATGCTGCTGCTGATGACGATGCTGATGATGCCGATGATGTTGTTGATGCTGATGCTGATGATGCTGCTGACGATGACGATGACGAGGATGATGCTGATGCTGATGATGATGCTGATGATTATGATGATGACGATGATGATGACGATGATGATGATGATGATGATGATGATGATGATGATGATGATGATGATGATGATGAGTATTCTGATGCTGATCGGAGATTGGGGGTGTGAACGGAAATGACCCCAACCAGGAAATCGGTTTCGTGCGTGCGGGCGAGGCGAAGTTGCGTGAGTTCCTGCAGTTGTAGAGGCCACATGGGCCACATGCAGCTCAAAGGGTCGCCGCCCCCCCCGCCCCCCCGGCTGGGCGCGGCCTCTGATTGTTGTCCCGATGGTTGTCTTGATGGTTGTCCCGATAGTTGTCCCGATGGTTGTCCCGATGGTTGTCCCGATGGTTGTCCCGATGGTTGTCCCGATGGTTGTCCCGCGGGTTGTCCCGCGGGTTGTCCCGATGGTTGTCCCGATGGTTGTCCCGATGGTTGTCCTGATGGTTGTCCCGATGGTTGTCCTGATGGTTGTCCCGATGATTGTCCCGACGGTTGTCCCGATGTTGTCCTGATGGTTGTCACGATGGCTGTCCCGATGGTTGTCCCGATGGTTGTCCTGATGGTTGTCCCGATGATTGTCCCGACGGTTGTCCCGATGGTTGTCCCGATGGTTGTCCCGATGGTTGTCCCGATGGTTGTCCCGATGGTTGTCCCGATGGTTGTCCCGATGGTTGTCTCGATGGGTGTCCCGAGTGTTGTCCTTTTGGTTGTCCCGATGGTTGGTTTGATGGTGTTGTTCCGATGGTGTTGTCCCGATAGTTAGTTGTCCCGATGGGTGTCCCGAGTGTTGTCTTTTTGGTTGTCCCGATGGTTGTCCCGATGGTGGTGTTCCGATGGTTGTCCTGATAGTTGTCCCGAAGGTTGTTCCGATGGTTGTCCCGATGGGTGTCCCGACGGTTGTCCCGATGATTTTCCCGACGGTTGTCCCGATGCTTGTCCTGATGCTTGTCCTGATGCTTGTCCTGATGGGTGTCTTGATGGGTGTGCTGAAGGTTGTCCCAGATAGGTGGATACACAGTTGCAGATAGAAAGTTCGACAAATACAAGGCAATTCGGCACATATATGGATAGACAAGTAGAGGCGCTTTGCGTGTGGTCGTTTGTGGCGGTACGATGTCGCTGCCCACCAAGTTGCAATTTGCACTGTGAGGAATCAGTTTCTCTTGTTCAATGCCTGGGAGCCGCGTGGCACACGTGTCTTTGGCGGGGGCCCACGCTTCACAGTGACGGCGTATGTGCACGTGCGCGCACCCTTGCGGCACGCAAATAGCTGACCAGTTGCGCAAACTCGGGTTTCTGGTACCCACCAGCGAGGCAGCCCAGGCCCTGGCAGGTAAGCCACCGAGCACGAAGGCCCAGCGGTTGCGAAGTGCGCGCGCAGCCTGGCGGCAGTACTGCGGCCGAAAGAACC
>CAUYUJ010021554.1:40000-50000 GCA_963575745.1 Prorocentrum cordatum | reverse complement strand
CCGCTGGACATCGCTATGCACTTTCCAATTCACAAACAAAAGAAAGTCTCCCTTGTCACTGCTGTACACTTCAATTGGTAGTGGAACTTCTCGTTCCACTACCTGCCGCCATGGCTCGCGTGGCACGCTGCCTTGCCCTTTGCGGTCGTTCTACATTTGCATCGACGACTTCCCGCTCTACAATCCGCTCTCCGTCTGTGGTTCTGATGCTCCTCGCCGAGGCAGGCGCTGCGTCTTCAGGGACCGGCGGGGCCAACGCGGCCCAGCCGCCAACGCCAGCGCAGGAACACACATACAGCCACCACAACCAGTGCAACATCCAGAAGGACGGCGCCCCCCGCTTCTGCTCTCCCGAGCTGGTTCGAACTATGGCCGATCGTTTCGGACCGCCCTCGTCGCCATAGCCCCCGCCTGCGGGGGCGTCCGCCGACGTCAAGCAATCGCGCGAAACGACGCCCACATCCGCGGTGACGATGCAAGAGCCCGAGCTAAGCGCAACTGTGTTGCGACTGCCCGAGGGAGACAAAACCAAAACGTTTCGCCTACATTGCGCTCGCTTGTGTGTGTAGCCAGCTATGTCAAGCCGTTGTTGGATCCGACGTTCACATTGTCGGCGGTGGCAAAACGTCCCTTGCCAAGAGCAGCTATGTTGCCAGAGCCGGAGAAAAAACATGCAGGCAAAAACTGGATTCAGAAGAAGGGTCGGGCAACTGTGTTGCCCGTCTTCTGGGGGACTGTCGCGCAAGTTTGGGGCTACTCGCTTTGTCGTTTCTCTGGTGCAGTGCGCTCGACGTTGCATGCGTGTAATTTGCTTCAGGACAGACCTGGATCCTTATGCGTACTCCTCCTGGTTGTCGCCCAGTTGGTTGTGCGCGGCACAACGACACTGCGACGCGCGACGGGCTGAGGCGCCACAGTGTGGCGGGATGCTCCGAGTCTAGCCTGCAAGCCAATCGTGCGTCAGAAGAGGAGACGTAGCGCTCCGACGGGGAGGGGCATGCCAGATACTTATACCGACGACGACTGCGAGGATCACTACCAGAGCATCGCCGTTGGCGGGTGCCAGGCTGTCGCGCCTCCTTGGCGCCCGGAGGGGGTTCGCTCTGGATGGGGGGCCATCGGCGTGGGTCTGATCGCTGCCGCCGGCTGCGTCGCCTGCGCGAGCGCGGGCGGCGGCGGCGGCAGCCCGCCCCCTGGGGTCCGGGCAGCAAGCTCGCGTGCCCATCCGTCGCTGGGTGCGTGACGTAATGATTTTTGGCCAGTGGCGAGATCCGACCTCGACGAGTTTCGCCGGGCGGCCTGCGTCTCGTCTTGCTTGGCCAGCGTGGTCTGCGAGGGCGCGGGCGAGTGGCCGCCGGCTGTCCTCGCCCAAGGTTGGCGTATCAGCGGCAACCGGGCGCCGCCTTCGACCCGCCTCGCGCGCGGCCTAGCCTGGCCGAGCGGCGGGGCCTGCTTGGAGAGGGGGGCGCGCGCAGGCAGTCTCGACGCTGATGAATAGATAACGACCTGCTGCCTCAAGAGCGCTTCGACGACCTCCTCGCCAGGTTCGACATCCCCAGCGACAGAGCGCAGCAGGCCAGTCAACTCGTGGTCGGCTGCGGGGGCCTGGGCGACCTCTTGTTGCGCGCGGTGGGCGCGTCGAACATCCAGCTCGCCGTGGCCCTGCAGCGCTGCGTCGTGAGTTGCTCTGCGGGCGCGCCGCAGCTGGCGCGCGCGATGGGTCGGCTGCGCCGATTTCATGGTCGCGTGGTCGAAGGCTCGCTGGGCACTCGCCGTGGCCGCCCACTCGTCGCAGCGCCGAGCGTTTCTCGCGGGTGCGCCATCGTTGGATCCAGGTCAGAGTGCCTATGGCGCTGGAGCTAATCAGAGTGCCTATGGTATTGGGGCCGATCGGGGCGCCTGTGACACTGGGGCCAGATCTAGTTTGGATGGCGCGGGCCCCTTTGGCCCTTGGAGCAGCGCCGAGTCCACTTGCAGCACCTCGAGTGGCATATCCGTCGGCAGGATTCGACTTTCGGCACCGGCCCCGACGCCGCCGGCTCGTTCGGCGAGGAAGCTGCTGCCGGCGATCCCGAACTGCCCGGTGCTCATGCGGAAAAGCGAGGTGCGCGCCGCTCCTGGGCCCGCGAGCGCGCCGAATCCAGATGGCGCCGCGTTAACGGCCGGGAGCCCGCGCGCAGGGCGATGGTCGTGGAAGGGGCCGCCTCGCTTTCCTGGCCGATGTGCCCGGCGCGGGCCTCCGCGCGACGTTCGCAGGTGTCGGGGGGGGGGGAGGGGGGGCAGGGGTAGGGGAAAGGGTCGGCGCAGGACTGGTGGATTGGGATTCGGCCGCCAGGCCAGCCCGCTTGGCCCAGACGGGGCGCGTCTCCAGTGCCGCGAGTGCGACTCGGAGGAGCGCCTCGTGCGAGCGCACCCGCCGGCGCGGGCAGGGGCGCGCCCGCTTTCTCGGCGCCCCAGCCTCGGCGGCGCCGCGCCTGCGCCCCCCAGCCACTGGCGCGCCCGGGCGCCGCGGAGCGCGTGGGCTAGCCGCCCGGCTACCAGCGCCAGGTGCCCACTCTGCCTGGGCGACCGAAGATTCTCGCAGGATGCCCGAACCTCTGGTTCTGGGACCCGACAACGGTGGCCCCGCGCAGGGCGCCGATTCCCGGGGCGGCGGCCAGCCTGCCCCAGCTTCGGCGTCTACGCGGCCAGCGCGAGCAGCGGCATGCCCCCAGTGCTTTTCCCGACGGATCTTGGAAGGCAGTTGGGCGGGTACATCGTCGTCCTCGTCGACATCTCTCAACCCTCGGGAGGCCGAAATGCGTCGCCCGCGCTTGGAGATGGACGACCCCGTGGGCCGCGTGCGACAGGATTCTATTCAGCCGACTGGTGGAGCAGCTGCGTTGCCAGTGCGAACGGAAGGGGGGGTCGCAGCTCCGGCGGCGTCGCCGGCGCCGCCATCGCCGACGCCGCAGCGCTGGGCCGGCGTGGCTGGCGCCGTCCCGCTGGGGTCACAACGCGGGCGCAATTGGTTTAGTAGCGTCGATGCCCGAGCCGCCGAGGTGCGGTTGCCGAGCTGGTCGTGCGTGCCATCGATTTCAGCCTTCGGCGTCAGCGCGCCATCTGGGTCGAGCGCCGCGTGGCCGCCGCGCTCCGCGCCAGTGGCCGTGTCGCCGCCAGTGCTGGAATCTCCCGACGATCTGGTTCTGTCCGACCGGCGGGCCCCCTTTGAATGCTGTCCGCCGGCCGCGACGCCCAGGGGCCCAGCGGCGCGCGGTCCGAACGCAGAGTGGGCCTCGAGCTCGTGCGACAGCAGGGCGAGCAGCGACGACGGGCCGCGCAGAGTTGGACCGGTACACCGACATTTTCACCTCCTGCGCCAGCCGAAGGACCGCCTGCGCCCCGCGTCGCCGTCTTCAACGCGTCCTACCTGCATCGAGGTTTCCGCGCGTGGTGATCGAGGTGTGCGCCGTCAGCGCCGCTGCATCTTGCGCCGGGCATGCCGCCTGCAGCTCGCGCAGGACGCCGACGCCCAGCGTTGTCGCGCTCCCCGGCGCGCCGCTGCCCGGCCGACGTCATCGCCGATCTTGCTTCTTCGGTGCAGATCTTGTCGCGGCGGGCCCGGCAACTTCGGTGCCGGCCCGCGCGGCAGATCCCGGCGCCCAGGTCGCGCGCGGTGCCGAGCCCGCCGGCGCCAGACGACATCGCGCCAGGTGACCACTCGGACTCGCCTGCTCCGCCGCGCCGACCAGCGCCCCCGTGGTGGCCGACCTCGTAAGGTACAGGCCCGAGCGCACCAACCGACTCACCATTCAACCTGGCGAGGACTGACCTGCCGTCCAAACGGCCAGCTTGGCGCCATTGTGGGCGCCCGCGCCTTGACCAACCTCTGGCGGGCGCGTTCAGCGGCAAGGAGCTCAAGGCCAGGCTTCAGCCCGCAGGGGAGAACTTGGCGTCTCCATTCTAATCGTGCGGCAGGAGTCGGCAAAGCGGTGTTGTTAGACAGGCGTAGCACATGAACGCGCCGCATTCCCCGGTCCTGGATTCTATGAGATTTCCTGGGTTCCAGGCACCGTGCAGTTCGACTCAGAGTCGGCTCCAAGTGGCCGCTCATGCATGCCAGTCGAGAACTTTGACCAGCTCCAACCACCGACTGGGAGACTTCCACTTAAGTGGCTCGCACTATTTGAAGTGGCAGAGACTCGCGCCGCCGGGCACCGCGGATTGCCCCGCGCTCAGGATTGGCCCCCGAGGGCATCGACGTCGCGGGCGGAGTGGTGGACCCCGACTACCGCTGCGAGCTCAAGGTGGTCATGCGCAATGCCAGCCCGCGGGTTTTCGTGGTCGAGCACGGCCAGAGGATATCCCGGATCATTTTGGACCGCATCATCGCGGACTCTGCTGCAGCCAACAGTGCAAACGACCACCTGTGCAACATATGACCGACACACAGGTGATCTACCTGATGCAGCACAGGGCATCCCGCGAGCATCCGGATCCAGAGGTCGAGCACAGCAGCGCAGGTTTCTGGAACACCCATCTTACACCAGCTGTGCAGTTGCAACATCGAGACAACAAGGACGACTGGGCGATCGTCAATCGGAAACTGCGCGTGGCTCTGGCGTGCCGCGAGGTCTTGCGCTGGTCGCCCTGCTGCAGTTGCATTTGCGCGGGTGGGGCGATTAGAGCGCGCCCTCGACGAGGCGCGACGGCAGCTTGGGCACCGGACCCGGACGCCTCTTCCAGTGCTACGCTTAGGCGCCGCCGCGACGCCGAGCAGCGCGCCGAGGGCCACGGCGCCGAGCAACGCGCCAAAAATAACGAGGAAACTATCGGACACAAAATCCCAACCCGCTATCTGTCAGGCGAAACCCCGCCCATCCGCAACACAAACATCATGCTCGAAACCACAGATCACGATCATCTTGCACAGTGCACACTGAGGACGAACAACCCAGGGAGGCATCGTGCAGCTATGTCGCTCGCGCCCCTCCAGACGCTGAACGACGGCCGTCTGGCAACTGCGTTGCCGACGCCCACCCCACAGCAGAGCGCATGCGCCAGACAGCCGGCATAAAGGAGGTCATGTGCCCAAGGCCACGGAAGCAGGTCGCGTAGGACCACCCGACGGCTTCGGCACCGAGCGTACGTGTTTGGCCCAAAATCTGTTGGGCTCCCCAGCCATTGGCGATCCGGGTGAAACCGACGAGTGCGACGACGACGACCTCCGCGGCAGCATATCATCGATACATCGCACTGGCTCGTATATAAGTTTATGTTTCTACAACTGTTTGTTTTTCCCTCCTCGTCTTCCTCCTCGTCCTCAATCTTCAGGTATCACTCCTCCTTCTTCGCCAAGCGATGGGGCGTCTTCGCCCGCAGCGCTGCTCGTCACATCTTTTTTTCTTCCCCTCTCCCTCCTCCCTCCCCTCTCCCTCCTCCGTCCCTCCTTCCCCCCCTCCCTCGTCCCCGACGGCCAGATTTCGCCTGGCGCGTGGCGCAGGCCGCCCCGTGCGCCCGGCCCGCGGCGCGCGCCAGGCACGGTGGTCTCGGTCTCGGTGGTGTACTTCCTGGCGGGCAGTTCGGGCCCTGTGAAGACGCTGCGCATCCTGTGCGCCCGCCCGCCCCATCGCTTCGGGCAGGTGCCGAGGAACGGACAGCACACACACCCCTACCCCTACACCCTAGGCGATGCTTAAGAAAACCTAAGTTTTCGTCCAGAGTCTCGATTATTCTTAAGTTTTCAATGTAAATCCCAAGATTTTGATAGGAGTTCTGGGTTTGTAATCAGATTATGAGACTATGAATTTCTTAACCCATGATTTCTTAAGCATTTCGCAGGGTGTAGGGCGGTCGGCGGGAGGTGGACTTGCGATGGGTATGGGTGCGGGTTGTCGGACCCTGGGGGAAGCTCCCGTTCGAGCGCGGACCCCCATCCGACCACAAGCCGCCTCCGTCCCCCCCCATGGGTATGGGTGCCTCTTGTTCGATCGTCAATCGGGTCGAGCAGGTGCGGTCGGAGGGTCCCGCCGCATCGCCGATGCATCGACGATGCGGCTCGCTGTGGAGCCCGACTTTCTCCACACCGACGTCGCCGACGCATCGCCGAGGTCGGCGATATATCGTCAATGCGTTGGTGATGCATCGATGACGCGGCGCGGTTCGACCCCGTCTACTTCGACCCCATCTGGGAGGCCTCTACCAGTGGAGGAACAGATACCAATTCCGATGCCGCCGCTCGTCCTGGAAAGCCCTCGTCGCCACAGCAGGTTTTTCCTCAAACTTCTGGTCAGGATGTACCCCGTGAAATGAATAGGGAATGGCGGTGTCGGTATCTTTCTGCTTCTTCGAGGAGAAGGCGGAGGAGGAGGAGGAAGAGGAGGAGAGGTCAGGCAGGCCCAAGAGGAGGAGCACGTCGCTCCAGAGGGCTCCGGAGCGCCTCACAGCGCGGTCCGGAGCGCCTCTGCGCCAGAGGCATGCTCCAGACCTGCTGGCCGTCAGAGATCACACCCTTGCTTCGTCCTAGAGAGGATCGGGGGTGGACAGACCTCCTACCCTGACTTCGATTAAGGAATCGGCCGTTTTCGGTTCGCGAGAGGTCGTCGCGGCCGCCATTTTTGCTGGTCCAGGTCCGTCGGTTTCGGTCCCAGGCCGTTTTTTACTAAGGGGTGGTTTGCTAAAGGGAGGTTTGTCCACCGCCGAGAGGAGAAGGGGAGAGGGTGAGGAAATGGAGAGGGTTTTCGGTGTGTAGCCGGCTTGAGGTCCCTCCCTCTTCCGTCCCTGGTCCTTGCTGATAGGTTTTCCTCGCCCAGCTGCCAGCGTGTCGGTACGCCAGGCCGGACGTTTCGCCCGAGACGTCCTCCCCATCTATCACCCCGAGGCCTGACATCTCCGGCAAGCCAGGCGTTGTTTGAAGTGTGGCTCTGGCCTGAGCGTCGTGCGCATTCGTCTTACAGTGCCCCAGCCGTCGCACAGAGGGAAGGCGTTTCCTCTCGAGGGCGTGGCTCTCGCCTCATCACCGCGCACATTGTCTTATACAATGCCGTTTTTGATACATGCTCCGCGTGCGGACCATGTATTAAACATGCAGGGATTTAGTGCTAAAAACAACGAGGAGTTCATGCATAACTTTCTTCATGCATTAATCATGCATGAAAAGTCCGATATGTTTCAAACACCCTATGTATTAAAAACTGCCCTGTAAGTTTCCAGCCGTTTCGCGAAAAGGAAGGGCGGTCCCTCTCCCAAGCGTTGCTCTCGCCCCAGCGCCGCACGCGTTCGTTTTGAATGTTTCCCGCAGTTGCACTGATGGAGGACGGCCCCTTCTCAATGCATAGCTTCCGTGTGATACTCGTTTCGTTTGTGCGACCAGTAACCCAGCGTGGGCCAGCGTGGGCCCCAAAGAGTGTGCTTTTTTAGCAGTGTGTGTTGTGCGATCTCTGCGGAGCAGTGCGTGCGGTGTAATCTACGTGGTGGAATAGGTGTTGTTCATTTTTTGTATGCAATCTATGCTTTGCAATCTATAGTCTATAGTGTGATCTTTTTGTGTGGAGCAATCTATCTGGTGCAGTCTTGGTGGCGCAGTCTATGCTGTGCAGTTGATTTTTACCCATGATTTGACACATCCCGCGCTCTTGCAAACATCCCACCTACCCACCCGCAACTTGGTTTGCAAAACCTCTAAAGACCGACTGCGACGACACCAACGACAACGACTACGACGACACCGACGACGTCTCCGACGACTTCGACGACGACAACGACGCCGACGCCGACGACGACGAAGACGACGACGACGCCAACGAAGACGACGACGAGGGAGGAGGAAGGACGACGACGGCGACAACGACGACAACGACGACAACGACGAGGGAGGAGGGAGGACGGCGACGACGCGAACGACGAGGAAGGAGGAAGGACGGCGACGCCGACGACGACAACGACGACTGAGGAGGGAAGACGACGACGACAACGACGACGACGACGACGGCGACGAAATAGGAGGGACGACGACGAGACGCCGACGACAAACGACGACGACGACGAGGGAGGAGGAGGAAGGACGACCACGGCCACAACGACGACGGAAACGACCACGACGCCAAAGAGGACGACGACGACGAACACGAGGAAAGACAGAGGACGACGTAGGCGACGACGACGATGACGACGCGGGAGGCGGGAGGACGGCGACGAAGACGACGACGACGACGCAAGAGCGCGCGCACGCACGCTTTTGTTGAAAAATCCTTCCGAAACCGGGTTTTGAAGGTTTTCGGCATACGCGCGCGACGACGCGCGCGTCTGCACTTCGTCCCATTTTTTGCAGAGGATTCTCGCGACGGCACACGCGCAAGGGCGTTCGACAGATTTCGACATGCGCGCGCGAAGCTCGTTCAATAGCATTTTGTGAAAATCTTGAAATCCTATGATTTTCTTAAGATTTCACAAGAGCTCGCGCGGAAGCTTTTTTAGCAAATCAGTGTTGCGAAACCCTGTGTTTTTGTATGTTTTTTTGAAACTCGATTGCGAAATCCTTCCGGCACCGAAGGTTCCTGGAGGATTTCGGCATGCGCTCGCGACGACGCGCGCGGGTGCTCTTCGTCACATTTTTTGCAAAGGATTCGTGAACAAGCGCTATGTTAGAACAAACATGTCACCGCATAGTGTTTTTTACAAGGGAGCCTCAGGGGGGGGATACCGGCTGGCCTGGGACACTGTGATTTCATATTTAGGATGGACATGTGGTCGTAATCATGTATGATTTACATACCCGAAAGGGGTACCGATAACGCCAGGGGGGGGTAGAGTCTATTCTCTTTTCGGAAAGGAGAATTCAAGGTGTGCGCAATCTAGGCGGTGCAATCGATGTGGCGCCATCTAGGCGGTGCGCAATCTGCAATCGACGTGGTGCAACGTGTGTGCTGCAAACTAGGCGGTGCAACCACTTTTGGTTCGCAGTGAGTTTAGGAGAACAAAAAGTGACATAAACATAACATCTCGGAGGTCCGCGCGGATTCTCGGATCGGCGCTGGGCCCCCCTCCCTGGCGCGCGGAGCGCGCCAGGGGCGGCGCCGGAGGCGCCGCCGGGGGGCTCCAGCGCCGATCCGAGAAATCCGCGCGGACCTCAGAGTTTTTATGTTTATGCCACTTTTTGTTCCCCTAGAGTTGCCAACTCCACTGCCCGCTGGCTTGCAGAGCCCACGCAGCGGCGATTGCGATGACTGCTCGGCGCTGGCCGTGGCGCATCGCCTGGCCAGGCGCGTCTCGCAGGCCGCGCCGACGCGCTCGAGCAATTCGGGGCGAGTCGGCGGCTCCGGGCGGGCGCGGTATCATGGCGACGTCGACAACGGCTCGAAAGCTGGGCGAGGGCTGCTGAAGCCGTGGCTGCTAAAACGGCCCTCCCGTAGGGGAAAAACAACTTCCCGCAATGAGGCGCGGCACGCGAAGCAGTGTCAACGGGCTTCTTCCCGGAAGGACGGAGACAACTTCCCGGAGGTCGATTGTAGCAGCCACGGATTTAGCAGCCTTCGCCCGGCTTCCGAGACAGCGGCAGGCGCGATGATGATCGTAGAGATGCTGGTGACGATGTGTGCGATGACGGCGGCAACGCCAATGACGGCGCCGATCGGAGGTGGATAGACCTCCTACCCTGACACGTCGATTAGTGAATGGGCCGTTTTCGGTTCGCGAGAGGGCGTCGCGGCCGTCATTTTTGCGGGTGCAGGTCCGTCGGCTTCGGTCCCAGGCTGTTTTCACTAAAGGAAGGTTTACTAAACGGAGGTTTGTCCACCGCCGAGTAGCGATGCTGGTGGCGATGTGTGCGATGACGGCGGCAACGCCAATGACGGCGCCGATGTTGATCACGCCGGTGAAGATGATGGTGTCCACGCGTCGGTCATGAAAGTGCCGGAACGATCTCGACATGCGAGCGGCCGACGGGCGCGAGTGGCCGGCATGGTGTTGTTTGGCAGGGATCGCGCCTCCCTCCTCCAGAAAGCGCGCAAAGAGTGCTCGACAT
>CAUYUJ010021554.1:0-35000 GCA_963575745.1 Prorocentrum cordatum | reverse complement strand
CGACGAGCAGGCCGTCTACGACTCTAGCTGCCTCTGTCAGTGCTGCTCCGCGGACACGCCGTGCGGGTAATTACTACGACGTGGGTACCCACGGCTTCGGCGCATACGCAGCGTCGAGGCCGACGCTGGCGCCCAGGAGAAAGCATTATGCCGCCGGGCCCTTCGCCTACGTCTCCAGCTGCCCTGGCCAGTGCTGCTTCGCGGGCATCAGCACGGCCGTGCCGATCGTCGCGATTCCAGATGCCCCAGCCACTGCTGCTCGAGGACAGCCTGCTGGCCATCCCGAGGCTCAGGCGCACGGTGCCAGAGGACTCGGAAAGTGCGCTCTTTCCGTTCCTCTGCAGCTGAAGAATTCAACACAGGCCGCCTAAGTATCCATGCCAACAGCCTGGCCACCGCCCTCCAGGAAGAGGCGCGCGTCCAGAGCACCCAGTTCATGGGGAAGATGTTGCAGTTGTGTGTGTGTGTGTGTATGTGTGCGTTCGTGCGTTCGTGCGTGCGTGCGTTCGTGCGCGCGCGCGTGTGTGTGTGTGTGTGTGTGTGTGTGTGTGTGTGTGCGTGTGTGTGTGTGCGTGTGTGTGTGTGTGTGTGTGTGTGTGTGTGCGTGTGTGTGTGTGGGTGGGTGGGTGGGTGGGTGGGTGGGTGGGTGGGTGCGTGTGTGTGCGTGCGTGCGTGCGTGCGTGCGTTCGCGTGTGTGTGTGTGTGTGTGTGTGTGTGTGCGTGTGTGTGTGTGTGTGTGTGTGTGTGTGTGTGTGTGTGTGTGTGTGTGTGTGTGCGCGTTTACCTTCTCGCCATTTTCAGTTGTGGGGATGCTGCTTCACTCTTTGTTCCAGTGTGTGTGTGTGTGTGTGTATTGCAGATTGGTGGATCTAACATGTGCACTTCACGCACGCGAGCGTAATTACTCTTTACCTGTCCTGTGTGCAGTCGTCGGGGCTTTGGCGGCTTCCTCACACGGTAATTCAGCCAATCTTGCGGGCATCAGCGCAGCATGCTTGGCTGTGACCGTTTTCAGATCCTCGACCAGAAAACAAACGATACCACCCCACCCACGGCGTCAAGGGGCTTGGCGTATGCCAGGAAATCGGGCGTAGGTTTTTGCGTGGTATACGCTACGGCGCCCAATGTGCCGTAGCGCAACATGGAGGGCCGTACACCTTAGGCGATGCTTAAGAAAACTTGAATTTTCGGCCAGAGTCTCGATTATTCTTGACGTTTTAATGTAAATCTTAAGATGTTAATGGAAATGTTGGGTTTTTATTCAAGTTCTGAGACTATGAATTTCTTAACCCATGAATTCTTAAGCATTTCGCAGGGTGTACGTGTGGTGGGGTCGTTTGTTTTTTGGTCGACACCCTGTTCTAGCGAGCGTGTGCACCGATCCTGGGCTCAGGATGGGCCTGGCCAGAATCGGTGTATGTGCATAGTTCTTTTTCCTCTATTTACTTTCGGTTCACTGGGGCCCACCATCCGCTCGCTCTTCGTGGCCAGCTGCTGGGGCGGGGCGGGGCTCCCGCTCGCCCGCCTTTTGGCCCCCCACTCCGGCAGGGGGGGCGGGAAAAGGGCTCCCGCGCTGACGCCTTCGGGCCCCGCCCCCCAGCAATAACTCAGGAGGAGAAAAAACACACAGACACAATTAATCGTCGATTCCCCAGAAAATATTGGAAAATATGGGAAGTGGGGGGAAGACAAAAACCCAGAAAATACAGGAAAATATGGGGAATCATTTTATTTGTGTGTATTTATTTGTGTGTCCCAGGGCCCCTTCAATAACGCGCATGATCGTGACGAAGCGGAGTCGCACTCGCTTCAATTCCCTTTGACACGCGCGCGGATTCTTTACAGCATGCATGCCTCGTCGCCTCCCCCCCTCCTCGTTCTACTCTTTGTCTGTCGTGCCGTTCCCCCCCCGCCTTCCCCTGAGGGAACGAACAATGACATAAACATAAAAACTCTGAGGTCCACGCTGATTTCTCGGATCGGCGCTGGACCCCCCACCCTGGCGCGCGGAGCGCGCCAGGGGCGGCGCCAGAGGCGCCGCCAGGGGGGTCCAGCGCGGATCCGAGAAATCCGCGCGGACCTCCGAGTTTTTATGTTTATGTCATTGTTCGTTCCCCTATCCCCCTCTCCTGTGAGCACTCTCTTTCGCATGGCCTCCCTGTGTGGCGTGAAACTGCCGCGCCGGGCCTCTTTCGCCCCTCGTTTTCTTCTTCTCCCCCGGCTGGCACGCTCCCTCCCGAGAGTCGCGGCCTTCTGCAGCGCGATTCGCGTGCCTGGCCCCCCTCGTCCCTTCCCGTCCCTTTCTTTTCCCGTCGTCGTCGTCGTCGTCGTCGCCCCTTCCTCTCCTCGCCGCTCCCCCTCTTCAGGATGTCAGATGCTGCGAGCGCGCGTTCCCAGTCCCGTTGGCGGGGAGTAGTCCGCCTGGCAGGTGCTGCGAGCACCCCTGCTCGCATTCCTCTTGGCGGGGGGCAATCCGCCCCCCGTGCGGGAGTCATCCGCGCGTGATCTTTCCCCGTGCGGGGGGGCCTATTCGCACGCCCCTCAGCGGGTCTTGCCGTTGCAGGGTGCCCGTGTTGCTCCCCCGTCCTCATCGTTCCTTTCCTCTCCCGTCGTCGTCGTCCCCTCCTGCCCCCGCCGCCCGCCCCCTCGCGAACGCGATCCGTGTGCTCGGCGCCCTCGTCCGCCTCGCCCGTTCCTCCTCCCGCCGCCGTCGTCGCCCCGTCCTGTCCCCGCCGCCCCCCCCCCCTCGCCCGAGGCACGGCCTCCGCGCGCGCTGCCCGCCAGGCAGGTTTCGGTTACCCTGTGGCCCCCCCATCCCCCCCCCCCCCTGCCCTTGTGTTGTGCCTCCTTCCTCCCTTTCGCCTCCTTCGCGGTTGGTTCCGTCCCCTCTTTTTGCCTTGCGTCCCCCTTGTGTGCGTGGTGTCTCCTTTCTTCCCTTCGGCTTCTCCTCTTCCGTCTGTCGGCCCGTGTCCGCTGCGTCTGTCCTTCTCCTTTGGTTGTGCACTGTCGCTCCTCGCTCCTCGCTTCTCCCTCGCTTCGTTTGACCCCTGATTCCCTTGTCTTGCTGGCCCCTTGTCGTCCTAATTCGGGTCGACTGGGCCTCTGCCTTGCTTCTCCACCGTGCCGCCTTGCGGAAGGCGCTGCCGCTGACCTCTTCCTTATTTTTCTTTTGACAACGGGGCGCTCGTGCGGTTTGCCGCGCGGGCGTTTGACGGTGAGGTATGTCCCCCGCCCGCGACGACCGAACAACATGTGTGTGTTGTGTGTGTGTGTGTGTGAGTGTGCCTTGACCGCCCGTTCCACCAACCAGTGCAGGCTGACGGGAGGGCATTCGTCTTCAATGCGTGGGCTTCCAGCTTTCGGCACTGCAAGCTGCTGTTGCATGGTCTCGTTTGGTCACCCGCGCCGTCGTCTTCTGGCCCGGTCGCCTTGGCCCGCCCCTTGCCCAGGATCCTGCTGTTTCTGCTCTACTGCTTTCGCCACGCGGCGGGACGCAACTTGCGTTAGCGCCCCCCGCCGCACGCGACGCGATCGTGCTGCACGTCGCTGGAGGAATGGCAAAACGTGTGACCGACGGGGGCCGCGGGCGCGCGCCCCCCAAGGGGCGTGCCCCCACCGTGTCGCTGATAGGGTGCGCCGCTGGGGTCGTGGGCGCTGCCGTGCGCCCAGCGCGAGATGCTTAGGATGCGACGTTATCTCCTTGCGCTGCGAGCGAAGGCTCCCGACGGTGTGAGCTACTTTTGAACGCGCTCGTGTGTCGACCGGGCGACGGACACACAGCGTGCCCAGATTGCCTGGGCCGTGGGCGTCGGCCTGGTGACGCCTTTCGTGGACAGCGTTCCGTGGACGCGTGGACGCGTTGCGCTTTCACCGTTTAGTCAAAGGCATTGTCTGACAGCTCGCGCGCAGACGAAGTTGAACCCTTTGCTGGTGGCATCCGTATGCGTATCGTCGCGTGTGATGAATCCGCATTCGTGGTGCACACATGCTCGGGGGCAACGATAGGGTGGGGATAGGTTCAAACGCGTGGACCCCCAATCGCTCATTGAGCTCCGATGGGGGCTCGATATCCCAAGCCCACGCAGGAACTTGGGGACGCGCTATCGGGGGCCAATTCCCGATCAATTTTCCTCCCCTTGAGCTGGTCCCCCGAACCCTATGCTGGTGAGAATAATCCCTTGGGGATAAAACAGTTCGGGGTCCAGGGAGGATAATGAGTCTTCTTCCGGAGATAACGACGCTAGGATATCTTGTGTCTGAGAGAGCGTGTTCTGTGGGCGCTTGGATGGGCTGGGGGGGACAGAACCCGGCCCACCCCCCCTGGATTCAGCGGGGGGGTAGAGAGAGAGAGAGCGCTGGAGAACGTCCCGGGGGGCGGCTCTATGAGAGCCCAGCGGAAGGAACCTAGGGGGGGTTCGAACCCTCCCCCCCCATCGGGGGACCAGCGCTGGCGGCGGCTGGCGGCGGCGGCCGGGAGCGTCGATGAGGACGACGGTTCACAGGGGGTGCGATTCGAATCCCCCCCCCTTGGCGGATTCAAGGGGGGTGCGACGATTCAGAGCGGCTAGCGGCGGAAGCGGGGTGCGTCGACGAGGACGTCGACGACGACGACGACGATGACGACGATGGAGACGACGACGGCGACTGTGACGACGAGGAAGACGACACCGACGCCGACGAGCACGACGACGACGACAACGACGACGACGACGGCGATGGCGACGACAACGTCGACGTCGATGACGGCGACGACGGCCACGATGACGACGACGACAACGACGACAACGACGACGAAGACGACGACGACGACTGCGACGACGACGACGACGGCGACGAGGGCGACGAAGGCGACGACAACGACGACGACGACGGCGACGATGGGGACAACGGCGACGACGACGATGGCGACGGTAACGACCGACGACGACGACAGGAACGAGGCCGAAGACGGCGACGACGACGACGGCTAGGGCGACGACGGCGACAACGGCGATGGCGACAACGACGACGACGACGGCGACGTCGACGACGACGAGCACGACGACGACGACGATGGCGACGACGACGACATCGACTTCGACGGCGACAACGACGGCGACGAGCGCGGCGACAATGACGACGACGAAGACGACGAAGATAACAACGACCACGATGGTGACAGCGACGTCGACGACGACGACGAGAACGACGAAGACAACGACGACGACGATGGTGACGACGACGACGACGACGATGTCGACGACGACGACGACGAGAACGACGACAACGACGACGACGAAAACGACGACGACGAACACAACGACGACGACGACGAGCACGACGACGACGACGACAGGGATGACGACGACGACGACGAAGACGACGACGACGACGACAGTGACGGCGGCGACGACGGCGACGGCGACGACGACGACGGCGACGACGACGACGACGGCGACGTCGACGACGACGTCCACGACGACGACGTCGACGACGCCGACGGCGAAAACGACGACGATTACGACGGCGATGAAGTTGGCGGCGTCGACCACGACGACGCTGACCGTGACGGCGACGGTGACGACGGCGGCGACGACGACGGCGACGACGACGACGGCGACGACGACGACGACCGATGTCGACGACGACAACGACGACGACCACGACGACGGCGGCGACGCTGACGACGGCGACAACAACGACGGCGACGACGACGACGACGGCGACGGCGACCACGACCACGACGATCATGACGACGATGACGGCAACGACTACGGCGACGATGGCGACTTCGATGGCGACGACGTTGGCAACGACGACGACGACGGCGGCGACGACGGCGACGACGATGACGACGACCACGACGACGACGACGACGGCGACGACGACGGCGGCGACAACGATTTTGACGGCGACGGCGGCGACGACGGCGGCGACGACGACACCGACGATGACGTCGACGACGATGGCGACGACGACGACATCGACTTCGATGGCGACAACGACGACGACGAGCGCGGCGACAACCGTGGCAACGATGGCGACGACGACGACGGCGACGACGGCGACGCCGGCGACGACGACAACGACGACGACGAGGACGACGAAGACGACGACGACGACGACGGTGGCGACGACGACGGCGACGACGACGACGGTGACGGTGACAACGACGACGACGACGACACCGACGACGATGATCACGACGACGACGAAGACGACGGCGACGACGACGTTGACGTCGATGACGACGACGGCCACGACGACGACGACGACAGCGACGACGACGGCGGCGACGACTACGACGACGACAACGGCGACGACGGCGACGACGGCTACGGCGACGACGACGAGGGTGGCGACGACGGGGACGACGGCGACGACGACGACGGCGACAGAAACGACGGACGACGACGACAGGAACGAGGCCCACGACAGCGACGACGACGACGGCGACGACGACGACAAATGCGATGGCGACAACGAAGACGGCAACGACGACGACGACGAGCACGGTGACGAAGACGATGGCGACGACGACGACTTTGACAGCGACGACGACAACGACGACGACGACGACGGCGACGACGGCGACGCTGGCAACACTGACGACGGCGACGGTAACGAGCGACGGCGACGACGACGACAAGCTCGAGGACGACGCTGGCGACGACGACGACGACGGCGACGACGGCGACGACGACGACGACGACCATGGCGACGACGACGACGACGGCGACCACGGCAACGACGGCGATGACGATCACGATGACGACGACGACGACGACCGCGACGAAGCCGACGACGACGACGGCGATGACGACGACGACGGCAACCACGACGACGACGAGCATGACGACGACGTCGACGGAAACCGCGGGAGGCACGCGACGCAATGCGAAGAGACTGTTTATGTAAGGTCAGGGCCCGTCAGCGTTCCGACATCCGCGGCCGAGGACAGAGAACTACAAGGGGCCTCGTCGTCGTCGTTGTCGTCGTCGGTGTCGTCGTCGTCTCCGTTCTGGTCATCGTCGCCGCGTCGCCGCCGTCGGCGCTGCCGGCCGCCGCCGCCGCGGGCGCCAACGCCAGCGACGGCGCTGGCGCGGGCGCTGGCGCAGACGGGGGGGCGGGGGGGGTTTCGACCCCCCTGCCTGCGCCCGGGGGGGGGGCGGGGTGGGGGGAACGGGGGGGGGGATCCCTCTAGTTCGACGGCGCCGAATGTTCGGTGGAGGCCCCCCCAGGTTCAAACGCGCGGCCGGATGTTCCCAAGGCGCGCGCCCGTGAAACGCGCTTCTTCGGAAGTGTGGATCGATCTTCCCGAGGATCAGAGTTACGATCGAAACTTTGACGCGGATAGTAAAGTTCGGCCTCCCCTCCGTTTGTGGCAAATCCCTTGTATAAGCAGATCTACGGGTTAAGGGGGGGATGCTTTATTATCCGCGGGTTGCGGCTGTCGTTGCCCTTCACATGGTGGCCAGTCCCCCCACGACCTCTGACGTTGTGGTTTTTCCGCGACGAAGGCACCAGAGTTCTTGGCCCCCATCGCTGGGACAAGGCTCTCTCGCAGCGGGTGTCTTTTGATGGTCCCAGGGCGCGAGACGGCCCTGTGAAGTCGGGGTGTCGCAAAACGCTCGGCATGTTTTTTGGTTGTTGCTTCGTGTCGCCCAGAGGCCATGTGGTTAAGCCCACGCAGTGAAGCGTCGCCGCTGGGGCTCCGAGCCGCAACTGCCAATAAGGTCGCGCAAACCATCTTCGCGTCGCTGCCAGACTCCTCTCCTCACCTTTTTTGTCGCGTCGCCTCCCATCTCCTCTCCTGTCCTCTGCTCTCGCCTCCTCCTCCTCCTCCTCCTCCTCCTCCTCCTCCTCCTCCTCCTCCTCCTCCCCTCTCGTCTTCCTCCTCCTCCTCCTCCTCCTCGTCCTGGTCCTCCGCCTCCTCCTCCTCCTCCTCCTCCTCCTCCTCCTCCCCTCTCCTCCTCTCGCCTCTCCTCGTCTCCTCCCCTCCTCCCCTGTTCTATTCTCCTCCTCTCCTTCTCTCCCTTCCCCACTCTGGTTTGCCCTCCCCCCCCCTCCGCCCGGGAGGGCGCCACGCAGCGCCGCCGCACGAGCCAAAAGAAGCCGCGGCGAGGTCGTCGTGCAGACCATCTTCGCGTCCCTGCCGGACCCTCGCGCCCGCACGGCCTGGGTGCCCCTGCGGCTCGCTCTTCCTCTCCTCCTTGTCCTCCTCCTCCTCGTTCCCTCCATTCCCTCTCTTCCCCGCTTGCCTCTGTTGTCTCTCCCCTCCATTTCCTCCTCCTCCCGTCTTTCCCCGGTCCCCGTTCCCATTGGTTTCCCTCCTCCCTCTCCCGTAGCCCTCTCCGTCTTCTGGCCAGTCTCCTCCCCTCTTCTGTCTCCTCCCCTCTTCCTTCTTTCTTCAGGTGCGTCTTCTCTCTTTTCTCCTTCCCGACAGCGGTCCGGTTGGGACCCGAATTCTCGTTGTGATATAGTCTGACGCGATGCTCTCGGGGGTGGACAGACCTCCTGCCCTGACACGTCTATTGAGGAATTGGCCGTTTTCGGTTCGCGAGAGGGCGTCGCGGCCGTCATTTTTGCGGGTCCAGGTCCGTCGGTTTCGGTCCCAGGCCGTTTTCACTAAATGGAGGTTTACTAAAGGGAGGTTTGCCCACCGCCGAACGATGCTCGGCATCGTATCACTGCGCAGGGCTCGTCTCGTTCAGAGGGAGCGCCTCCACGCCACACCTCTCCGAGCAGTTGCCCTCGTGAGGGGATTGTCTCCGCCGCCATGGCACTGTTTTCTTTCCGCTATCGGTCGAACGCTGACGCGTTGACACGATTGGAGACGAAGAGTGGCTCCTATGTCTACGATGGCGAGGTGAACGATTTCCATGATCTTAGTTGTTTGCCTTCCCCCCCCAGGAGCCCAATACGTGATTGCCCTTCCCTGCCTTTGCCTCTGCTGTGCTTTTCCCCCTCCTCCCCTCTTCTCCCTTTGGGGCTCAAGCGCCGTTTGGATTCGAGCCTGGAGCCGGCCCAGGGGCATGGGTGGTCGGATTGCCCCGCGTACTTTTTTTTCTCACCAGATTACATCATTGCGAAGGCCTTACGGCCGGTGCCGCCGACCCTGAAGACAGCGATCCAGCAGACGAGGAACCAGAGGAGGGGGAGCAAGGGAGGGGAGGAGGAGGAGGAGGAGGAAGAGGAGGAGGAGGAGGAGGTGGAGGAGGGGGCCGTTTTGGTGTCTCTTGGGGCGTCTGTTGGGCCTCTTGGGGGCCTCTTGGGGCCTCTTAGTTTCTCGCTCTTTTCCATCGGAGCGTTTTCGGTGGCTGCCGCTGCAGCGTGGGCCTCACCTTAGAGTTGGCGTCTTGCTCCCGTCGTCGCCCCAGCGCGGGCCAGTATTCTCTTGCTCCGTGCCCTTCCTCGCCGTCGTCGCCCCCCCTTTCCCCTCGTCCGCCTTCTTTTGGTCCTCCTGCTGTTCGTTCTCGTTATCCTTCTTCTTCCTCCTCCTCCTCCTCCTCCTCCTCCTCCTCCATTCCCTCCTGCTCATCCTCCTGCTCATCCGCCACCTCGATTTCCACCATACGCAGCTCCCCGCTTTCGATTGCGCAGAAGACCATGGGTCCTTTTGGGACTTCCAGGTCCTCTATGGCACGCGTCCGCGGACAGAGAAAAGGTCAGCGCAAGGGGAACGGAAGGGATGGGTGGGAGCGGTAGGATATCGGATATGGCGCCAGCGCGCCCGGCTTGTCTTTCGCCTCTCTCTCTCTCTCTCCTGCCTCCCTTTGGCACGGCCTTTGGGGGCCTCACCTCCTGTGGGCCCCGCGGCGACGTGGGGCGTGATGCCCGGATCTCCCGGGCGCCCTGCTGGAGGCGAAAGAGGAGGAGGAGGAGGAGGAGGAGGAGGAGGAGGAGGAGGAGGAGGAGGAGGAGGAGGAGGAGGAGGAGGAGGAGGAGGAGGAGGAGGAGGGAGGAGGAGGAGGAGGAGGAGGAGGGAGGAGGAGGAGGAGGAGGAGGAGGAGGAGGAGGAGGTGCAGAGTGGCGCCTTCTCGCTCCCCCCGCGCCCGCCAGCGCAGAGGGCGCAGCCCTCCAGCGTGCCACGCGGAGGGCGGAGGGCGGAGCGGCCGGCTCTCCGCCTTCGCCTCCCCGCCCCGCGCCGGGGGGAGCGGCGCGTTTTTGCCTTGGCTTTGTGTGGGCGTCGGCCCATCGGCCCCCCCCCCCTTTGGCATCGCTCGGACGTGTGCGTTTTTTCGTCGGCGAGGACCATCGAGGAGCATCCTTGATCCTTTGGCGAAAAAGCCACGCGCGAAACCGAAAAAAACACAGGGAATGGACGTCCGAGCGATGGCCCCCCCCCACCAGGTCGTCGCTCGTGCTCCCGGAGGGTTCCAAGGGTGGTTCTGGGGGAGGGGGCTTTCCAGAGAGTCCCCCAGGGGCCTCGGGGCCTCGTCAAAACAGGGGGTGCGCAGCCCCTGGGGGACCCCTCCCCGAAAACCCCCTTTGGAACCCTCCGGGTTCTCGGCCCGTGGTTTGGCTGCCCTGGCCCATCTCGTCGTCTCGGGGCCTTGTCGTTAAATGGGCTCCGGGCAGAGCGCAAAGTCTTCAAAAACGCCGAGGTGAAGGCGTGGGAGATGATGGGGCAGCGGGGGAGGGGGACGGAAGGAAGGAGGAGGAGGCGTTGGAGGGGACGGGGAGGAGTTGTGAGGAGGGAGGGGTGAGGCTTAAGAGGAAGTTCCACCTGCAGGGACGGGCGGATGAGGAGGGGAGCAGGAGTGGCATATCGGATGTGGATCGGATGTTGTTGTTGATGATGGTGACGATGATGATACTGATGACCATGATGAGCATGTTGCATATGAAAGTGATGATGATGCTGTTGATGACGATGGTCATGGTGATAAGGATGAGGATGGTGACGATGAGGACGATGATGAGGATGACGAGGATGCTGAGTATGATGAACATGATGAGGATATTGATGATGATGCTGTTGATGATGATCTAGAGGATTCGTATGCTGATGAGACTGATGATGACACTACAGATGATGCTGATTATGATGATGGTAATGCTGATGCTGTTGAGCAAGATGATGGCGATGAGTTGTGACGATGATTGTAACGGTGATGATGATGAAGGTGTTGGTGATGGTGACGAGGACGATGATAATAGGCAGATGATGGTGTCGCTGATGATGGTGATGGCCTATTATGATGATGCTGGTGACGATGATGATGATGATGATGATGATGATGATGATGACGATGATGACGATGATGATGATGCTGATGCTGATGATGATGATGATGATGATGATGATGATGATGCTGCTACTGATGATGATCATGATGATGGTTCTGTTGAAACTGAAGATGGTGATGCTGATTGTGGTGATGCTGCTGATGCTGATGACTATGCTGATCATGACGATCATGATGATGATTATGATGCTGATGACGGCGTTGACGATGATGACGATGATGATGGTGATGTTGATAGCGATGCTGATGCTGATAAGGAGGTGGAATGGGGAAGGCGAAGAGGAGGTTGAGGATGGGATGCACGATTATGTTGATGTTCATGATGGCGGTTACGATGGCGCCGACGTTGCTGCTGCTGATGATGATGCTGATGATGATCAGGATTTTTGGGATGCTGATGGTGATGGTGATGAGGATGCTGTTTTCGAGCAGTGTTAATGATGATTCTGTTGATGATGCTCGTGACGATGAAGACGATGGTGACGATGACGATGACGATGGCGACGGTCATGGTGATGACGATGACGAGGATACCGATGCTGACGGGGACGATGTGAGTGGTGATGATGATGTTGATGGTGATGCTGATGTTGATGATGCTGCTGATGATGATGACGACGATGATCGTGCTGATGATGATGATGATGATGATGATGATGCTGCTGATGATGATGATGATGATGATGATGATGATGATGATGATGTTGATTAGAGGTGGATGAGGTGGATGACAAGCGTGGTGGTGGGTATGCTTGTGATGAGTGTGATGGTGGTCATGATGCTGAGTGTGCCGATGGTCATTGTATCAAGATATACGGTTGCGCCGCTGTGACTTATGATGACAGTGACGATTTGGATGATGATGATGATGATGATGATGCTGATGATGATGATGATGATGATGATGATACTGGTGATAATGATGCTGCTGATGATGCTGATGCTGATGATGCTGATGCTGATGATGCTGATGATGCTGATGACGATGATGATGATGATGATTATGATGATGATGATGATGATGATGATGATGGTGATGATGCGGATGCTGCTGCTGCTGCTGATGATGATGATGATGATGATGATGATGATGATGCTGATGCTGATGCTGATGCTGAGGATCCTGTTGGTGATGATGATGGTGATGATGTTGGTGATGCTGATACTGATGGTGATACTGCTGCTGATGATGAGTATGCCGGTGTTTGCTGTTGATTAGGATGATGCTGACGACGACGACTGTGAGGATTGCGAGGTGGACGAGGAGCGGGATGGGGAGGAATATGGTGGAGACGGAACGAGAATAAGGATGACGAGGGCGAGGAGGGAGTGTGAATGCCGGGAAGGGAGGAGGATGTGGAGGATGGGGAGTAGGAGGCGGCAGGAGGACTGCTCATGGGTTGCAGTCTAGGCACGCAAAGGGGTGGCAAGGGCCCCCGATGGTTGCTGCTGCGAGGACCTCTTCACCCTGGTGATCGTGGCCTGCCTTTTCCTTCTCATCTTCGCGCTGTTCGCCACGTCTCTCCTGCGCGGAAGGACGCCCAGAGTTGCCTGCAGAGATATCTTGCTCTGCTCCGTGGAGGAGGGAGCGAGAGCGAGCGAGAGAGAGAGAGAGAGAAAGAGAGGACTGGCATGCTGCGGGTAAAGAAGTCAGGGGCGGAGGTATGGGGGACACATCTGTGCTACTCTCACCCACGTGGTGTGTTGCATTCATCCTTGTTATCATGGTTGGTCAGAGCAGCCGCTTGCGTTTGTGCCTTGGCATTACCACTACCACTAACATCAGTGGGCAATTCCCAAGTATCGTAAATGGGGCAATCACTGGCAATGCGGCGACAACTGGGCGCCGAGTTCCTCCATCCCGAAGGCGCTAATGCGTCGGCGATGCGTTGGCGATGCGGTGCGGTTGCCCTCGCTTATTGCGGAGGCCTCTTGCGGGAGGACTAGTGCATATAGGTCGCCTGGGCAAGGCTTAGAGTATGCCTAGGGGTAGACCCTAGGCCTTGGGGAGGGCCTACCCCTGGGTCTATCCCGAGGTTTACCCTGCTTCCTTAGGGCCTACCCCTAGGCACACCCTAGGCCTATCCTGGGGCCTACCCCTAGGCCTACCATCAGCCTACCTCTAGGGCCTATCCCCAGGATTATCCTAGGCTTTCCCCAGGGCCTGCCTCAAGGCCTACTCCTAGAGGCCTACCCCTCGGTCTTACCCCAAAGTCTACTCCTAGGTCGACTCCTCGGGCCTAACCTTGGTTTACCTTGGGGCCCACTCTAGGCCTATCCCGGGGTCCATCCATGGTGCTACCCTAGGCGTTGCCCCAGGGCTACCTCTAGGGCAGCCCTACTCTGGCTGGGCAATAATCGCGCCCCCTGGATCCGCTGGGGGGGTTGGGCACGTGATGTCGGAATGTTTCGAGGTTGGTTGGAGGAGGAGGAGGAGGAGGAGGAGGAGGAGGAGGAGGAGGAGGAGGAGGAGGAGGAGGAGGAGGAGGAGGAGAGAGGAGCAGGAGGAGGAGGAGGAGGAGGAGGAGGAGGAGGAGGAGGAGGGGAGGAGAGGGAGGGGGGGGGAGGGGGGGGGGGGGGGGAGGGGGAGGGGGAGGGGGAGGGGGGAGGGGGGGGAGGGGGAGGGGAGCGGGAGGGGGAGGGGGAGGGGGAGGGGGAGGGGGAGGAGGGGGGAGGGGGAGGGGAGGGGAGGGAAAGGGGAGGGGAGGGGGAGGAGGAGGAGGGAGGAGGAGGGAGGAGGAGGAGGGGGAGGAGGAGGAGGAGGCCCCAGGGCTACCTCTAATGCTGCCCTAGGCCCTGTCTTTAGCCCGAGGGCTACCACGGGGCCTGCCCCTAGCCCCACCCTGGGCCCTTCCCATGCGCCTAGGCCGTGCCCATGCCCGGCCCCACTCTGTGACCCGACCCGCTCGTCGGTGTTCTTCCGATGCAGCGCCGTCGTCTTCCGTCTACGGATCCGATTCCGCTGGACAAAGGAAGGATAGATGAGAGAGGCAGGAAAGAGGGAGGGAGGGAGGACGTACGGGGCGTGAAAACGACCACAGCCACTGCTTTTCTTTTGTTTCCGCCTTCCAGCCCGCAGAAACAAAGCGGTGGTTGTGGTCAATTTCGTTGAGCTTGGCACCAGGGAAATGACCACAACCACTGCTTCTTTTTCGGCCGGCTAGAAGGCGGCGCAAACAAGAAGCTGTGGATGTGGTCATTTTCCCGTCCCGCAGGACGGGAGGTAGGAGGGGATGTGAGGGGGGCATGGGAACGAGGGCGGATGGAGGGGAGTTACAGAGGGGGGCTCTGGAGAAGGGGGGGTTTAGATATTGGGGTCTGGAGAGGGGGATCTACAGAGGGGGGGTCTACAGAGGGGGGGGGGGTGTCTACAGGGAGGGGGGGCCTTACAGAGGGGGGGTCGACAGAGGGGGCGTTTATAGGGGGGGTCTACAAAAGGGAGGGTCTACAGAGGGGGGGTCTGGAGAGGGGGGGTCTACAGAGGGGGGGCCTAGAAGGGGGTGTCTAGAGAGGGGGGGATCTACAGACGGGGGGGTCTACAGAGGACGGGTCTAGAGAGGGGGGTTTACAAAAGTGGGATTTGGAGAGGGGGTGTCTACACAGGGGGAGTCTACAGAGGAGGGGTCTAGAGAGGGGGGGGTTACAGAGGGGGGGTCTACAGAGAGCAGGAGGAGGAGGAGGAGGAGCAGGAGGAGGAGGAGGAGGAGGAGGAAGAGCAGGAGGATGAGGAGGAGGAAGAGGAGGAGGAGGAAGAAGAGGAGGAGGATGAGGAGGCGGCGGCAGAGGTTGGGCCCTTGGGTAGGCCCTACCCTTGCCCTACCCTTGGCCGTTGGGTAGGGCCTACTGGTCGAACTCGGCCAGGCTCAACTCGGCCAGGCCCAATTCAGCTCAACTCGGCCAAGCTTAATTCGGCCAGGCCGAACTCGGCCAGGCTCAACTCGGCCAGCGGCTGAGCTCAAGGCTGGCCGAGCTGAGCCTGGCCGAGTTCGGACTGGCCGAGTTCATCCTGGCCGAATTGAGCTGGCCGAGTTGAGCCAGCCGAGTTGATTTCAGCAACCCGCCGCAGGCGGAGGCCCGGCCGAGTTGAGCAGGGCCGAGTTGAACCCCAGCCGAGTTGACGCCTGGCCGAGTTGACGCCTGGTCGAGTTGATCTGGGCCAAATTGAGTCCCAGCCGAGAGGACCCAGCCGAGTTCGTCTGGGTCCGAGTTGAGCCGGCCGTGTCAATCCTGGCGCTGTGATCCCGGCCCAGTTGAGCCAGCCGAGTTCGTCCTGGCCGAGTTGATCCGAAGCGTTCGTTCCCCAGACAAGCCCAAAAAAGCCCAAGAAAAGCCCGGGAGTGCCCAGAAAACTGCACGAAAGCCCTAATGGGGGCTCCCTCTGGAGTCCCTCTTCGGCGTCCCTTGCTGCTTTTTTACGGCCCACTAAGAGCCCAGGGAAATCCCAGCGGTAGCCCACTTGTTCCCATCTGAGAGCCCTACGAAAAGCGCAAACGATCCCCAAGAAAACCCGCAGAGAGCTCCACGTGAGCTCCGAAACCCTCCAGAAAGCCGAAGGGGCCCAACTCTATGCATGGAGTTGGGCTTTGCGCGCAAGGAGGACTTCTTGAACCTGTCTTACAGCCATCTTGAAGCCGTCTGAGGGCCCTCTTGGAACTGTCTTGAGGCCCCTTGGGCCCGGCTCAGGGCCCCACGGGAAGCCCAAACGAGCTCCAGGAGGACCCCAAGAGAGCTCCACGTGAGGCCCCTGACCTGGCTTTATCTTCGACGCTTTGCATATGCCCACGAGCCCACCGAGACAGGGTGCCTAGGCGAGGTGCCTTCATCAGGGATAACTCGGAGCATGCAGTGCAGCAGAATGCAGCGCAACAGAGAGATGGCCCCAAAAGAACGCCGAGAGAGGCCGAACGATGCCGCCCCCAAGTGCCCTCAACAAAGGCCCAGGAGAGCTCCAGGAGAGGCCCAAGAGGCTCCCAGAGGGCGCCATGGCGGCGGAGGGCCGACAACGGAAATACGGATCGATCTGCCCGGCTTATGCTCCGCTGGGAGCTTCTGAACGCTTCCGAGGAGCCCTTTGGACCCCCCCTTAAGGAGAGCGCCAAGAGAGCTCTCACGTAGCCCCAGGAGAGGTTCAAGACGAGGCCCAGGAGAGCTCCAAGAAAGAGCCCAAGAGAGCTCCCACAACCGTGGCCACTTTGGCTCAAGCCACCTTGGCTCAAGTGGACTCATCTTCCTACACCTCCCTGATATCGCATAAGTTTGACCAGATCCTTGTGGCGAGGGAAAGCGCACAAACAATGGCTGCGCCAATCTTGATTATTGTTTGGGAAATTGCAGTAGCGTCTGGCCTGGCCTGAAGCTGGAGAGCGGCCGAACGACATCACGCACGACAGTTCTTCAATAACAGCAGAGGCGAGCCACTGTGATTTTTGTTGCCACGCTCGAAGGTTCAGGGCATTACTTGCTAGAGAGCGTTCTGAGCCATGCAAGCCTCTCGAGCTTGTCTGACTTGTATGACATGCCGAAGGCATGGTTTCATGACAACAAGTCTAGGAGGAATCCTCATTATGAAAAGATGGTGAAGCGTTGGGCACGTACCTCTAAATTGCACATCTGATTTTGTCGTAGTGCATCCTGCTCTTTCGTATCTGGCCTAGTCTGGCACTCAGAGGTCCAGGCAGCACGCTCATTCTCCGCGGCTTGATTGGATGCTGGGAGCAGCTCATGAAGCTGGCGTGAACTTTGGGTAGGGCCTAGGGTAGCCGTCCGCCTGGGCGATCTACATCATGAAGGGCGAACGAATGGGGGGACGCAGGGGGTGGGGAGACGGGGGGCCGCATCGTGGAAGGTGAGGGAGGGAACAGGGCTGGGAACGGAGCCCGCCTGGCTCGATGCTCGTGCATCCGGATCAGCACGCGCATGTGCGTGACACCCGAACCGCTCTGCTGAAGGCTGCTGGAGCCGAGCCGAGGCGCTGGTGGGCGCGGGGTGGAGGAGGCCCCCGGCGCCCGATGCGTCCATCCTCCAGGCCCGACGGCTCTCAGAGGTTCCGGCGTGATCCTCATCTCAGGGCCAACGACAGGACAGGGGGGCCGTGGCCCAAGAGGGGACGCATCGACCCCCGATCGCCCATGCATCGCCGGTCGGCTCGACGGGGGACCCAGCCGGCAGCGCGGTTGGGCTGTCGAGGGCCTATCGCCGATCGGTCGGCGATGCATCGCAGATTCGAAGTCAGCGTTGCCCCCCCCCCCACCCCCCCCGGCGGTGCCCCCCGGGAGCCAGTTCCCCCCCCCCCCCCCTTGTCGTCTCCCGTCGTCCGAACTTGTCCTCATCCTGCCTCTGTCTGGGAGGCCTGGCCTGCAGAGACAGCTCCCCTATCCCCACATGTGCTGGCCCCCCCCAATCCCCCCTGACAGGGCTCGAGCTAGACGGTGTTTTGGTGACTCCGGGGCCGTTTCTGTTCAGCTGCCCCTCGAAGATGGAAAACGCTCTTCCTCGATGGTCCTCTGGACGCGTGTGATCTCGCTGTGTGTTGCCCCGCTCGGCCCGTGTCGGCCCTCGCCGCACCTCCCCTGCGTCGTCCTGAAGGGCTTCGGTGGACGAGCACGCGTTGGCGCCGGCGCGCGCTCTCGGGATCACCGAGCTCTTGCTCGAGCCCTGCCCCCCCCCGTCCGACCTCCTCCTCCTCTTGCCTTCGTCTTGGAGCCCTGCCCCCTCGCCCGAGCTCCTCCTCCTCTTTGCCTTCGCCTTGGAGGCCTGCCCCGCGCGACCGGCCGGCGCGTCGCCTCCGCGTCTGCCGCCCGCGCCCGCGCGCCCTGCCCCCGCCCCCGCCCCCGGCAGGCTGTACGGCTGCACGCTCGGGGCCGACGAGGTCCGCCGGGGTCCTCTGCCCTGCCCTGCGAGCCTTGCCTGCCTCTTGCTGTTCTGGACGCCCGAGATGGGTACGGAAAGAATGGGTGCGATGCCCAACAGCAGTTCCTGTTCATTTTGAGCAGGGTTCGCTGTCCACGCCGCCGCGGCCTGTGTCCATTCGAGGCAGAAGGCCGCCTGCCCAACAGCGGCCGCTGTTGGTTTGGGACAACATTTGCTGTTGGGCATTGTACCCATTCTTTCCGTACCCACTTCGGGCGTCCAAATTGCCTGCCTCTTGCTGTGCCGTCGTCCTGTCCGTCCGTCCGTCTGTGTGCGTGTGGCCGGGTCTGGAGAGCGGAGTGGCATTTCCATGCCTTTTCGGAGCTCCTCCTGGATCAGCGCTGGGCCCCCTGGCGGCGCCTCCGGCGCCACCCCTGGCCCACCGCCGATCCAACAGGTCCGGGTGGACCTCCGAGGGCTTATGTTTGTTCAGCTTTACGCTCCTCCTACGACTGTGGATGCGTCATCTTGTCGTCCTCGTCCTCGTCCTCCTCGACTGCGTCGTCGCCGTCGCCCTCCTCCTCCTCCCGCTTGCCGTTGGTGGTGGTGGTGTTGGTGCAGCTGTTCATCGTCGCTGTCCCCACGCGGCTTGGCTATACAGTCCAAAACCCTAATAAGGACGAGCGACTTTGCTCAGGGTACCCTTGCGTCCTTGCCCTTCCTTGCTCTTGCGTCCTCGGGGTTTCCGTCGCCCGCCGCCCCCCAAAATCCCCAACTTCGGCTTCCGAGGGCCTTGCGTCCTTGCCGCGCGTCCCTGTTAGGGATTTTGACTGCAGGTCTCCCCCCGTCCCTCGCGGCACCCGCGCATGGTGCGAGGGTTGGTCGGGCGACGAAATCTATACATATCCACTGCTCCCTGACCATGCCCATCTTGAACCCAGGAGCTGTGTATGCGCCCTCCTGGCCAAGCCAGGAGGGCGTGGCGTATACACCGCTGCCGGGTTGAGGATGGGCCTGGCCAGGGAGCAGTGGATATGTATAGATTTCGTCGCCCTAGTTGGGCAGGTCGCGCTGTCGAAGGCCATCGGCGGCGCCTTCGTCACGCCCCTGTGCCTCGGGTCCCTCGCCACCGAGGCGGGGCCCCGCCGCCCTGCGGAGCGCCCCCTCCGCGCTGCGCGGCGCCCGCGGCTTCCTCCGTGGCCTCCCGGCCTCTCTCCGCGGCCCCCCTTCCTCTCTGCTCCTCTGGGAAGATTGAGGAGGGGAAAAACACACAGACACAATTAATCGTCGATCCCCAAGAAAATATGGGGAACTATGGGTATTGGGCGGCAGACGAAAACCCAGGAAATATGGGGGAAAATGTGGGGCATACTTTTATCTGTGTGTATTTGTTTGTGTGTCCTGGGGCCCCTTCAAAGGTGTTTGCTGGACCGGGCGGCCCTGGCGCTGCGCAGATTGGTTCTCGGTGTTGTTTTTCATTCAGCGAGCCCGGCTGCCCTCCAGGGGGCACAGGCGCGGGACCACCCGCAGCGCTGCATCCTGTTCCTGGTCCTGCTCCTCTGTGGAAGGATGGCTGCCGGAGGTGGGAGGGGGGGCAGGCGAGTGGGGTGTGGTGGGATTGGGGGCGGGGAAGGCAGACAAGACGGGAGGGAGGGAGGACAGAGTGGTGGGGGGGGTGTCTGCACGCGCGCAGTCCCCAGGGCTTGTCTGGCGTCGTGGCCAGGTCGGATCACGATGGGGCGGAGGACTTTTGCAGCAGACGATACGTCCCCGGCGGCATGGCAAGGGCCATGTTGGGTGTCTGTTTGAAGTGTTCTGGCGGCCTCTTGGACTGCCAGCTGGTCACCTTGAAACTGCCTACACGACCACCCTGCGGGTGATAAAGGAGGTGTTTAGGGGGAAAAGAGCCAACTGATTGCAATCTTGGTGATTGTGATGAGAACTACGCTGGTGATGCGCCCTCGAATCAACAGCGACGCGTGGTGATGATGCTGCAGGTCGCGATGAGTGCTGTTGTTTGTCATTCCGCCCGGCGCGCTCCAGACATGAGGGACGGCGCGATCGAGACACACTAGGAGTCAAGAGAGACCGCCCCATGGAATCTCCGCAGCACCGTCCTGCGCGGCGTCGGCTGGGCGAGCGGCATCGCCAACACCCTGGTCGCGTGGCGCCACGGCTGGTCGCTCCCGCAGCTGCCTTCCGTCGGAGAGCTTCTCGATCAAGTCCTTGTGCGAGGGCGCGGCCGTGGTCCCCGAGCCGATGGTGGCGGCCGTCGCACTGTCGGAGCCTGGTGCCGCGACCTCCGAACCCGAGCCGACGGCGGCGGCCGACGCACTGGCATTCCTGCTCCTTGTCCGTCCAGTGCCACTTCCTTTCTGAAGGCGCAGCCGAGGCTCCCGAGGCGACGGCGGTGGCCGAAACACTTGCAGAGCCTGGTCTGCGACCTCCAAAGCCAGTCGCGGACATGCAAAACCCCACTGCATCTGCATGGCGCGAGCTTCGGCCGCTTGTGGACTCTCTGCCATTTTTTCCTACCTGCGTGATCCTCGCGCGCCAAGGCAAGTCGGCGGCCGGCGCCGCGGACAGCGCGAGCCAACCAGAGGCTATGTCCGCCGACCGTTCGCGCTGCGCCTCCGTGTCCTCGGTGCAGGGAGCGCCCAACTCTGCGTGCACGTCAGCGGCAGCAGCGCACACGCGAGCATCCTCGTTACCTCCCCAACGTGTGAACTCTTCCTCAAGCGCCGCTCGTGCGTCGCCACGACTCAAGTGGCGGCTGCTCAGCCGCGGGCGCATGCGCCAGGGGCATCGGTGGGCTAGCAGAGCCTGGTCCGGACCAGCATCTGCCTTCGCAGAGGTGGCCGCATTGTGGACAGAATGTGGCAGCGCCTTGTGACTACGTGGTCATCACCAGACACCCCCCAACATGAAAAATCGGCTTCTCATTTTTACAGGCATCCGCAAGGCGCGCCACGTCCATGGGAACATCGGGGCTTCGAGTGCCAGCTACCCTAACAGAAGTGCAAGAACACTCATGTCCCATGTCGCGACCACGCAGGAGAGCAAACATCGACCACGTTCGTCCCGAGGGCAGCGGCACCAAACCGAATAATTCTTCCATGCTGAGGCACCTCATCTGAAACTCAGACCTCAGCAATCTGAATTTCAGACCTGGCCAATCTCAATTTCAGACCGGGCCAATCTGAATTTCAGACCGGGCCAAGGCCAATCTGAATCATTTATGTGCAGCAGTCTCAGGCACAATGCCTCGCCCGAGCCCCCGGCGGGGGCAATCTGAATTTCAGGCAGGGGCAGTTTGAATTTCAGATGTGGGGAGCGCCGCCCCAGACAAACATGTGTCATGATTTCCCTCCGCGATCAACTTGGAGCGAGGGAAATGCACTACCCCGCCGTGCCCGTGACAGCGCATCGACATGCAAGTCACACGAGTTCGACAATCGCGCGCGTGCGCGTCGGTGCCGAGTGCGCCAGCGCGTCTGCGCACCCCACGACAAGCCTAGACACGAGAATTCATTTGAATGATTTGCTATTGGGGGTGTCTTGTGATCATGCGGTATTGACCTTGGCAAAGCTGGCAGAGCCTGGCTCCTGTTTCGGGATCGGTGCGCCCACTTCCGCAGCGATGCGGGAACGGCTTGGCAGGGCTGGCAGAAGCTTGGCTCCTGCTTTGGGTTCGGCTCTATCACTTCTGCAGCGCTTCGACTTCGCTTCGGAGACCCTTGGCACGGTGGCAGCCCATCTCCCGCCATTTCGGCGCCCACCTTCGCCGGCGCTTCCGCACAGTAAGCGAACGCGTGCTGTGGCAGGAGCTCCCCGCCGGACTACGTGGAGCAGGATCCGCCAGGCCTCTGCATCCATGCCATGCGGCGGTTCCTTGAAGCACGCCGTGACCGTCCAAGGCGCTGCGGGGTCCGTAGTGTGTTTTTTCTGCGCGGGCTCGAATTCCAAAGTTTCTTGCTGGATTTCCTGGTACATAAACCGACACCTCAATAATACATGTAGTGGCTGCCAAGTGATTCTGGGATGCCTTGGCTAGATGCTACGCTGCGCGCGCCACCCTCGGAACCTTGCCAAGTGCATCGGGGAGCTGCTGGCCCACGAGGACGCAGCTGGGCGCGAGCTCCACGAGCCCCCCCTCGGGAGTTCTCGGCGTACTTGAGCCGCTGCTTCTGCCACCCACCATGCCAGGCACCGCTGGCAGAGCCCAGCGGGGCACCGATGGCAGACCCGGGCGGCGAGGCAGGACTTGCGAAAGGGCGCGCGCCGCCCGCAGACATCGAGCAGGTGGTGGCAGAGATCGTGCGTGAAGCGTTCTTGGGCCCCGCGACTACGATAGCAATAGTCTCCATCGCCGGAGCCGGTACGAAAAGGACCAATCGATAGTGGTATCCGTTGTGTTCGATCTCTTGTCGTTTTCACTGTTGGTCTCACACGATGTCGCATCACTTATTGAGATCTCATGGTTGATCTCACCTCGACTTTCACTATGATCGTCTCGCGACGATCTATTGATCTCATTACAAATTTAACATTCGATCTGTATCGATCTCACAATCGATCTCACAACCAATCGCACGACCGATCTCACAACATATCGCATTATCGATCTTCCAACCGATGTCACCGCCAATCTTACAAGCGAACTCATTATCGATCTCTCATAGGTTCCTACTATCGATATCAGAACAGTTCTCATTATCAGTCTCACAATCGATATCTCATGCGATCTCACAATCGATATCATGATTGATATCACTGTCGATCCCACTATAGATCTCACAAGCGATCTCACCACCGACCTCACAGCAGATCTCACTGTCGATTCCACTATCGGCCTCCCAAACGATCTCACTATCGATCTCGCCGCTCTGCTCCGGGACACTGACTCGCGCCGCCCTGCTCCGGGACACCGAACACCGACGGGACACCGACGGGACACCGACGGGACACCGACCACGCCAACGACGGGATAATCCAGGCCATTGCGCGCTGGGGGGGGGAGGCGGCATCATTCTTCGTGCCCACGCAGCTTCGCCTCGCACGCACGACGCGGAGACGAAACCGAAACCAATTTCCCGGTGGGGGGTTCTTCGTTCCATTGCGATGTCACTTCCCAACCCCCGATCCAGGAGGCCAGCCATTGTCAAAACCATTGATGACTGTCGAGGTTTGCCCAGCACCTCCCGCAGCACAGGTGCTTTTGGGTGGTGTCCCTTCCATGTCCCTCTGTTGAACCTCCTGTGGTCTTCTCTTGCGTGCCCGCTCGCTTGCGCCGCACTTCGCGTGACCAGCGCGCATGATTGCCACGAGGCTCACTCCAAGCGCGCCCGATCGCTCCTGGCAGCCACCGCGTGGCCAATAATGTTGCCAGGAGGCAGGCCAGGAAACTCACTCCGAGCGTGCCTGCTCCCTTGCGGCGCACATCGCGTGACTCGGGTAGCTGCCAGGAAATTCGCTCAAACCGTACCTGCTCGAGGGCACGGCATATCGTTTGGCCAGCGCTGTTGCCAAGAAGCTTATTCTGGCCGTGCCTGCTCGCGGCACACATCGCGTGGCCAACCTTATTGCTTGGAAGCTTGCCAGGAGGATCACTCCACGCGTGCCCGCTCCTTCCCAGCGGATGTTTTTGCCAGGAGGCAGGCCAGGACTTTCGTTGCGAGCGTGCCCGGTCGCTTGCCGCGCACATCGCGTAGCCAGTGCTCTGATGCCAGGAGGCTCACTCCAAACGTGCGGCGGCTCACGCGCACTGCGCGGGCCGTTGCCAGGAACCTCGCTCCAAGCGTGCCCGCTCGCCCACATGGGCCATCGCGTTGCCAGGCTACGGGCCAGGAGACCCCCTCCCTCCAGGCGCGCCCGCCCGCTTGAAGCGCACATCGCGCTGCCAGCCTTGCCACGGCGCTCGCTCCAGGCGTGCCCGGTCGCGGGCCCGGCACGTCGGGTGGCCAGTGCAGTGCACTGCCGGCGTGTCAGCTCGCTTGGAGGGCAGATCGCGTGACCAGCCTGCCAGGAAGCTCACTCTGAGCGTGCCAAGTTCGCGGGCCTGGCGCGGCGCATCGCGACAGCAGTTTTTTTTTGCGGCTCGTTCTCTTGTTCTCGTTGCTCCCGACTGCACCTGCCCACTTTGGGCTCGTAGTCCGCCCGGTCACCGCGTGAGTAGGCACAGATAAATACTAGTGTTTTTTTTTGAGGGGGTTCTGTGCCCACCTGCCTTGACAATTTTTGGATCCCAGCCCGCCTGGCGAGCGAACAGTCGAAAACATGCCCCATCGTGTTATGTTGTTAGTTGTTTTGTTTGTTTGCTTGCTTGTTTGTCTGTTTGTCTGTTTGTCTGTTTGTCTGTCTGTTTGTTTGTCGGTTTATCTGTTTGTCTGTTTTTCATGTTGTTTGTTTGTTGTTGCTCGAGCTTCATTGTTCTCGAACTCATCTGCCCACCTCTGGGTGCTCCTAGGTCGCCTGATCAGCGCAGCGGCCCAGTGGTGGTGGATACATTGCTATGGTCGTCGCGTTCGGTTATTAGAGGAGGGCCAGTCGAGAACGGCGCCCCTCCCTGGAGTTCCTTGTCCTTTTAGTGCCTCCTGGACGCTTCTTGTCGCCACGGATGAATCCACCTCGAAAGCGGGTCGGGATGGACCCCGGGAAGGTTCCGGGGACTAATCTCGAGCGGATGTGGGCTGGGCGGAGGACCCGCTCTTGTCTCATCTTCAGGTCCTCTTCCGAGAGTGGGGCGGCACTATGAGACCACAGATCTCTTGAGCTGTGATCGCGCCAGCAGTTGCTTTGCCTGGCTCCAGAGCCCAGGGCACATCGAAATACATCCAGATTCGAGTCTGGGCGGCTACTCGGGTCGGCTGAAAGTAAAGGATACGGAAGGGGTTGGTTGAGACAACTGCCGCATGCAACTGATTTCGGCCCCGCCGCTAATTAGGCGTTTCCCTGATGCATGGGCGCCTCCTGGCGCCGAGAAGCGCTGGGAGAGGCCCCGGGGAAACCATTTTCGTTAGCAAATTCGGCAATCCTGCTTTACCCCACCCCACATTTCCCTTTCCTTCGACGTTGCATTTTTCCGTGACGTCGTCTCCCCCGGTTTAGACAATTTCCCTAGGGCCAGACTTGCTTCCTGAGTCGTTTTTGTGACGCATCTGGAGCAGGGAAGCAATTCCTGGAGGCCGAAAAGGAAGGAACACCAGCCGTCACGACTTACTCCATCTACCACTTGCGCATCCTACCCCTGCGGGTCCACTCGCCGCTGGGGTATAGGACACCCCCGCTGGTGTTCACTTGGCTGCAGGCGCTTGTGTGACGACCCACCTGGGCGATGCAGAAAACAGCCAGTGCCTTTCTTTTCTGCGTCGCCCAGATCTGAGGGCTCGCCCGACCCGATATGTGGAGCGCGCCACAGCTAGATCTACAGTAGAGACCCATGCCAAAAAACACCCTTCTTGCTCCAGGGTGCCCTGGGTTTCTTTGCTTTCGATGGTTCTGGTACTGAAAGCGTGACGTTCCCACACACCAAACATGCATGGACGTCATGGGGTCTCAGGGTTGGGTTTCTTGTGGAAGGTTTCTTGTGGACTGACCTCCACTGTATCCCTCCCAGCCTATCCAGAGAGGCAGATCGCCAGGCGGGTTGCCTTGATCAGGGAAGTGTAGAAGCTTGCAGTGCAACAACCGCCTCGGAAGCGTTTTCTCCGAGGTCTCTTGGAGCCGTCTCGGGGCTCTCCTGGGGTCCTCGCGGAGCCTCTTGGGGCAGTCTCGGGGCCCTCTCCGGGCTCTCCTGGGACGACCTTCTTGGGAAGGCTTCTTGTGGTCGAGCCCCTGCTGTACTTGCCCTGCGCCGCCCACATGCCTTTTCGCGATCATATGTGCTCGATCGACCTGAGATTCAGACAGCGAGCGATCATTACAAGGCGGGGTCAAAAATCACAGAGCTCTCACGAATTTCGAGGAACCGAACGTAAACCGAGCAACATTACGAACACTTCCGTCGAGTTTTTTTCTGCTCGAGCGGGCACCCGCGCCGCCCCCGCGACCGCCATGGGCGCCGCCTCCCCGGACGGCCGCCCGGGCGCGGCCGCGGCCGCGGCGGAGGCCCCGGGCGGACGCGCCGCGTGCGGCGACGCCGCGGCCGCGGAGCCCGCGCGCGTGCCGCTGCTGGACCGGCGGGTCCTGCAGTCTCGGTGGGTCGTCGGTTCCTGCCGCTGCTGCCAGCTTCCCTCCCGCCTCCTCGAGGAGGGCTCGAGGAGGGAAAGGTGCCCATTCCTGTACCCTGCGCCCGTTTTTTCCCTCTTTGGGGCCTCCTGGGCGGCCCTCGTCGCCACCGCTGGATTCGCCTGGGAATCCTGATCAGAACGCACCCCTGGAGAGGTCTGGAGAGTAGCGGTATCGGTACCTTCCTGTTTTCCCATCCTCATGCCGCAGGAGGAGGAAGGGGAAGAGGAGGAGGCTGAGGGGGACGAGGGTCAGCATCTACATCTCTCTTTGCGCTTGTCATTGTATATCATGTCTTTTTACAGCAGACCAGTATACGCACATCTCGCATACTATGCCGCAGCAGTACTGCTCAAATGATGAACAGCCTGGCACCGCTACTACGTGCAATCCATATAGCGATCACCGTCACTATGCAAAGTGACCTACACGTGCCATAGAGTCCGACACACGAAGATGTGCTCGCTTCTCATATCGTGGAGTGGTCTAATTCACCGCGTTTCCTCTTTGTACCGTCAGTGGACATATATATATATATATATATATAATAGATATATATATATATATATATATATATATTTATATGCCGGCGGAAGGGGATCGGGGCCGCCATGAGGCCGGGACCTGCGTCCCCCATGGCCGACCCGGGGCTCCGGGAACGCTCCTGTCCGGGCCAAGAGGCGGCCAAGACGTGCCCAGGGAGGCGCAAGTGGCCCCCAAACCGGTCCTAGACGGCCCCGGGGCGCTCAAAGATCGCCCCTGGGCGCTCAAGATGGCTCCCATTGAGCCCAAGACGCCGCTACAACGCCCCAAGTTGCTTTCCAAGAGAGCCCCAAGCGGCCAAAATCATTGATTTTCGATAGGAACACGTACATTTTTAGCATCTACGTCTTTTCGGTCTTCACGGCGTGCACGATGGTACAAGAGGCCCCAAAGACGGCCCCAAGACGGCCCAAGAGGCTCCCACACGGCCCAAGAGGAGCCCAAGACAGCCCCAGAGGCGGCCAAGGCGTGCTCAGGAGGCGGCCACGACGTGTCCACGGAGCCCCAAGAGGCTCCCAAATCGGTCCAAGACGGCCTCGGGGACTTCGAAGATCGCCCCTGGGCGCCCAAGATTGCTCCCATAGAGCCCAAGAAACCGCTACGACGCCCCAAGAGGCTTTCCAGAGCCCCAAGCGCCCCAAAGCATTGATTTTCGATCGGAAGACGTCCATGTTTAGCATTTACGTCTTTTCGGTTTTCACGGCGAGCACGACGGTACAAACGGCCCCAAAGACAGCCCCAAGAGGCTACCAACACGGCCCATGACAGCCCGAGGGGCGGCCAAGGCGTGGCCAGAGGGCCCCATGAGGCTCCCAAAACGTTCCATGGCGGCCCCGGAGCGCTCAGAGCTAGCCCTTGGACGCCCAAGATGGTTCTCACAGTGCCCAAAAGACCGCGAAGACGCCCCAAGAGGCCCCCAAGAGGATTTCCAAGAGGGTCCCAAGAGGCCAAAATCATTGATTTTGCAAGAAGGAAAACGTATATTCTTAGCATCTACGACTTGTCGGTCTTTGCAGCGGTGACGACGGTACAAGAGGCCCCCAAGGGAGTCCCAAAACGGCCCGAGAGGCTCCAAAGACGCCCCGAAAGGGGACCAAGGCACCCCAAAAGGTCCCCAATACGACCTAGGAGAGCTCCAAGACGGCTCCAAGAGGAGCCCAAGAGGGGGAGCCCGACCCGAAAACCCGACCCTTCCGCCCCAAGAAGGTCCCAGGAGGCCCCTGGAGGCACCTAAGAGGCCCCAAGAGACCCCCAAGAGATCCCCCCTATAGGCCAAACCCAGCGGGGGCTTATGGAGGGGAAGATCCCCCCAAGAGGCCCCAAGAGACTCCAAGAACCCCCCCGCGGCCCGCCCCCCGCGCAGGGACGGCGACGACCTCGACGGCGACGGCGGCGGCGCCGCCGTCGTCGTCGTCGCCTTTGCCGTCGTCAGCGCCGCCGCCGTCGTCGTCATCATCGTCGCCGCCGTCGTCGTCGTCGCCTCCGCCGTCGTCGTGCTCGTCGTCGCAGGCGCCAGTCGGGGACCGATCAATCGAGGATCGAGGTTCGACGAGGTCTTTCGGTTTTCGGCCCCAGGGGGTCTTTTTAAGCGGACTTTAGTCGATCAGAGAGCAGCGCGAACGCCAATTGGCGCTAAGCAGCGCGAGCGCTAAAGACGAGCTCTGTTATGTTTGTCCGAGTCTTCCGTCGACCTGTTTTCCTGGCGCGTTTCGACGAAGTTTGATTCGATTTGTCCGTGGCCTTGGCTAGAACCAAAGCGCGCGCGAAGCGCGCGATGTTTCTAGTATATATCTATATTTGTATATATACATATATATATACACATATATATACATATATATATATATATATATAAATATGCATGCTCGGCGTGTTCTGGGGGCTCGACTGTCAATTTACACGCGAGCGCGAGCGCATGCTCGAGACGCGGTACCGCTTTTCAGCCAACGCCTGGGAAGACGACGGGGACGACGCGCAACCACCACTACTTACAAACAAGCGGCGCGCGCCGACTGACGTGCCAATATTGCGCAAAGCTACCTGCGCCAACTTAACAAAACTATCCAAGCGTAGCGACCACGCTCGGAATTCAAGTGCTGAAAATACAGTGTGACGTCACCAATGCCAATCTAAACAACATGTTTGTCTACGTATCATTGCACCAGGGGCGCGATTACATGCTGGTACCAACGCAAGATGGATGGGCCGGCGCAGTCCAGCAGAGCCAAGCTACGATTGCATATCTCCTTCACAACTACTCCCATATGCTGAGCCGGCGCTTCAACGAAATTCTCACAATGTGGAAGAGAATGAATTGACATGACAGTATGCACAGTCATTGGTTGCGACGCCAGTACGAAATCTCATTTTACCGCTCTGCACATTACCTGCGCCGCGGGATGCCATTCATACTTTGCGACGCAAGAGACCATGAACTACGACGTCAACGTACAAATTCAGGCTGGGATTGAGCTCTCCGACGACATCGGCACCGGCCTGGTAGGACTTCGCACTGCCGTGCCGACGGCGCGGAAGAATATGCCACAAAGGCCATCTACAATATCCGCCATCAGCAGCACACCGAGCGACGCCAGTTCGCAATCGACGAAAACACCAGCATGCAACTTATTCACCAGACCTCAGAAAACAGTGCGCCATTGGTTTCCATGACCAATGGTGGCGTCAACATATTGACAGGTTCGGGGCTACCATGATTCTCTCCAACCTACTTTCCGACTTCCTACGCACCTCAGGCGGCGCAATTCTACGCCACCCATCGGCCGGTGTGGTCATGGACGCCATCCGCGCACGGCCGACCAAGTTACGTAGAACTTAGCGCAGCCCGGCGCTACATCTGCGAGGTCCTCAACAACTGGACACAGTACGGTGGAAGGCGCGCTGGTCCACGGAGGAGCGCGTGGAATAATATAGCTGGTGCGCAGTCTGTGACAGCGATGAGAGTATCATCTACGCTTGCAGATTTCCAAACGACCACCCGTCGATAAATACGTGGCAGAGGTACCTCGGCAAACTCAACCGCGAGTTCTTCATCGGCACTCCATGCCCGCGCGCGCCTGCGCGCCCGCCGCGTCGCTCTGCCAGCTGTCGCCTGCTTTGCGCTCGCGGGCGTTTTTCGCGGTGACGCGCGCCTACCGCCGCCGCCGCTTCTACTACGGCTGGCTATGACTCGCGCGCAGAAACACCTAAGCATCCACGGGGCACATCGCTCAACGAATTGGCGCTATCTTACATACAAGACGAGGACTTCATATTAACGGTCGTACCCTTTAACCAGTGCATCCGCGACCAGACCAACGCGCTTACGGCTGCGGTAGATGCCCGCGCTACCAGAACTACAGTTACGGTCTCGCAATTGGCCCTCTTCTGTCAGATTGGCGACTGGGCGATCACCCTACAAGAGACGGCGCGCTTGCTACAAGGCCTCTGCGGCAGCCGCGACTTACCCTTCGGCTTCGCCGACGCGCCAACGCCAGCGCCTTCCGCGCCGGCAGCGATCGCTCCGACGCCGCGCCGCCGCCGCCGCCATTTCAGGACGCACGAACGGCCCAACCGGTAGACGTACTTACGACCAATCAGCGCCCAGCGAGCACATCGATTTCCAATGCACAGGCCACCGCCGGCAACTGGGCCATCCGCGGCCCAGTGCGCCCGCCGCCGTCGCAGCTCTGGTTCCCAGTGATCTGCCCGCCACGGTGCCTAAAGTGGCCACTGCGCAGCAGAGGTGGCTCGTGGACGTGCCGCCACAGATGCGCGCGCCACAGATGCAGGCAACTATGCAAGCTTCAGTCCGCCCGAAGGCTCCACCAGCCATGCCCAACGGTCAAATTGGCTTTGCGCCAGCGCCTGCATGCCATGGATGGTTCGGCGCACGTCATGCGGACGACGCCAATGCCCAACGACTGTTTCACCACCTGGACACACATTCGCCACAACTAACAACGCTACGGGCAGTATTTAGCGTAAGTTGACTTACTCAACTCACGACACCTGGATACTCGACACCGCGATGAAATCGCTATGGCGCTCAGAGCTCGAACTGTGTCCAAACCTGAGTTTCCGACGGCAGAGTCCAAGTCGCCGCCGGCACCGAAATCAAGGTTTCCGACGCACCGCGCAGAAGGACTATGCTGGGGCCAGGTTTTTTTCGTGTGCGCCGATTTCGACAGGGACTTCAATTGGTGGCCGACTTCCTTGTTTCTAAACTCACCAGCGTTTGCGCCCTTTGTCCATGTGCGGTTCGGAGCCCACCTCGGACTTCTCTTCTGCCCTCTCACCACCTCCACGCCTTCTCCTTCTCTGTTCTTGCCCGCCAATGCGCGAGAGGACCGTGTTCAACCCGAGAACAGATAAAAACCCGAGGGTCCCGTCGCAGAGGAGTTGTGTGGTCATCCGACGAAACCATCGGCAGCGCGCCTAACATACTTGCCACAATCCCCTCCTTCTTTATTGTAGCACCATTGGCCTGTCAGAACGACTCGTGCCACCCTAATCAGCTGCCGCTCTGTGACTTGAACCATTGCGTTTTCACCTCGTTGGGCATCGGGGGGGGCGCGGTCGCTGGGGTTGGTTCATGGTGTCGCGGAGGACAGAAACCCCAGGTAGCAGCCCAAGAATTGCAGTGGACGCGCCGTGCATCTTGATGCCCTTACCCTGCCAGTTATTTAGCAATGGTCGGCGCGCGTTTTACCAGGGAGTCGCTGACTTTGCGTTCGAGTCGCGGCTCGTCACTTGACGCGGCGGGTCGGCGGGGGCGGGTGGATTGGGGACTATCGAGGGGGGCGCGGGCTCGACACGACTTTGATCGCGCCCCCCTTGTGCGACAGGGTGCGGCCCCGCAAGCGCTGCATCTCTTAGTCCGACTGGGCCGGCCATCCGAGCTTGAGCTGCAAAGTTCATGGCGCAGCCAACGCGCTCAAGTTCAGCGCGAGGTGCACTCGCTGCCCAGCGACCGCCGCAGAGCAGCCGTCTTGCGCGCCCCATTCTTCGCCATGCCGCAGTTCATTGCAGCGTGGCCGCCTTTCTCGCCATAGTGCCCACCAAACCTCGCAATGTGGCGGGTTGGGGGTATCGTGGTTGGTGGATACGCGCGGGGAACAGGCTCGCTCGCTCCCGTGAGTGCCCGCTCTGCACGAGAGGGTGCGGCCCCGTCAAGTCAGCGCCTGTTCGCCGTTTGCCGCGAGGCTTCGCAAACTGTTCAGCCGTCTTAGATGCCCCAGCCTCAAACTTTCAGCTCAGGCACACCAGCGCTTCCTACATCAAGTCTATGACCCGCGCATGTGCAGCTACTAGCGGCCTGCCAGTACCGCCCTGGCCAGCCTGCCACCATTGCAGATACAGCCCAGCTGCCCAACTCTGTTACTCATTCAAGCTGTGTGCTGAGATTTCGGCGCGTAGGCAAGGCGTGGCCCTGCAATGCCCATTCCGTTGTGATCAGTTACAACCGCACTCTTTAGTATTTACAGTTGCATCACATGTACCCACCATTGCCACACACAACTTTATTTGCGCCGCCTGCGTCGTCGCTGCTCTGATCTTTTCACCTTGCAGCGCAGTCGCATTTTTTTTCGATACGGTTTGCCTCATCACCGTGGGGATTGGGTTGGCTATTGAATCGTGGCCAAGGCATGTGAGGGGCATCGAACGGCCACACCTTAGTCCTGCTGCTCAGCCACCCTGTCCTGCCTCCTGGGACGCAGGGACCTGCGACGACAACACTGGCATGCAGCAGTCTGCTGCCTTTTACTGTCCTTGCGCGCGTATTTCGCTACCTTCAGTCTCCCATCCCTTGTGTTGCCCTTGGTGTTATGCTATTTTATTGGTTGGTGTACTTTTCCCTGCTCCAGCGGCAATCTGCTTAGTGATTCTGCGCTCTCACAGGCACCTTCTGTCAACCGCTTCCGTTTGCACTTTGCGCTTCCGTGTTGGCAGCTGCTTTTTTTTGTTTTCACGGTCCTATGTCAGTTGATTTCTACCTTGAGAGGCTTCCAGCACTGCCAGGACGCAGCACCAATAGCACTTATTGTCCGCCTAGCGCAGGCAAACAAACACGAAGAGGGCAGCGATGCTGATGGTGACGCTGAGGGACGATGATGAGGAGCGAGGTGGAGGTCTGGGAGTTGTCAGTGTGTATGTGTGTGAGGGGGAGAGCAGTTTCTTTCGCTCCCCTTCCCCGTATCCACATCATCTCTTCTTGGCTTCGGTTGTTTCTCTTTTTTATTACGACCTTCCAAATGGTCTATGTCGAACATCGTCACGTTTACTTTTATGTTGCAGATCTCACCGTCTTGCCCTTGCTTCTGCTCCTGGTGCACCTCCTCTTCGGCCTCCTCCCTCCTGCTGCATTTGCGCCTTTTCCTCCCTTCCCCCTCCTCCCCTTATTACTGGTCCCTCCCCCAGCCGCTTCGCAACTTCTGAGCCAGCGAAAACATCCTGGGACAGAAATGCTCTGACCACCGCAGTACCCAAATTCAATTTGAACTTTCGCAGGACATTGGTTGGACTTTGGCAGGATACTGGTCGTTCGTGTGATCGTCCACGATGGCCGCGAAGGTTTTAACGGGCGTCCCACCTGTTTGGCTCTAAAAACATTTGTCCCCGCTCTGGGGCCAGTTCCCTCGTCGTCACCCGCTCACACTGCCAGCCATCAGGAGGCCATGCCAGCGGAGTTCGCGCGCTTCCTGCAGGCGAATTCGCGTCCCCGTGGAGGGGGAGGATGCGGAGGCGGAGGAGGAGGAGGAGGAGGAGGAGGAGGAGGAGGAGGAGAGGAGGAGGGAGAGGAGGAAGGAGGAGGAGGAGGAGGCGGAGGGAGGAGGAGGAGGAGGAGGAGGGGAGGAAGGAGGAGGAGGAGGAGAGAGGAGGAGAGGAGGAGGAGGAGGAGGAGGAGGAGGAGGGGAGGAGGACAGGAGGAGGAGGAGGAGGAGGAGGAGGAGGAAGGAGGAGGAGGAGGAGGAGGAGGCAGGAGGAGGAGGAGGAGGAGGAGGAGGAGGAGGAGGGGAGGAGGAGGAGGAGCGAGGAGGAGGAGGATAGGAGGAGGAGGGGAGGAGGAGGAAGGAGGAGGAGGAGGGAGGAGGAGGAGGCAGGAGGAGGAGGCAGAGAGGAGGAGGAGGAGGAGAGAGGCAGGAGAGGAGGAGGCAGGAGGAGGGAGGAGGGGAGGAAGGAGGGGAGGAGGATGGAGGAAGAGGAGGAGGAGGATGAAGGAGGGGAGGAGGAGGATTAGGAGGGGGGGAGGAGGAGGAGGAGGAGGAGGAGGAGGAGGAAGAGGGTCACAGGTGGCTCTACGGGGTCTGCGGATTTGTGGGCCTCGACGGGGTACTATCGGTTTCTGTTGTAGGAAGGGGGGGGGCTTCAGCTGACCACCTATCATGGCCGCGCCAGCTCTGGGCCTGACAGGTGGTCAGTGCGCGTCCTCCGATGTGGAAGAGGGGGGAGTGTGCGGGAGCGGCGCCAGCGGCGGAGGAGGCAGAGGGGCAGGAGAGGACCCCCTCCGGCCGGGACTCGAGGCGAACGGCGTCCCCCTGGAGGCCTACCGCAAGCAGGGCGAGGCCTGGGACCCCTCGACCTCCGCCCCCCCTTTTCCTCCCCTTCTTTCTTTTTCCTCCTCCTCCTTCCTTCTATTCCCTCCTCTTCCTTTTCTTCTCTCCTCCTCCTCCTTCGGATTCCTTCGGGCTCCAGAGCAAACGACCCACAACGCGTAAGACGAGAGCGGTGAAAAAGCGAGAGAGCAGGGGGGCAAGCTTGTGTGGAATTCGTCGAGGCCATCGACAGACGGCGGCAGCACGACGACATGACATGCGGCGCTCACCGCTGGGTACATGCTCCGTCTAAATTCTTTCCGAGAGGACGGGTCCACGTCGCCAGCTCTGAACATATGTAGGTTCTTGTTATCTCGCTTATTGCGGGGGTGGCCGTGGCCAACTGGAGACAGGTAGCTCGACCGACAGGTTCCGAAACCACCACATCTTGAGCACCATACGACGCGCCCCCCCCAACCAGAGAGGGTGGGTCTGGTCGGCAGACCTCGCGATCCTGGGAATGCCGCGGCATGCCATTTTGAAGCTACCTACCCTACTGCCCGTCTCTCCGCAACCAACCAGGTACCAAGGTCGCCCTCGAGGGCGCGAAGTTATTCGC
>CAUYUJ010021553.1:110000-137259 GCA_963575745.1 Prorocentrum cordatum | reverse complement strand
GAGGCTGACGCAGGCTGAGGCTGACGCAGGCTGAGGCCGAGGCAGGCTGAGGCTGAGGCTGAGGCAGGCTGAGGCCGAGGCAGGCTGAGGCTGAGGCTGAGGCTGACGCAGGCTGAGGCTGAGGCTGAGGCTGAAACTGAGGCAGGCTGAGGCATCCGTAGGAATCCATAGGAATCCTTAGGAATCCGTAGGAATCCGTCGGCATCCTTAGGAATCCGTAGGCATAGTTAAGCATCCTCAGGAATCCTTAGGATTCCCGAAGAATCCTTAAGAATCCCTTGGAATCCCTAGGAATCAGGATTCCTAATGTTTCCTAAGGAATCCTATGGAGTCCTAAGGATGCCTAAGGATGCCCTAGGAATCCCTAGGAATCCTTAGGATTCAACTGGATCCTAAGGCCGTTGCCACTGCGACTGTCATTGCGAATGCGACTGCGACTGCGAGAACAGCAGAATTCTACAGCTGGATTATCACTTGAATCTTAAGGGGGATGCTTCCAGATATGCTTATACACATCGCTGTTAGGTTGCTTTGCCGGGATAATTTTTATTTTTCGTCCAGAATCCGCCTGTACGGGGACACGCCCGACATAAGCGCAGGGATGGGTCGTCGATGGCGCCGCCGTCGTCGTCGTCGCCGACGTCACCGATTTGGGTGGGCTCTCGTCGCCGCGGCGGGGCTCGGCTTGGCTCTCAAGTCGTGTGCGCTCGGGGAGTTATAGGCACCGAGGCTGCAGCCCAGCGCTGCCGGACGGGTGGGCGCGGCCGATGCCGCAGTTCGTCTCGAGTGCAAAGTGCGCTCGGCTCCTCCTTCTTCTCTTCCTCCTCCTCCCCCTCCTCCCCCTCCTCCTCCTCCTCCTCCTCCTCCTCCTCCTCCTCCTCCTTCTCCTCTTGCTCCTCCTCCTCCTCCTCCTCCTCCTCCTCCTTCCTCCTCCTCCTCCTCCTCCTCCTCCTCCTCCTCTTCCTCCTTACCTCCTCCTCCACCTCCTCCTCCTCCTCTTTCCTCTCCCTCCTCCTCCTCCTCCTCCTCCTCCTCCTCCTCCTTCTCCTCCTCCTCCTCCTCCTCCTCCTCCTCCTCCTCCTCCTCCTCCTCTTCCTCCATCGCCATCATCGCCGTTCCCACGGCTGGGCACGGGGAAAGCTGCCCAGGATAGATTCCAGGAGGGGCGTGGTGGGTTCGCGTCGTGCCGGCGCGACGGCGACCCCGCCGCGGGCGTTCAAGATGGAACGCCGCCAGCCACCTGGTGGCCCAGAAGCAGCCAATGCGGGACGATCTGGCGATGGTACAGCCGCCTATCCTTCGAGGTCGAACGATCCACGCGGTGTCACGAGCCAACGCCGGGGTCGTCACGATGCGAGCTTGCCGTACTGGGGGGGCCCGCCTGGGGCGGAGTCTTGGCTGGGCGGGGCGGAGGGGGCCGAGCTTTGTCGGAGGGCGGCGGGCTTCTTGGAACCCCTCCTGCGTTCCGAGAGGGCTCCGCGGAGGCCCCCGATCCACTCAGTCTTCACGAGCGGCGAGGAGGTCCGTATCGTCGCCCCCGTGGTCTGGACTCCAGGGCGCGATCCCACGGATGCGCGGTTGCACGGACACGTTCCGCGCGGGACACCCGCGAGAGAAACGCCCCGCATCCGCGGCATCGCGATCTGGGGGCCCGGCCCGCGAGGCCGCGGGCCCCAAGCAGACGAAGCCGGCACCGCGGCAAACCCACGGCGAACACACCGCGTCCGTGGTGGCGCTTGCCCTTGGTGGCCGAGGCGCCCTACCCGAGAACTGGGGCCGCGCGTCGGAGCAGTCGTCAAACGACGCGAAGATCGGGACAAAATCGGATCGGGATAACTCGAAATCTCTGAGAGTCGGTGGGTTTGGAGGATGTATTGGGCGCCGCGGCCGCTCCAGAGCGTTCCGGAACGCTCTGAGAGCGCTCCGGAACGCTCTGGAGCGATTTATCCCGATCCTAGCCCTGTTTTAAGTCGGCGCGGCGACACTGTTCGCCCACGAGTTCTGAGAAGCCCCCGCGCGGGGTGCTGCCAAAAGTGCCCCGGGGCCCCAAGGTGCCCCCGGGATCTCCAGGGAGGCCGCTGCGGCCTCCAGAGAGCACCCCCTCCCAGGGATCCGACGTCGTGAGTTTGTCCATGCGCGGCCCCCCGAAGTCTCGACCCATTCCCAAGACCAGTTTGTCGTCCTGGGTCGTTTTCTGACGGTCCCGGGGCCCGGCGAGGGCCCCTGGAGGCCGAAGATGGAGCACAACCTCCGTCTTTAGGGGGACAAGAAGTGGCATAAACATAAAAACTCGGAGGTCCGCGCGGATTTCTCGGATCGGCGCTGGACCCCCCTCCCTGGCGCGCGGAGCGCGCCAGGGGCGGCGCCGGAGGCGCCGCCGGGGGGCCCCAGCGCCGATCCGAGAAATCCGCGCGGACCTCCGAGTTTTTATGTTTATGCCACTTTGTGTTCCCCTAGTCTTGATTTTTTCAATGCGTTGGATCTCTGGGATCACGAGGCCCAGAGGGCCCCAGGGGTCTGAAGATACAGCGGAAATCGCTGGGAAGGGGGGGGGCGCCTCGGGCCAGGGGCACCTGTCGCAATCCCCCGCCTTGTCCCCTTGGCATTCAGCCACGCGCAAAGGGGGGTGGAGGGAGGGTGGAGGGCTTCTTAGAAGGACCCCTGCTTCTTAGAAGGCGTGGGCCTTATGTATAGATGTAAGGCCGGCGCCTTCTAAGAAGCAGCCTCCTTCTAAGAAGCCCTCCCCCCCCCCTCTATCCCCTTGTGCGCGCCGCCAAGGCATGCCGCCCCCCCTCGCATCCCTTCGCCCCACCGCCGGGCGCGCGCCGCCAGCGCTCGCCAACCCAGAAGGAGGGGGGCGGGAGTGAGGGGCCCTCCTGGCGTCGGAGGGGGGACAAAAAAGTCAGGCGATTGCGAACATAGATTTTAAGGGGGCGTGGATTAGCGACGGATCCCGCTTCCATGGGAACTCGCAGGTTTCCGCTACCGAGCGAGGCGGCACCGGCCGCGCTTTGGGGAGGGCACCTCCCCCGATCGATGGATTTGGCGACCGCGCGCCAAATCCGTGGATCGCTAGTCCATGTTTGCGCGCCCCCGGAAAAAGCATGGCAGCCTCGTGGCGTTTCGACCTCGGCGTCCAGGGGGGCCTTCTTTCAGGCCCTGGGGCAATCGAGGGCTCCCAAACAGCCTCGGGTCAGGAAAAATCGCGACGGGCAGTGTTTGGGCTGTGTTCGGCCTTTGGTGACCCTCACCGGACTTCGGCACCGTCAAAGAACGGTTCAGGATGAGAAGCCGGTCTCGGGAAATGGGTCGAGACTTCCAGCGGTCGACGTTGCGAGAAATCATGACGTCGGGGATCTAGGATGGATGAAGTTCGCTTCCCCATCCGATCTCTCCGCCCTCCCATCCCCTACGTCCTTTTCCGTTCTCTCTACAGTGACTCCATGAGTGCTAATTACGGTCAGGGACTTTTGGTTAGCGTGTCGCGCCGCCAGTTCTGGCCCACCACGCTTCGGCGCGACACGCTATTCACATCCCAGTCTCCAGGCGTCAACGTCTCGAGCCATTCCCAGCCTCCCGCCCCGCGGAGCGGCGCGACACGCGATTCAAAAGTTCCCGACCGTGCAGTCTTCCCCCCTGAAAGACATGTACCAGCGTGTCCCCGCATCTCTCGCGCACTGATTTCCCAAAAACACGATGCCCAAAGTTTTGGCATTGATTCGCCACCACTCGGAACATCCTCGTGCCTTCAACCGCACAATGAAGCAATTGACGATCTCAAGCCTGTGATGTATGTGATAACTGGTGTTGCAGGCACTCTGTGGTGAACTTTCGCTGGCCTCGCCAGCTCGTCAGACGGCCTGGACGAAAACTGCTATGGCACGGCCCTCTTGCCAGCACGCGTGCGCAGGAGCGAAGAGGGGAGGCAAATGGAAGATACCTTCTGACTGCGCCGCTCCATTTCGCGGAGCCGGCGTGAGACACGAGAGAAGCTGAGAAACAAAATCTCTGGTCCCCCAACAAATAATTCAGCGTTCCTGCTGCATCGTTGGCCACATCTCGGGGTCGGTGTCTTGCTTGTGTCGTTCAGATATTGGTGCTGTCGCCCAGGGCGGACTGCATTTCTGGATCCGAGTCATTTGCAAAGTCGCTGCCGCCCCCCTCGCTTCCCCTTCTCCAGCCTTCGCTCGTCCTCTTATTCCTTCCCCTCCTCCACCTTCTCCTCCTTCCCCGTTCTCCCTTTCCTTCCCAGTCGTCCTCCTCCTCCTCCTGCTCCTCCTCATCTACTCCTCCTCACCCTCTTAATCCTCCTCCTCCTACACGCTTCTTCCGAATTGTGTACGGAAGCTCCCCTGCCCGATTGACCGCGATAGGCTTTTGACACCACCAAAAGATGAGCACACAAATAGTGTTGGGAGCCTAATTCAGGGCTGCCGACACCCCACGGTAATTGGCAAATAAATATTCCGCCGTCACCGTCGTCGTCGTTGTCGTCGTTGTCGTCGCCGCCGTCGCCGCTGTTGTCCTGCTCTCGCGCAGACGAGAGATATTCCTACGACCAACGCTGGGACTACGACGATACGACCCGAGGGGAAGCGCATGGACTTGCGCTACAAGCTGTTTTAAACATTGCAGGCGTTTGATTCCTCTCTTGAGGAGGGTAGCCTAGGGGATGTCATCCGCCTCGAGAAGCAACCATCCAACAAAACCCAGCATGGCGAACAATCATGGGACAATAATTCTGGACGCCCCAGTTCGAATATTAATAGTAGTAAGCTTACCAACAGCACTACATCTACCAGTACTACATCTACCGAGCGCGAGCGGAGGAAGAGAAGAAGGGGAGGAGGAGACGGAGGAGGAGGAGGAGGAGGAAGGAGAGGAGGAAGGAGAGGAGGAGGAGGAGGAGGAGGAGGAGGAGGAGGAGAAAGACAAGGACAAGGACAGGGCGAACCGGGGGGCGTGCAGAGTTCATTGCCAGCCAAAAGCTTTCGGATGGCTGGGGGCGGCAGGATCAAAGAGCTCCTGAAGTTACGCATTACTTGATGTCTGAAATCCTGCAATTACCATTTGGGCATCGATATCCTCCAGGACACCCCAGTCGGCGAATCGAAAAGGATTCAACGCAATGGGAAGGGATAGGTGGGAGGCGTAGGATGTCAGATCAAATGTGCCAGGTCGAGCGAGTCAGTGGACTCCGCCTACTCACACCCTCCCTCGCACGACATGCAATTAATTGGGGCACAACTTGAAATTTGGACTGGAACCCGCTTCCACGTCGCAAACAGAAGGAGCTCGCGCGCGGTCCCGCTTCCAACGACTTGGCGAAGAGAAAACTACGCGGGCCGCGCAGGGGCGGAAATGGCACAAATTTCCGATGGGCACGTCGAAGACGACGCATGCGCCGCGCTGACACAGCACTGCCAACTTCTCTCGCAAGCTGCGCGGCGTCTGGGTGTGGTCGGCACTTCGCCCGCTCGTGCGCGGCCACGCTGCCGCTGTCGACTTCCTGCGCTTCCGGCGAGCGCACCGTGCGCCGCGCCCGTTCTGGAGCGTCCCTCCCGAGCCGCATGCGCACGGAGCGTGTGAGGGCGACAGTCGCCCACTCGCGCGGGCCCGCCAACATTGGCGAGTGATTCATAGGCACCGGGCCGAGGCGGGGAGGCCACGTTCAAGGCCGAAATCTGCGCGGCGCCGAGGCGAGAGCAGCCTTACTCGCCCGCTGGCGCGTCGACGACCACGCGCGCGACAGAAAATGTGCGCCGCGCCCGGGCGGGGGAGCAGCTCTCAAAGAGAAGGAGCGCGGCGCCGAGGCGAGAGCGACGTGGCGGCGCTCCGCGCGGGATGTGATTCCCGCCCCGTCTTTGCCGCGCATTTGGCAGCATGGGCGACCGAATGTCCACGCTGAGACGCACAAGCATCGACGTTGTACACTCAAATCTTTTGTTTAAAAAACACTCCCTCCCCCAAGCTGGGGCCGAGCTGGGGCCAAAGCTGTGCAACACCAGATTTGTTCAGAAAGTCTGGGGCCAAAGCTGGGTCTCGCACCGGAGTTAAGAAATCCATCGAAGTTGGGTCTCAATTTCTTAACAGAAGACTTCGTAATACAAGTTTTGAGTGTATTGTTGTTGCTCAGTTGGGATGGGAGGGCCCGGCTCCGGTCCCCATCGGCCGGCTGCGGTGGAGACCGAGGGTATATACCAAAGATAAGGACATGGTGCTTGCCCTCTCCTCGCTCCCAGCCTCCCCTCTCCCGATCCTCCCCCCTCCCCCCCTCCCCGCTCCCCCCCCATTTCCCTTCGCACCCCCTCCCCTCCCCCTCCCCTCTCCCCTCCCCGCCCCTCTCTCTCTCGCCCCATGTCCCTCTCGCCCCCCCCACTTCCGCTCCGAGCCCTGCGAGGAGACGGAGCAGCCATCCGGCAACCCTTACGGCGCCGCGAGCTACGAGGCCCCGGTCCCCTGTGTTTTGGAGGACCCGCTGTGGGAGGAGGGAGGAGGGGGAGGAGGAGCAGGAGGAGGAGGAGGAGGAGGAGGGGAAGAGGAGGAGGAGGAGGAGGAAGAGAACGAGGAGGAGGAGGAGGAGGAGGAGGAGGAGGAGAGGAGGAGGAGGAGGAGAAAGAGAGGGAGGAGGAGGAGTAGGAGGAGGAGGTTAGAGGAGGAGGAGGAGGATGAGGAGGATTGGGAGTAGGAGCAAGAGGAACAATAATAATAATAATAATAAGAGGAAACGTAAGAATAATAATAATAATAATCATACTTATATTAATATGAAGAATAGGAAGAATAATAAGAAGAATTAGAAGAAGAAGAAGAAGAAGGAGAAGACGAAGAAGAGGAGGAGGAGGAGGTTAGAGGAGGGAGAGAGGAGGGGACAGGAGGAGGGGAAGGGAGAGGGGGTCTGAGGAACACAGGCCGCCAGCATGCGCTCGCGAGAAGGCTGGGGACGAGAAAATATAGGGAAGAGTTGGAGGAGACGGAGGAGGACGACGAGAGGAACGGGACAAGCTAGGTGCTGGCGCTCCATATCTGCCGATCCTTCTCTGACATCCCTCCCCATTGCGCTGCTTTATCTCTATCCGCGGACGCATATCATAGCCGACCTGGACCCTCACAAAGGACCCCATCGTGCTCTGCGCTGTCGGACAAGGGAAATTTGTGGGACCTGGGGGATCTCTGTGGCCTCCGGGGCCTGTGAGACCTGCGACACCCGTGGGACCCGTGGAACCATCGGGACCTGTGGGACCTCCGGGAATTGAGAGACCTGTGGAACCAGTGGCACCGGCGGGACTGGCGGGACTTGGGGGACCTCTTGTGGGACCAGTGCGACACGCGACTTCTCTGGGACCCGTGGGACCTGCGGGTCTGGTGGGACATGCGGGACCTACGACATTTGTGGAAGCTGTGGAACTTGTCAGACTGGTGGTACCTGTGGGACCTATGGGAGGACCTTCGACACCCGTGGGTCATGTGGAATTTCTGGGGCCTGCGAGACTGGCGAGATCTGTAGGGCCCGTGGGATCCGGAAAAGTGGCCCACGCTGGGGCGGGAGCGCCGTTCTGAGCGACGGGAGCACAGCGCCGATCCGAAAATGAAGCCCACGCTGTAGCGAGAGCACAATGTTCGACAAAAGCTGTAACTCATTGTAAATAGCGTATGACAAACCAGTTGGTGCAAATCCTGTGTGAAAGCGGAGGGGGGCGAAGACTCTCAGGACACATTCAGGGGCGAGAGCCGAGTAGTATTCATATTTTGCAATTGTGGATGAAGAAGAGGAAGGAATGACAGAAGGAAGGAAGGAAGGACGGAAGGAAGGAAGGAAAGAAGGAAGGGAGGGGGAAGGACGGACGGACGGGACGGACGGACGGAAGGAAGGAAGGAAGGAAGGGAGGAGGAAGGAAGGAAGGAACTAAGGAAGAAAGGAAGGAGGGAAGGACGGAAGGGAGGAGCAGGAGGACAAGGAGGTCGAGGAGGAGGCCGGGCATCACGAGGGGAAAGCAAGGAGGAGCAGGAGGGAGGGGGCAGAGGAGGAGGAGGAGGAAGCGAGGGACGAGGGGCAGGACCGAGGCCAGAGCAAACCCGGCATGCACCAACAGTGCTGCAGCACACCCTCCCGCCCCCGAGCCCCCTCGGGGACGACCCCGTGCAGGCAGCCCTCCTCCCTGCGGGAGGCGCCCTCCTGGAAGGGCGAGCGCCCTCCTGGAAGGGCGAGCGCCCTCCTGGAAGGGCGAGCGCGCTCCCTGCGGGAGGCGCCCTCCTGGAAGGCGCCCCCGAGCCCCCTCGGGGACAACCCCGTGCAGGCAGCCCTCCTCCCTGCGGGAGGCGCCCCTCCTGGAAGGGCGAGCGCCCCCCGTGGGCTGCCCTCCTTTTTCGGGCAGGCGGCACCCGCGGCGGAAGGCTCCGCCGCGACCCCAGAGCTCCCCGGCCTCGGAAGGCGGGGGGGAGGAGGAGGAGGAGGAGGAGGAGGAGGAGGAGGAGGAGGAGGAGGAGGAGGAGGACGAAGCCGACGACGACGACGACGACGACGACGACGACGACGACGACGACGACGACGAGGAGGACTAGGATAACGAGGAGGAGGACGAGGAGGAGGGAGGGAGGGAGGAAGGGAGGCAAGGAGGGCGGGAGGGAGGGAGGGAGGGAGGGAGGGGAAGAGGGAGGACGCAGGACGGAGGAGGAGGAGGAGGCGGAGGGGGAGGAGGAGGAGGAGGAGGAGGAGGAGGAGGAGGAGGAGGAGGAGGAGGAGGAGGAGGAGGAAGAGGAGAGGCAGGAGGAGGACGAGGAGGAGGATGAAAAGGAGGAGAAGGAGAAGGATGATGAGAAGGAGGCGAAAGAGGAGGCTGGAGGATGGAGGGAGGAGGGGACAGGAGCAGGGGAAGGGGGAGAGTGGGGAAGGGAGGGAGGATGAAGACTTCTCGCAGATGATGATAACGAGGATGCTGCTGATGATGATGATGATGATGATGATGATGATGATGATGATGATGATGATGATGATGATGATGCTGATCATGATGCTGATGCTGCTGCTGCTGATGCTGATGTTGATGTTGATAATGAGGAGGAGGAGGATGGTGGTGATGGTGATGGTGACGATTATGATAATGATGCTGACGCTGTTGATGATGATAATGACGATGATGATGATGATGATGATGATGATGGTGATGGTGATGGTGATGGTGATGGTGATGGTGATGGTGATGGTGATGGTGATGATGGTGATGGTGAAGATGAAGATGATGATGATGATGATGATGATGATGATGATGATGCTGATGATGATGATGATGACGATGATGGTGGTGATGGTGATGGTGATGATGATAATGGTGGTGGTGATGATGATGCTGATGATGTTGGTGATGATGACGATGATGGCGATGACGATGACGATGACGATGGTGATGATGATGGTGGCGATGGCGGAGGACCTACCGTGATGGCAGGGCACGTTTTTCTTGACGCCAGCTGGATGGACCAGCACTTGCCGCCCGCGTCCCAGGCTGCGGGCTGGGCCATCGTCAGTGTGCAGCCGCAACATCCTTTCAAGGTTACTTCGGTGATGTGCGGCACCCTCCAGATCGTTTGTCAAGATATTGACTGTGCTGAGCTGTTTGCGTTCAACCGTGCTTTGCAGCACTCTGCACCAGGCAGTATTTGTTACACCGGCTCAGGTTTTGTCCACGATGGAGCGCATCAGCGTGGCAAGGCGTACTGTTGCTCGGCGCGTGCAGCCTGGTCTGAGTTATGGGTCCAGGTCTGGCGACGCATCGATGACTGGGGCGGCATTGAATGCATCGACCTACGCAAGGTCAAAGGTCACTGCACCGAGGCGCGCATCCAGTCTGGGCTCTCCACGCGCTTTGAAAAAGTGGGCAATGAGCATGCCGATGAATGGGCTCAGTGGGTGACCTCGAGAGTCCGTATTGATCCTGAGCTCCGCAAGGTTCGTAGCGCCAAGGCCCTTGTGCTCTCTCAATGGGCGTCTTGGGTCGCGCGCATCGGGCCTCGTATGTGTGATGTCGATTGCGAACATGTCCCTCGTCGGTTGCGCAAGGCTCGTGGCCTGGGTGCGGTGGACCGCCCTGTGCCCGACATAGTGGTGGAGCCCCCGCCTCCAGTCACGCCGCGCAGCCTGTCGAGAGCCGGTCTTGCCTCTGTGCGTGTGCAGCTTGCGGATGAGAGGCCGCATGTCATGCACCCCTTTGCCGTCATAGGGGACGGGGGGCGGAGGCTGTGGTGTACTGTGTGCGTGGTGTGCGGGCTGGGAGGGGTTAGGATCTCTGCGAACCTGTCGCAGGGCTGTCGTGGCCCCCCTGCATCAGGTACGCGGGGTGCTCGAGTCCTCGCGGGCATCACGCGTGCTCCCGCACGTTTTCAGGTCAATCGTGCGTGGCGGTATTTGGAGGATCCGCTGCGCACTGCTTCCTTGATCCGTGCGGGGGTGGGGTTACCGCTCTAGAGCAGCGCTGCGCCATGCCCCGCACGGCTTTCGTATCTGCCAGCCTTCTGTGTGCTGGTCATGCCTTACCTTTCTGGGCACTGTTCGGGTGGCGCCACCCGCCTCTGGCCGTGGTCATGCGGTGGCGTAAGTGGCAGGTGGCGCGGACAACCTTCTTCGCGTTCAGGCTGAGTCGAAGAGGAGGAGAACGGCCAGGGGAATGGTGATGAGGACGTCGCCAAGGAAGATCACCCAGGGTTGACCTGGAAGAGGGCCCCTGGCGGTGGCGGACGCAAAGCGAGAGACCCCAGGGGACCGAAACAAAGACCTCGGTCGGAGTCTCCAGACTCCACCGAGCTGGCGCGGACCGCTCTGACGAGAGGCGTCTCGCCCCCCTCTAGGCGGAGGGCCTTCGCCACCTCTGCGAGCTACCCCGCCTGGCCTGAGGGGAGCTGTGAAAGAAGGAAGAAAAACAACAACAAAAAACAAAAACAAAAAAAAACAAAAAAACAAAAAAAAAAAAAAAAAAAAAAAAAAAAAAAAAAAAAAAAAAAAAAAACGCTTCGGACAGAGCCTCCAGCGATTCAACGACGAACAGGATCCTGTGGCGGGGCGCGGCCGCGGGCTCTGGGCGGGGGCGGCTCCGCGTTGGGAGCCTGCACTGCCTGGGCATCGCCCTGAGACGTGCCCGGGGCGTCGCCCTGAGCTGCCAAGCTCGACGAGGCCTCTACCGAGGGAGGCTGGCCCTCCAGCAAGGCGCATGCAGACGAATCGTAGCCTCCACGGCCGACCTCCAGGCGAACGCTGTCGAGCCCGGGGCGCGGACCTCTGCAGAGCCTGCAAGTCCACCTTTCCAAGCTGTTGCGCGCCAGGTGTCCACAAGCCCTGCAGAGGAGCGCCAGCGGGCCCAGCGTGCACACCGCTTTGCCACTGACACAGACGAGCAGAGGAGAATCATCACTGCGCTGGAACGAGATCAATCCATGCCCAAAACTCGCCACCTCACTGAGAGCCTGAGGGACCTTCCCCGAACATCCACTGGACGGAGGAAGCATCGGGGACTTACCATACTTAAATTCAGCCTGTCTCCTGATCTTCGCACGGCGGCATCGCCAGTGAGAGCGGCATCATTACCACTGATGCTCGAACAGCTCGGCCGCAGCCGAGGGGGGGAGTCCTTTACCTCCTTGGCCAGCTCGACGCCACTGAGGTCAAGACGCGGCCGCAACGGAAGCAGTCGCGCCACCAGCTTACAGACAGATTTGTCGATCATGGCCTGGAAGTTAGGCTCGCGAATCTCATTGCCCGAGGGGCGGAGGGCGCGCTGCAAGGCCGGTCGTCGCGGCCTCATCAGCCGCGCCACCCTTCGACTTTAAAAGCCTTACTTGGCCTTGAGATTCTGGATTGGCACCGTCCAGTGGTCAGTGAAACTGGAAAACATCATGCCATAATAGCGCCTCTTGCGAGACAGCTTGCTGCAACGGGGCTCCTGGTGGGCTCGCACAACGTTGAAGCAGTCGGAGAAACAAGTACAAGGGCCCACCACGCATTGCGAGGAGGCCTCCAGGGCCCCATACTCTCCAGTCTGCGAGGTCTGATGCAGCGGGGCCCAGATGGGCCCATGAGCTGAAACCACCGCATCCCCGTTGTCTCCAAGGGATATATGCCTCCAACTTGCTCGTGACAACTCCCTCACAATGTGCCGTTGACAGCTTCCGTCCATGACAACGTTACCCGAGATATCCGCGTCGCCTTTGGTCGAATCCTCGCCCCAACGAATGGCGACGCCATCGCTTGCGCAGGGCCTCGGCCAGACGTATCCAGGATGCCGAAACAGCCCCGTGTGGATAGCAACACCTGATCAGGATCACCCACATCGCACGATCTGGCAGCCTCCTGTGCCAGGGGCTTGACCAGATCATCTCTCGCGTCTTAGCAAGCGGGGCAAAACCAGATTCTGCGTATCAAGCCATCGGGTGCCGCCCGACAAAGCTGGCGAAGTGCGGGCGGGAGCGTATTACCACAACTGATGGCTCGATCGGCGGTCCGAGTTGCACCGCAACTAAGCCCGCGAACGCAGGCCTTCTCGAAGGCGGTGAAATTGTTGGAGTGGAGTTGGGCCTCCACTTCGTCGCAGCAGAGTCTCTTACCAACGCCCAAGGCCTGGCCAGAGTCCCTCTGCAGTTGGCGGATCAACCCTGCTTCAAGCAACTTCCTAGCCAAGGAGGGGGAAGCCGAGGAGAGGCACACAACCTCCACACACTCGCCAAGCAGCTCAGAGAAAGACCGCATGACCCACTGGATACGGCGCAGAGGGGGCGTCATGGCTTTGATCAGCCCACACACGGAACGCCACGTGAGCTCAGGAGAATCAGTCTCGAGGCTTAACGCTTGATCCCGAGCCTCACGCAGGGACCTGAAGTCCGAATGAAACTTGAACGTCCCACACTAGTTGGTCCACATTCCGTTGCTATACCGAATCACGGGGGCGACGGAGGAGGCAGCCGAGTGATCACTCTCCAGTATCAGCAGCAACTTGAGCCATCCCAGGAGTGGGTTTCAGCACTCCCCTTACACCCCAACGGATTCCAGCAAGCTCGTTCTGGGACGGCACGTGGACCTCAGCACCGTACGAGAGGCCCTGCCAGGGGCCCGAGGTGAAAATTATGTTCCAGCACACCTGCCCCAGAATACGTTTCAGCCTCTCGAGACGAGCCATTCGCTGCTCGAACACGTTCTGACCAGCCCGAAGTTTACGAGCACGCCCAGCTTGACGACGGGGCCTGTCAGCCGTGTCGTCCATTCCGAGGTTCACCGCCGTCGAAAAGGGCGTTTGCCTCCACGGCGCTTCAAGAGTCTGCTAACCTTCGCACCCACAGCCTGACCCGAACAGACCACCGACGCTTCCGGTCTTTTCTCGGCGGTCCTCCATTCCTTGCGAGTTCTGTCGTGGCCCAGCAAAGTTTCATGACCTCTCCTTCCATGTGAGCATTTGCCTCTCCCTCCCGTATCCAACAGACGACTGTGCAAGCCTGAAACACGTAACGCCACGATCCTAGTCGGTGCCCTCGACGACTGACCGTGCTCGCACTGATCAAAATCAATGGTTTTCACTGCTGGGGAGGAGGTCATGGCCCGGAGGGGATGCCATGTAAAGGAGGTCACAGCCTGAATGTGTCAATCATATGGTTGCGGGTGTTCCAGCCAACAGCTTGTACCTACTGTAAGGCGCGCGGCGAACAGTGTGACCGTTGCAGCGCGCTACATACCAGCACATGTTCCATCTGTCGCGCTGTGAGCACAACCTCCCCCCTGTTCTCGTCATGCGTCCCTAATCGGGATGGGCCGCTACCTTCAACCCACCTCGCGCCAGACAATGTCTCACACGGTAGGCCCCCCTCCCGATGTAACGACCCGCTTCGCCAATACATGTTCCTTCTATATGGCACGTGCATCAGCATCCATCCGCTTTCCCAAGCGTCGCGTGTATGGCTATGCCAGTGGAAAGTACAGTAATAGCATAGTCGGCAAGGTAGTGTGCCCAGTCCACGTGTGCCTGAATGTCCCCTCCCCGCCGTCGACCACAGTACAGGTTCAGCATGCAGTATTCGACCCAGCGCACTGTACATGGGATGTCGGCGCCGGGCCAGCACCCATGCTGCTTTCGCCAATGACGCCTGCTGACGCGATAAAAAAACGACCATTTCCAATTGAAAAGGGTCGTCTTCCTGGCAGCGGCATGGGAAAAGAACAATGAAAAAAACTTTTCAGTGGTATGATCAACTGGCGGCGGTGCAGGCAGTGGTGCTGGCAGCGGTGGCGGCCGCGGCAAGCACTCGGCATCCGGATCAGTCGCCGCCATGCGTTCTTTAGCCTCATGTTGCGTTAGTGACGCCATTATTTGTTCGGCGGTTTCTGGCTCCAGGGGTCCCGACGCCCACATAGTTGGGACCACCACATACCGCCTCTAAACCTCTGAGCGAACCCTCCTGCGGTCCGCCCTTCGGCATGCTCCAAATAATCTGCTGGTTTCTGTCGCGTAGTAAGTAGGACACACATCTCGGCGAGTCCGAAGCCAAATGGTCCATTAGATGCGCCCAATTGTGAAACACGATAAGGCGTGCCTGACATCGTCTGTCTGGGTGCGCATATGCACGTGCCAGGTCGGTATGTCTGCGATGAGAGCGTACCACATGTGCCCGATACGCTGCATGGTTGCGAAGCGTCCGAGCACACCACGGGCATGTTGTGGCTTCAGTAGTTACCCGCATCGTCGGTCCATCAATAAGCATACCGTTGAGTTGAAATTACTGTAGACCCGCTCTGGCGCTCCGGCATGTCTGACTGTGTCAAAGAATCCTTGGCGATTTGTTCTGCTGTGTTTGCGCGCATGTCTGCATGTAGTTGCGCAGGCATAGGTTACCATACTAGGCGTTTCCAGGCTGACGGACTCCTCTTTGCAAGAGCATCCCAGGGCCCCATGTCTGAACGCGGCGGCAGCTCGGCACAGGCGCGGCTGGCAGGATGAAGCCAGCCTGGGTCTTCTCGCAAGAGACCCACCCATGTCCGTGACCGCGCGGGGGGGGGCTGCTGCTGTCCACTCCGCTCGCGGCATCGCAAAAGCCAGAATGGGACCACCGACCAACAACGATCCGTACAGTCGGAACCTGGCTACATGCAAGAGTGCAGTCGGTGACGGCCGTTGATGTTTAGCCAATACCATCTGGTCGGACACACATGGCTCGTCCTCCACACCGTACGCGGGCAGCCGCACGATCCTTCATCACATCGATCCACGACTACTTCGATGTCCCGTTTGGCAAGGCAGCCCAGGCATTGGCATTGCACAAGCGTCCCGACCAGACCGGTCTGTCTGCAAAACGCCTCCGTCCCGACGTTGACAGGATATCGGTGGCAAACACATGTCTTCGCAGCTTCTGCAACGATGCAACTGCGACGCTCGCACGACACCGAAACTCAGGCCCCACGACCCCCCCCCATTGGCCAATGACCGATCCCAAGCGTATATAGCTATGTACCACAAGAGCTGTTAATGGGCCGAGCAAGTTGGACGTCGCTGGTAGTGTGCCACCATGTTGCTGCCAAATGACTCGCTGTGCCTGCTTGGTCCCAGGAACCCTCAGAGAAGTAAGTGTTGCATGTTTGTTGTGTTTTATTTCGGTGGGGGAGGCGGAGGGAGGTGGCGGAGGAGACGGGGGAGCAGAACGAGGAGGACGAGACAGAGGAGCGAGGAGGAGGAGAAGGAGGAGCGAGGAAAACGAGGAGCGAGGAGGAGCAGGAGGAGGTGGGAGTTTGGAGGAAAGGGGGAGGTTGGAAGAGGAGAGGGGCTTAGGAGGGCGAAAGAGGAAAGCATCCTCGAGGCAAGCTGGTGCTCTTCTGGAGAATGATATGGAACAGACTGCTGATTTCTCCCTGCGACAGCAAGCTGCAGGGTTCCTAAAGGGGTGAGACAGGGGGTGGCCCAAGACCCTCCCGCGAATCCTCCTTGCGAGGTTTGGCATGGAAGCGAAGGAAAAGGGATTGGTCAACACCCTCTACCTGGAAGGCAAGGAATGCTCTGATCCAGGCCCAGCTTCATTTTATATGTTTCGGCGCAGCCCAGCACGGCGGGACATAGAATCTTGAAGTTTCGCTGAAGACAGAATTCGGGGCACCACTTGGCAAACGAGAACGCCAGTGCTTCGACCGAGAGCGCAGAGGGTGGCACAGGAGCGCATAGGCAGCGTCAGACACGACCTCCGTGCGCGTGTGCAGAGCAGGGTCACTCAGGAGCGTGGTCCACACATACAAACACGCACACACGCACACACGCACACACACACACACACACACCACCACCACCAACAACAACAACAACAACAACATCAACAACAATAACAACAACAACAGCAACAACAACAACAACAGCAACAACAACAACAACATCAACAACAGCAACAACAACAGCAACAACACCAACAACAACAACAACAACCACACACACACACGCACACACACACACACGCACGCACGCACGCACATGCACGCGCTCCCGCTCGATCGCGCACGCGTTCGCACGCACGCACCAGCACCGCCGGCTGCGAGGGCCGGGGAGCGCCGGCCGAGGTCTTCAACTACGCCGGAGCCCCGCCCGACATCTTCAAGGACCGCTGCCGCCGCACGATGGCTCTGGACAGCACGAGCGGCCTGGAGAGGCCTCTCTCGACTTCAACCCCTTCTCTCTTTCCGCCGCCGCGGCGGCATGTAAGGATTCGGAGAGTTCCACGCTCTCAGCCCTCTCTCCATCTCTCTCTCTCTCTCTCTCTCTCCTTCTCTTTGTTTCGTTCGTGCTCTCCCCTCCTCCGGCCCTCCCCTCCTCCTCCTCCTCCCTCCGATCCTCGCTTCCCCGTCTCCCGAGATTTCACCCCCTGGCTGCGCTGCTGCTGCTCTGTTGCTCCGCCCACCGCACCCCGCCCCCGCTGCTCCACGCCCCGACTCCCCAGGGGCCCCCAGAAGATGGTCACGGCGGAAGGAGGAGGAGGAGCAGCAGGCAGGAGGAGTAGGTGGGCGAGGGGGGGAGGGGGAGGAGGACGGAGAGGAGCAGAAGCAGGAGGACACGGAGTAGAAGGGGGGGAGGAGGAGGAGGAGGAGGAGGAGGAGGAGGAGGAGGAGGAGGAGGAGGAGGAGGAGGGTTGCGCGCTTGAGCGTCGCATGGGTCTGGCGTATGTGTGGGTTTAGCGGCGCATGCGCCCTGGGACCTTGGAGCATCCGAGCGTCCGAGGAGGAGGAGGAGGGGGAGGAGGAGGAGGAGGAGGGGAAGACAGAAGAGGGTAAGCGCGAGGAGGAGAGACAGGATATGAGGTTCGAAGATGGGGCCCTGAGAATAGCAAACGGCTGATGTGTTGAATTTGCACTGCCCGGGGCCTACTCGCCCTAGGGCCCCATGTCCACCTTTGAAGAGCTCACAGGAGGAGGCGGAGCAGGGAAAGTGAGGACCCATGCATCCGACGTCGCGGTTTGTCTCACAGGGGGCCCCAGAGTTCTGGACCCCTTCCCAGGGATTGGCTTCTCATCCCGAGTTGCGTTCTGACGGCCCCTGGGCTTGGCGAGGGCCCCCGGAGCCGGAAAGTTGCCAAAAATTGTTCACCGTGATTTTTGTCACGGCGCGGGGATGTCAGGGGAGGCAGAGCAGGGAGAAGGGGGAGGCCAAGGTAGGTGCGTTCGCGCCATGACATCTTGCCCATCCCACCCATCCCTTCCCAAAGCGCTGACTATTCTACGTCCGCCGACGGGCGAATCCTTTACGAAAATGTGATCAAACGCACCCCAGGACAGGCCTCAGGAGGGGGGAGGCGATTTGCCGAGGGTTGCTATCCAGAGAAGGGGTCCCAGAGGAGGTGGGCTTCGTAGTTGTTTCGGGGATGGACAGACCTCCCTTTAGTAAAACGTGGTTTAGTGAAAAACGACCTGAGGCCCAAACCTGGCGGGCGCAAGCCTGGAAAATGACGGCCACGGCGCCCTCTCGAGAACCGAAAACGGACAATTCACTAATCGACGTGTCACTGTTGGGGGTTCTGTCCAGGACTGTCCACCTCCGATTGTTTCGCCGTTCCCAGGATCTCAGGGCCCTCGTCGGGCCCCAGGACCGTCGGAAAGTTCGGCCCGTGCAGTTGTCCCGGGGGCAGGCCCCGCGGTCCAGGAGCCGCGTCCACCAGGGCCCCTTTGACCGCCGTGCCAACACGGAGCGGGTGCGGCACGGAATCCGTGCCATTCGGAATCGGTGGGAGGAGGAGGAGGAGGAGGAGGAGGAGGAGGAATGGAGGAGGAGGACCAATGGAAACCCAAGGGTCAGCAACGATGTTGGAATTAACCCTACCTCCAAGCTCCCTCTTCACGGGCCCCTACAACGGCTCATTTCCATTGAGGGAATTGCCTCGCTGGAAGACAACAGTTGTAAGATCCTGAAGCGTGCCAAAACATTGTTCTCGGGATTTCGACGCCACGTATCAACCTGACTGCTGCGTCTTGACGATCCAGAATCGTTCCAGAACGCCATGTGGGGGAACTTCAACACAGCGTACAAACATAATCGTGGCGCCCGCATAATCCTGAATCCTTTCAAAGCACCATGTCTGGTACGTTGATCCTGGGAATCCAAATCATACATATATAGATAGTTGTGTATATATCTGATGGTTTACATATACTATATGTGTGTTTCTAGAAAATGTGCTGGCGCTGAAGCGAGAGCCACATTTCGAAAAGGGACCGCCCTCAATCCGTGAATCTTTTGCAATTTGTTAGAACGAATGTGCGCGGCGCTAAGGCGAGAGCCACATGTTGAAAACGACCTGCCCTCAATCCGTAAACTCTTGCAAATGTGTATAGCGAATGTGCGCGGCGCTGAGGCGAGAGCCACATTCTGAAAACGGCCCGCCTTCAATCCGTGAAGCCCTTGCAAAGTTGTTAAACGAATGTGCGCGGCGCTAAGGCGAGAGCCACATCTTGAAAAGGAACCGCCCTCAATCCGTGAATCCATTGCAAAACAACGAATGCACGCGGCGCTAAGGCGAGAGCCGCATGTTGAAAGCGACCCGCCCTTCATCTTTGAAACTGCTGCCGCTTTTTAAGCTTCAGGGCCACAAAAAGGTCAGGAAGTCTAAGGCGAAACGCCCGGCCCGCCCTAAAAACTGGCCTCGGGGTGCGACAGGGAGGAGTTATCTATAAGGAGAAGGAATGGAGGAAGAGGAAGAGGAGGAGGAGTAGGAGGAGGAGGACGAGGAGGAGGGGGAGGGGGAGGAGGAGGAGGAGGAGGAGGAGGAGGAGGAGGAGGAGAAGGAGGAAAAGAAGAAGGAGGATTCGATTCGAGTCGATGATATGGGACACCTGTGTGCATGCACAGCCCCAAACAGGCCAGCCCAGAGTCCGACCTCAAATATCTCTCCAAGGCGCGGGGAAGGTCATGCCGCTCTTCGGGGGCAAGCATTTCGCCACCCGCGCGAGGTCATTGCGGCCAGTGGCCGTGGGTGTCGGGGGGGGGGGCGGGGGGGGCATTCTTCAGCCAACTTCTGCACAGTTTGGACAGCGACAGTACCACAAACCCGACAAAACAGAACACCTTTGAATTCAGAGATGGTGTGCGACAAATGCTCACGACTGAAGTACGGGTGGGTCCTCGGATTGCCTTGGGACGGATCAGCACTGGCAGAGGGCTCCAACTGCGCAACAGCCGAGGATCCCAACACCAGCGCCCCAGGGCACGGACGGGGCCAAAACTTGGACACTTCACCACGCACAGCAGAAAACTTGCAGAGGCATCGTGTGCACTTGAAAGACGCCGAGACTTTGACCACATCATGGCCTTGCACCCGCAACCTTTCTTTGCGGATATGAAAGGAGCTCGGGCCTCCCACACTGCGTTGGCACGTGAGACACACATGTCTGGACACAGCTAGCAACCTCTTGGGATCCTTCGGGCAATTAGCATCAACATTCTGAGTCTCCTCGATTTTCTCATCAGGCACGGCCCCCCAACTGGCAGTTTCCCCCGCAAAGTGGTCGGCAACACCATTGGCGACTAAACCCTGGGAGGTCAGGCGGAGATCACAGATGACACGAAATCCAGGGTGAGCTTTAGTCCAAGACACTGATACATTGCAGTTACCCAACTCCAGTTCATCCCAGACAAGCTGCCAGAGATCAAACATACACGAGTGGTCCACCGCCGCGCCCTCTCTCTCGAAGGCTCGCGCGATAGGATAAAAACAAATGTACAGCTTGGGATCGCCTTCCACAAGGCGTAACAACTGGAGCAGAGCGTAAACCTCCGCCCGCGGCGAGGATTGACCAGGTCCTGGCAAGGTCCCACAGATTATTCCGCACACCTGCAGGGATCCTGGACGGAGATGCACAACAGACCAAGCGCAACGTCTCAGTCTCAATCAAGAGCTTGGGCCCCACCAGAGCCGTCACGCCCATAGATACCACCCGGGATCCTAACCCCACTTTGAAGCACCTCCAGGAAAGACCCCTAAGCCCAGACGAGCGCCTCAGGAGCAGGGAGCACACCAAGGGTCCACCCAAGAGGCACCAACCCACGAGTCCAGAAATATTCAGAATCAGGCATACCTTCATGGGGGTCCTGATACATGTGGGCGGTGTTGTGGAGGAGCATGTCGTCAATATCAATGTTAGCTTGGCACTCCCAGAACCTATGCCAAGGCGTTTGATGGCACACTCCACATCGAGGACACAGACCAGTACTGTCATAGCCAGAGTCCTTTGGGCGCTGCTGAGGCCATTGAGCTCCAGCAGCAAGTTGATTCAAAATAGCGACTCCATCGTAGTCACCTTGACGCTCCAGCACCTTCCGCATCTGCCTAAACGTAGTGAAGTCGACCCCTTCTTGCAAACCTTGGCCCCCATTGGCCTGAGAAGCTTGGCCCCAGAGGGCCATGCCAACATGTTTCTCACCCACCCTCCAGTGGTGGAAAGGAAAATCCCTACGCCCCACGCGAAGCGTGACCCGGGGAAGAAAACAGCAGGCAGGCCCGGCATGGGTTACCATCACGTCCAAGCACGCAGGCCACAGCCGCCGCAATGGGTCCAAAGGACACGCCGCCACCGATCGGCCCTGGGAACATCGCACAGCTTGGCAGGGATGCGAGGCCAGACGCGACGCACCGCTTGGCGAAGGCTGGGATCAAGGGCGGCCCACGCGCGGCTCCACTCAAGAAGATGCCCACACCAAATCTTATACGAAGGATTGCAAAAAGGATTGCAAAAAAAACCAGGATTGCAAAAAAACCCTGGATTGCAATCCTGGGTTTTTTTTTTGCAATCCTGGGTTTTTTTGCAATCCTGGGTTTTTTTGCAATCCTTCGGTCATGCCCCATGGCCCTGTCAAGGGCGAGGGGAGTGGCAGCGCACGCTCCAGGATGCCACCGCCCTGAGGCGTTCGCAGCCGGCGCACGGAGCTTGCGCAGGCGCGAAGGGGGCGCGCCCCTGACCCGATGACTCCACATAGCCACCGCCACCACCCCTGGCTTAGACAACTTGCGCGCACGAGGATTGACACGAGACAGAAACGCGAGCTTCTTCCCTCTACGCTGCGTTTCTCCCCGTCGCTGCACCATCTTCCACGTGGTCCGTCTGCGTGCAGCCGTGGTTCCGACGCCGAGATCTTCAACAGTGTAAACGGTTTTCAGAGGACCACCCATAGCATTGCACAACTCCTGCACAGGGCGACCAACCTTCACGAAGGACACAACGAGGCACGACTTAAACGAAATCTTGCAGCCTCTCCTCTGCAACAGATCACAGAGCTTACGGGCAGCGGGCACAAGCTTGCGAGTCAAGTCCTCAACCGTCCCTTGAATAGACTGAGTGATGCCACCAACATGCGCAGAGATGGGCACTCGCGGCACACGGCAGTGCGCCATCTCCAGGACATCGTAGAAGTAGCATTGAATCCATGGCAGGGATTGCGAGCAGCCCGCAAGAGTGGACTGCCCAGCTTGCACCACACCCGACACAACAGACTGCACCTCCAGCAATCGAGGAGAAGTATGAATGTCAGGAGGGAAAAAGCACACAGACACAATTAATCGTCGACCCCCAGGAAAATATTGGAAAATATTGGAAGTGGGGGGGAAGACAAAAACCCAGAAAATATTGGAAAATATGGGGAATCGTTTTATTTGTGTGTATTTGTTTGTGTGTCCCAGGGCCCCTTCAGAATGAGCAGGCCAAGGTACAGGAGGACAGGGGAGTAGTGCACCGCAAGAGCAAGACCTATCAACTTGCTCGGGTCAATCGCATCAAAAAGCTTCCCCATGTCCCAGTGGCCAGAGACCGAGAACCCACCATCCTCACGAGCAGCATCGCGCGGGACCCCACGCAGCATGGCAGCCTTCAAGGCCGACGATGTTTGAACAGCCGCGCCCCAGAAAGCCACGTAGGAGTCGGTCCAGTCCTGGGCGAATCTCCCTCGAATACGAGTGCACATACGGTGCAGAGTGGGACGCTTCGTCATTGGCCGCTCCGCACTGGCCGTCTTAGGAAGCATTGCGACGAGACAAAGATACACCTGCTGCGGAAACTCCAACGCAAACCCGATGCGATTAAATAAGACAGCCATCTCATCAAGCGCGTCAATGGAAAGCTGGAGCAGGGCGCGCGGGGACCACCCATCCACTCCAAGGGCAGTGTCCCCAGAAAAAAACACCTACAGGCTCGGAGAACAGATTGCACCTCGATGCTGCTGGCCTCCAAGGTGGCCAACTCCGCCACAGGCCTAAGGCGTCGCATGCCGTGCTCTAAGTCCCCAATTTGCCTCATTGAGGGGGTCCACCACTCAGCCCGGAACCGCTCGCGGTGGGACATCATTTCTTGGGGGGTCTGCGCCGCCGTCGAGGGGGAAACAAATGCCTCAACCTCCTTGCCAGCATCAGCCCTCAACCATCGATGGATCACTCTAGCTCCCCCAATTAACCCACGACTCAACCAGGCCTGGATACCCTCACGGTTAGCTTTTCGAGCAACGTCCCACGCGCGACGAAGGACGGGGATCAAGACACCTTGGAGCACGTCAAGTTGCCGAGGGTCTTGGGGCAGATCGGTCAACCAGTTAGCCCACACATTAGCCTGCTGGGCATCAGCAAGGCCTTCAAGGTGTCGGCCCACCTCGCCACTACGCCCCCGCAGGAGAGTCCTGAAAGCGGCGACCTGGGTAGAATTTGCACGCTTCAAGACAACTGCAAAGTCGTAAAGTCGGGGCGAGATCAACGTCCAAAAAGCCAGGCACGGGTGAGAGAAACTTCGTTTGAGCATTCCACGTGCGACGAGGGTCTGCTGCAGTACCACCGCTCTCCCCCGACGCTTGCCAAGATCCGAAGACTGTTGGAGGGCTCGGGAGCAGAACGGCAGTTCAGCCGCAGTCGACCATCATCGATATTCACCCGACCGTCCTGGTTGGCGCCGAGGCCAATGCAACTCGAGAAAAGCAGCGCGGAGTTCAGGCGGAACGCACACGATTGGCTCACCAGCACAGTCAAGGAAGTCACACCACTCCTCACCAGGCCCATGGTGGGTAACAATGGGGTTGGACCTCTCACGTTTCATGACCGCGTTGCACAGCACGTCGAGAGGCAAGTGCACATGCAAGCAGGCGTGTGTCTTAAAGGCTGATCTCCAGCCTGCGTCCATAATCACATGCTGGCTTAGGTCACGCGACACTACTGCATAATCGATCAGGCGCCCTTCCCCTTCTTCACAAGTGAAATCCGTATTGCGGGGATCAACCACAGCACCCGAGACAACTTCACAAAAACCACATTGGTGGAGCTCCAGGCGCGCCATATTGAAATGTTCAAGGAGGACCCAGGGGCACTCCAACATCCCAAGAAACTCGACCACCTCATGCAGACGGTTCAGATTGACCCCAGAAGCATCAACTCCCGAGACAAGATAGATCACCCCAAGGGCGAGGGTACATGGTTTAGTCTTCAACTCCAGGAAGAACCACCCTTGTCCTTGGCCAACGTCCTCAACCCCAACGGGCAACGCACGCAGGAACCGCTTGCAGCAGACCCCCCTCTGGACAACTGCTCCAGCACCACCATGCCAGCCTCCACCTGGCGAGGGAAGGGCAGCTTGGAAGTGCTGCCGCCATCCCATAGAATAGCAATATTCCTTCGCAGCCTTTGCTTGTCAGGGCCCTGATGGTGCTCAGCAAAATGATACACCTCAACGTTCCCAACTGCGTGAGCAAGCTCAGACTTGGCTAACTTTGACCAGCTAGTCACGCTGCAGAACTTGATGTGCAAAATGCCTTCGCCCCCAGAGCCTCGTCAAACCAACGACGTGCCTGGCACAGGTTGGGGGGCTGCCAGGTGAGCAAAAGCATTGGCCCGCATGTCAGTAGCATTAGCAGCCACCTTGAGCTTCTCATACGCCTGAGAATGCAACTTCTTGACCAACAGAGCCTCCAACCTCTAAAGGTCGGCTGGCTGTGCATTTTCAGTGTAACGCTCGCGCAACTCACTGGGGGTCTTACGCTCAGGCTCCTCCAAATCCCCATCATCATCGGGGTCAGGCACTGGTACGTCTGCCCCATCCACCCGGGTCATTGGAACATCTGGGGCAGTTGCATTTTGCGCGTCAGCATCACGAGGAGGGGCACGCGCAGGACCAGCAGCACGCAGGAAGGTATGGGCAGTTTTCTGGGCAGGACGAAGGTTACACCAATCATCATACGACACCTTGGTGCAGTCGGCGAGCTTGCGTAGTTCGTCATCAGACAGCATATGCAACGTGCCCAGCACATCACGATCGACACCCCTTTGGACAGGCACACCAGCACCAGCACCAGCACGAGCAGAGGCATCATCATGATGATCACCTGCACCACTTGGCGACCCTCCACCAGAGGCGCCAGCCCCATGGCCAGCGGCAGCACCACGAGCGGGGGACTGCGCAGCCGCACGCTGCGCCGCCGCCGCTGCATCCTTCTCCTCCTGCTTGTAGATGTCCTCGTTGAAAGAATCATGCCCCCCTTCGGCCACGACGTGCGCAGCCTGGGCCTTCGCGAGCTGGGCCGATGCCTCCCCGAAGGCAGTCTCCGACAGCTTGACCTTGTCGCGGGCCCTGGGAAGTGCACCTGACGTCCAGAACGATTGTGCCAGGCCAGGCGCTCAGCGTTGGCCGCCTCCTCCACCTGCTTCACCAACGCCAGGCGCTCACCCGCAACGGCCGCATCCAACTGGCCATCAGTCCGAGGAATGGGCGGCGGCGGGGGCGGCAGGTGGTTGGCGAGGAGTTCGCGAAACCCAGGGAATTGAGCGACCGCAGCACTGGCCTGACCAGGTAGGTCGAGTTCAAGCGAGTCGGCCGCCGCAGTCGATTAACTGAACGACACCTTCTTCTGCTTCTTACTGTGGTCGAGGCAGGCCGAGGAGCACTTGCTGCAGGCGACATGCCCACGTGATCGGTACTCCCAATGCCCACATTTGCTGCACACTGCATGCGGCGCGGTGTCAGCTCCATCACCAGGGCGCTTCCGACCACGCACCGCATCACGGCGAGGCTGGGGGTCAGCACGGCGCCACGGCGGGCGGGACTCATGCGTCCAAGTCCACGGCATGGCATACACTGCAGAGCTGGAGGAGTGGGGGCCCAAATCCCGCAGTGAAGGCCGCGCAAAAAGGATGCCGAAGGATAAACCTTCTGCCTGGCCGCGGACTAGTGGTACCCACTCGGCTCCCAGGGGAAACCAACACTTTGAACCGAAATGGTTTGAGCCAAAATGGCTACGGAGGAAGAGGAGGAGGAGGAGGAGGAGGAGGAGGAGGAGGGGGTGGAGGGGGAGGAGGAGGAGGAGGAGGAGGAGGAGGAGGAGGAGGAGGAGGAGGAGGAGGAGGAGGAGAAGGAGGAGGAGGAGGAGGGGGAGGAGGAGGTGGAGGTGGAAGAGGAGGAGGGGGTAGGGGAGGAGGTTGAAGAGGAGGATCACCGACGTAAGCCCAAGACGCACCAACGATGTTGCAATAAGCCCTCTCTCCAAGCTCCCTCCTTATACGCCCCCTAATGATAATTGCGGAAAGTGCCACATTGGAAGACAACCGTTTGAAAGTCCTGAATCGTGCCAAAACAAAAGTCTTGGGGCTTCAGCGCTGCGAATCAACGTGATTTTTTCGTCCTGGCAACCCGAAGTCGTGCGAGAACACCATCCCTGGGACTCTAGCATAGCGAATCAACGTGACTGCTGCGTCCGGGCAATCCCGAAAGGCGCCAGAACACAATTCCTGGGACATCAGCCATCGGAATCTTTGATACGGTTGCAATCGTTGAACACGAGTGTGCGCGGCGCTAAAGCGAGAACCACATGTTGAAAAGGAGCCGCCCTACATCCGCGAAACTGCTGCGAAAGTGTAAGGCATTTGCGCGGCGCTAAGTCGAGAGCCACAGTTTGGAAACCGCCCGCCCTCCATCCGTGAGGCCGCTGCACATGTTTAAGACAAGAATGCGCGGCGCACAGGCGAGAGCCACATTTTGAAAACGGCCCGCCCTCCATCCGCGACACGTTTTGCAAATTTCAAACTTCAGCGTCATGAGTGGTAGGGGAGTCTCAGGCGAAACGCCCGGCCCGCCCTACTGACACGTCTGGGGGAGTGACAGGGAGGAGTCACGTGTAAGGAGAAGGGGTGGAGGAAGAGGAGGAGGAGGAGGAAGGAGGAGGAGGAGGAGGAGAAGAGGAGGAGGAGGAAGAGGAGGAGGAGGAGGAGGAGGCGGGGAGGATGAAAAGGAGGAGGAGGAGGAGAGAAGAGGGACAGGGAGGAGCGAAGCCGTCCGAGAGATCCGATCGTCGGTATTATCCGCACTTGAGCTTTACAGCGAACGCGACCTAATCATATGGTTCGGCAACCTTCGAGTAGTACACCGACGGTCTTGGATGAGAAAGCTGCGATTTCCTGGTGTGTAGACCTGGCCAGCTTCTTGAGTTGGTGTACGGGCCATCGCGTTGTAACCACCGCGGTGGCGATTCGACTCTGATCTCTCACACCGCTCACCCGTTTGCGCGGCAGGAGTGAGGGGGGGGCTCAGCAACGGAGCAGGGAGTAAGAGCATGAGCAGCAAGAACGTATAGGGTACGCTTTATTGTAGCAGCTGCGCGGTCACTTCGAGATTTGAAGGCAAGAAGCTCATCTTGTTGAAGAGGAGGGCATGGCGTGAGAAAGACGAATGCTCCAGGATGGGCTGGCAAACCCTCACCAGCTCACAGACGAGCAGCTCTGCTTCTACAGCCTGTGCCCCTACGCCGCT
>CAUYUJ010021553.1:67500-97500 GCA_963575745.1 Prorocentrum cordatum | reverse complement strand
GCGGGGGGCGGCGCGAGGCGCCGGAGGGAGGCGCCGGTCCTGCGGGAAGCGGGGGCGCCCTGTCGCGGAGGAGGAGGAAGAGGAGGAGGACGAGGAGGAGGAGGAGGAGGATGAGGACGAGGAGGAGGAGCATGAGGAGGGGGAGGAGGAGGAGGAGGAGGAGGAGGAGGAGGAGGAGGAGGAGCAGGAGGAGGAGGAGCAGGAGGAGGAGGAGGAGGAGGAGGAGGAGGACCCGACTGTGGCGACGAGGAGCCCTCAGGAGGCCCAGAGAGAGAGCGGATAAAGGCCAGGGAGGGCCCTTCGTGGCCTCGACGGGTTCTCCGATCCACGTGCTCCGATTGGCACGCCTGTGATCAAGGGAGGAGAAACCACGGACCGACGTCGTCGTCGTCGTCGCCGGCGTCGTCGTCGTCGTCGTCGTCGTCGTCGCCGCCGCCACCTCCGCCGCCATGTCCCGCAAAAATGGGACCGCCGCCGCCGCCATGTCCCGCCGCCGCCGCCATGTCCCGCGGGTCCAGGTCCGTCGGTTCCGTGGGAACGACCGGACAGATGGCGTGTACTAAACGGCCCTGGGTGTTTACTAAGAGCCCTGCCCGGTTCGGTTCCTGCTTTGGGCGCGTTTGCTAAAGGCCTCGCGTGTCGGGGTGGTTCTTCTCAGGGTGGATGTTCTGCCCTCTGTGTGATGGGTACGGAGAAAACGGGCTCGATGTCCAACAGCTGATCTTGCCCAAAATCTACAGCGGCCGTTGTTGGGCAGGCGACTTTGTGTTCTCGGTGAACGACGCCCACGACGACACCGACAGCAGACAGCGTTCAGAAAGCACAGGAACTGCTGCAGGTCTTGTTACCCGTTCTTTCCGTGCCCAGCTCGATCGCACCGAAGAGCAGAGGAGAGAGAGAGAGAGAGAGAGACGGGAGCCCGAGATTGGGAGAGCGATGGGGCGGGGGGAGACCCGACTGAGCAGGAGCCTGATCCTGGGGAAGCCCCTGAGTGGACATACACGTTCGGGCACTTGAACGAGAAGAGGCTCTGAGTAAAGCTCGCGCCAAACGTTCGTTGCTTGCATGAGAGCACGGGGAAGGAACCATGCGCGGGCTGTTCTGAGAGCGAATGGCCCAGCACGGGAGAGGGAAAGGGGAGCAGCGGGGGAGACCCGCGATGCAGGGAGCACGACACGACGGAGTCAGGGCTCGTCGACGCGTGTGGACGGCGTCAAGATGTCGCCTGCCCAGAACGGTAGTACACGTGGGCACGAGGCAGTCCTCTCCCACCATGCGGCGCAGGAGCGTGCGAAGGAAACGCCAGCACAAGAAGGGAGCGAAGCGCACCGGGGCGTGCGCCCCTCGTCGCCAGCGGCGTGACAGCCCCGACGCCCGGCCAACTGCCAAAGCCCTGGCGGGCGGAGCGTGCTGCAGCTCACGCGCTGGGTGAGGATTGCAACAGGAGCCCCACGCGAGCGATAAGTCTTTCCGAGAGTCGACGCGGGCGCAGCGAGACCCGATCAGACCCACTGGCAGCAAGGAGGTGGGAGCGGGGGAGCGGGTTGGGGTCCCCGCTGGGTAGAGGCGGAGGCCAACCACGGGTAAACAAGTTGCACGGCGACAGCGCCTGGGACTTACAGTCGGGGCGCTGGAGAAGGAACCCTTTTCGTTGGGGAGGGGCTCTGCGCTCCGTAAGTGTTTCGCAGCTTGCCTCAGGTTTTCCTTATGTTTTCGATCGGAAATGGAAGTTTGACTCATGGGAAAAAGGGGCCTCGTTCCTTATCTTGGGTTCCTTAGGTCAAGGCCCCGACTGTATTGATGCCCGAGCCCTGGGCAGCCATCGCAAAGACGGCAGTCCTGCGTCAGCTCTGCCTGCTCTGCGGGAGGGCGCGTCATGCTGCCGCACTCCGCAAGTGGGCACACTGGCCGTCACCCAAGTGAGGCCCACTGCCGCACTGTGCACATCAAAACCATCACCGACACCCGACCCCGGGGGGGGACCAGGCAGAGGGCACAAGGGAGCAGGCATGGCGGGGGCGACCCACGAAAAGACACTGCACGTCGATGCCACCGTAGGTCAAAAGCACGAAGGGGGAGGAGCGAAGTGGGAGAGGGGAGGGAGGAGGAAGGGGGGAGAAAGAAGGAGGGAGGAGGGAGGAGGCAGGAGGGAGGAGGGAGGAAGGAGGAGGGAGGAGTGAGGAGAAGAAGGAGGAGGAGGAGGAGGAGCGAGGAGCGAGGAGCGAGGAGGGAGGGGGCGGGGGGAGGAGGCAGGAGGGAGGAGCGAGGAGGATGGGGAGGGGGAGGAGGGAGGAGGGGGGAGGAGAGACGTGAAGGAGGGCGAGGAGGCGCACGGCGCCTCGGGCTGCCCCCGCCCCTCCCCGGCTGCGCCGCGCGCGCGCCGAGCTACGCCGACGCGCCCCTGGCGAGCGTCGGCGGGGTCGCGAGGGAGCACGGCGCCGTCGTCCTGGAGGCCCGTGGCCCCGCCGGCGAGGAAAGAGGGATCACACGGGGGGCGGGCGATGGTTCAAGGATGGGGTCCTGAGGTACGGGGCCCTGGGGGTAGGAAGGGACCCAGGGTCGGGTTGCATGGTGTGAGGCACCCCGTCCTCAGGGCCCCATCCCTCAGGACCCCATCTCTGAACCACCGAACGAGAAGGAGGACCCTCTGATCGACATGGGAACGGGCCCCTTTGGGGTCAATGCTCGGACGCAGCCCCAGCTTGGGGCCCAGCGGGGGTCAGAGGAGGGCCAGGACGAGGAGGACGAGGTTTTTGCACGGTTTCGTCGGTTCCCGGCGGGTTTCCAGCCTCGGAATGCCTTCTATCAGCTGCGCCTGGTCGAGGGCGCCCCAGGGGTGCCAGAATCGTCCCGAGGGGCCTCCTGAGAGCCGAGTTATGACACGGACACCCTGGGAAAAGCGGAGACCAGGGGCAGCGTCGAGGGGGGATAGTCACAGGAGGGCAAATTGAGACAGCGGCAGTTGACCTTCGGGGGGGGGGGGGCCCTCGTCGCCACGGCTAGACACGGCTCGGAAAATTGGTGCGCTTGGACCCCAAGAAGGGACCGTTGTTGTCTCAACACGCCTTGGTCCGAAACTCCAGGCCGCCCAGATGGGGCCCGAGCAGACCAGGTCGGAGGAGCGCGCTGCATCGCCGATGCATCGGCGATGCGGCGCGATCCAGAATCCTGCTTTCTTCCATCACGGCGTCGCGGATACATCGCCGATGAATTGACGGCGCGGTGCGATCTTCCGGCACCAGCCGCTCCTGCCCCATTCGGGCGGCCTTCAAGAATGGGGGCTGGGACCAGCAGTAGTTCCCGCTCATTTTGAGCAGGGCACGTTGCTGCTGTCGCCGCGGGCGCTGCCCATTTGAGGCAACCGTCGCCTGCCCGACAGCGGCCGCTGACAGTTTGGAAAAGCAGTCGCTGTTGGGCATCGTGCCCGTTGTTCTGTGCCCCTTTCTGGCGTGCCAAGAGGAAGAAGGAAGAGAGAGAGAGAGAGAGAGGCGTGCCAGGAGGAGGGAGGAGGGCCGCGACGACGAAGAGGATCAGAGGGAGCACTGCGCCGCCGTCCTGGAGGCCAGTCCTCCGCCAGCGAGCGGGCGTGGACGACGCCAACATGCCCAGACTTTGGGCGGATCAGTTTGTCCGAAAGAGCGTCTTCTGAGCAGGCTGGGAGGAAGTCAGGGGGGGGGGGGGTTCAACCCCTCCCCCCCCCCCGGGGGAGGAGTTTTGGAGAGGAGGGGTGGGGATTGACGGGGTGGGCCCGTCCCAGAGCGGGGGAGGCTGGGATTCTGCACCAGAAACGCATACACTGAAGGCGTTTCCGCATGTGTCCAGAGAGTGCCCGGCTTCCTTCGTCGGAACGGAAGACATTGGATCAAAGATCCTGTTGTGGTCCGACATGCCAGGATCAGCCTGTTATTGGGCCTAGGCCACGCGTGCACCGATGCCATGTTGGTGCGCAAGCTCGTTCGGTTGGGGCTCGATCGCGCCTGCGGACGGTCGTACTATGCCAGCTGAGCTGGCGTGAAAGGGTTCTTCAAGGTCAACAGCGTCATCCAAGGCATATGGTCATGTTGGCACAAACGTGCAGCATCTCGTGCCCGGGCGGGGGCAGCGACAAGTCATACGAAATTGCGGCAGCATCCAGAAGCCCAAATGGTGCGTTCAGTATGCCTCGTGAGTCTGACCCTGACTCACTGTCCAGGGCGGCGCAAGCATGAGCCAAGACAATCATGATACGGAAGTCTGCGGACCGACCCAGCTGTGGAATGTGTCAATGGTCTGTGGGCATGGTCTGGGATCCAATGTCGATGCAAGACCTATACTACCAGATCTGCGACCTGGAGACGGCTGTCATGAAAGAGCACGGCTATCCAGTTGCCTGCGGCAAGTCCCGCCACCATGCGGGATGCATCTTGGGCCATCTTGAGGACATGTTCGGCCGCCTTGAGGCCATCTTGGCCCTTCTTGGACGCGTCTTGGGCCGTCTTGGTTGCCTTGGTTGCTTGCCTGGGTCGTCCTGGAAGCTCGGGACGCGAACACCTCATTCGTTTACGGGGGGATTGTGGCCTCGGGTGTGCGGATCCACTGTTTTCTCATCTGTTTTGCCGCGAGGACCAGGGATCCGCGTGCCGCATGCCCGCCGAGGGGAGGAGGACACCGGGCGGGTGGAGGGAGGGCGCTCTTCCTCCTGCCGCTCCTGCTGCCGCTGCGCGAGGGACCTCTGGTCGTCACCAGCACTCGGCCCTGGGCTCTGTTTGGTCTGTGGGGAAAAACACACACACACACACACACACACACACACACACACACACACAAACAAACAAACAAACAAACAAACAAACAAACAAACAAAAAAAAAAAAACACAGTGTGTGTTGTTTGTGTGTGTGTGTGTTTGTGTTCCCCACCGTGTGTTTCTTGTCCCCACATGTGTTTTTTTTTCCCGCTCGGGGGCGGAGGGGGGGCCCCGGCTCCGCGGTGCAGGCGGCCCTGCCCTGCCCCGGTCCCCCAGCGGCCAGTCGCGTCGCTGCTGCTGCTGCTGCTGCTGCTGCTGCTGCTGCTGCTGCTGCTGCTGCTGCTGCTGCTGCTGCTGCTGCTGCTGCTGCTGCTCCTCGTCCGCAGCCCCGGCACCCACTGACCTTTGCAGCGGGTGTCCGCCGGGACAGGCGTGTGAGAGGGGTCCCCCACGCGACCTGCGAGCCGGGCCCCTGCTGCTGCAGCTGCTGCTGCTGCTGCTGCTGCAGCTGCTGCTGCTGCTGCTGCTGCCCCCCACACCCCCCCCCAGTGTCTCTGCCCCGGCCCACTTTCCCTCCTGCCTCCCTCCCTCTCGCGCTCGCCCCTCCTCCTCGGAGGTCCCTGGGCCGCGTGTGCCTCGTTCCCGTCCTCGCCGCTGCAGAAAAAAACAGGCGGAGCCCCAGACCCCATCTTCCTGCTGCATTCTGCAGGCCAGATCGGCCTGCGAGGGCCCTGGGACCCGAAATAAAGCGACACCGCTCGACGTGCGAGGGCCCTGGGACCCGAAATGAAGCGACACCGCTCGACGTGAAACAACTGCGACGCCACGATCTCGAGGGCTGCCCTCGCCCTCTCCTGCCTCCCTCGGCTTCCGCCGCCGCGTTGCCTCAGCTCGCGGCCCAGAGGTCTCGACCGCCTCCCCCAAGGGGGAGTGTTACGCCCCAGATCCTGGACAGCCCCCCGAGGGCCGAGATCTACGAAAGAGCACCCTCCCTCGACTTCCGCCGATGTGTTGCTTCCACTCGCGGCCCAGAGGTCTCGACCGCCTCCCCCAGGGGGAGTGTTACGCCCCAGATCCTGGACAGCCCCCCGAGGGCCGAGATCTACGGAAGAGAACCCGCTGCAAAGATCAGATCGTCGGAAAGAGCACCAGCTGGGACGATGGCAGTTTCTCATCGTCGTATGCTCTGTCGTGGAGGCCCCCTCCTGGCCTTGATGTGAGGCCCTTCCTCCTGCCCCCCTCTCGTCAATTCAAGCTGTGCGCGGCCCGCTCAGCTTCGACCGGAAGAGGTGCGCTCTCGAGCCCAGGAAACATAGGGGAGCATATGGGAAGTGGGGGGGAAGACGAAAGCCCTGAAAAATATATGAAGACATGGGGAATCTTGGGCTTGGCGTGTAGCTATTTGTGTGTCCCTGGGCCCCCATAGTAAGACCCGTTCTTGATCGTCGCCCTTCCTGGCTCGAGCTGCCCCGGCCCGGCTGGGGTCACCGCCTGGTGGCCGGCTGCTGAAGCTTCAGCGGCGCGCCAGCGCGAATGGCCACGCCGGCCGTGCGCCCCGAGCTGCTGGCGCGCGCCGCGGCCAGGGTGGCCCGAGAGCACCAGAGGCGACGATAGGGGCGAAGAGCCCAGGGGAGCGCCATGCATGTATCCGGGGGCGCCGAGGATCTATGTTTTCGACAAGGCTCCCGGGCGAGTACGCGTAGTGCCCGCCCCTGGGCTATTCGGCCCCATCGTCGCCGCCGATTGCACACCAACGTTCGGGTCTCAAGGGTCAGGAGGGGAAAAAACTCACAGACACAAAATCATCGTCGATGCCCAGGAAAAGTGGGGGGGGAAGACGAAAACCCGGAAAATATACGGAAATGTTGGGAATCCTGGGATTTGTGTGTGTATGTATTTGTTTGTCCCCGGGCCCCTTTTAAAGGGACGGGGGTCAATGCACATGGGGGTCAGCCAGAGCGCGGGATATTGCAGGATCCTGCGGAGCCAGGGGCGAACTGAACCGGGCTAGGGCGCAGGATCCCGTAGGATTCTGCAGGATCTTGCAGCGCCTTGCAAGGCCTGATTGACCTGGATTTGCTTTGACCTGGGCCAGTGGATCCCCGAAATGTCACGCACTGGCGAGGCGTCCTTACCTGCCAACGCAGACCCCCTCGGGTCATGAAAGAATCACGGTGGGAGGCGTTTCATTATATTTGGCCTTTAGGATTCTTTGCCGGGCTTCGGAACCATCAGAAAACTACTCGGGATGAAAAGTTGGTCCCAGGGAATGAGTCGAGACTTCCTGGGACCTTGTATGGAAAAAACACGACATCGGATTTCTGGGATATCTAGGCCTCCAAGGTGAGGTCCGAGTGGATGGTGTTGGAGGATCGCGCCGCATCGCCAGAACATAGGCGATGCGGTTCGATGCGGAGCCCGATTTTCGCCTCGCCAACGGCGGCGATGCATCGCCGACGCATCGCCGATGCATCGCCAATGCATCTCCGATACATCGCCGATACGTCGCGCCCCTCCGACACCATGTACTAATTATCTACTCCGACCCCACCTGGCCGTGGTTTGCACGAGCTGTTCTCACAAAGTTTCTGGTTGAGACAGGAGTCTGGTTTTGGTGCATCGTTGTTACGGTCCAGGAACCTTCTTTTTGTTTTTGGGGCATTCGTTGGTTCTAAGAAGACGTCGCGGTTGGCCTGCACGACTGCTGGAGCGGTCCAGCCCTGCTCAAGGGCCAACCGACAGCCACGCCGATCTTGCCGAAGAGCCAGACCCCCGAGACCCCCCCCAAAAAAGAGTACGCAGAAGGTGTTTCGCTACTTTCGGCCTCCTGGAGCCCTCAGTGGGCCTCGGGACCGTCAAGAAATGGTTAGGGACGAAAATCCGGCCCAGGGGAATGGCACGAGACCCCAGGGGGTATCTTGCCCAGACCTCCGACGCAGTGAGAGAATAAAGGCGGAGGTGTCTCGTAGTGTTCGACCTCTGGGGTCCCTTGCTGGGTCCCGGCCGGGACCGTCAAGCGACGATGCGGGACAAACTTCGGGGGCGGCAAAGAGGGGGTGAGGACCAGGGGGGGGGGGAATATCATGGCGGGGGCCATGATATCTCCCCAGATTTCACGGCGCTTCTTCTTATTCCAATACGTCCCAGCCCCCCCCCCCCCTGGGCCGCGCACACGGCGCTGGCCATGGTTTGCGCCCCCCCCCGCTCTTGGACGCCCCCCTCTTGAACGGCCCCGAAGACCGGCCACCCCCGAGCAGTGGCGCTGCGGAGACCCCGCGGCGAAGAGCCAGCACATCGGAGGCCGGGGCGGGCCCGGGCTCGGCCCGGCCAGGATCCGGCGAGGTGGTCAGCTGACCGACATCTTCGCGCCATGGGAGCACCACGGCGGAAGGTTCGAGGCCGGCTTCGGCCTTCCCAGGGTCCCTGCCGGGCCCGAGGACCGACAGGGAACGGCTCGGGACGACAAGGCGCTCCCCGCGGAGGGGTCCAGACCTCTGGGAAGCCACGCTGTTAAAAAGCACGACGTCGGGGGTCTGGGATCGACAAGGTGGCCAGCTGACCCCGACATCTCCGCGTCGTGGAAATATCACGGCGGAAGGCGTTAGGAATGTTTCGGTTTCTGAATGGTTTTGTCGGGTCACAGGACCGTCAGAAACGACTTGGGATGAAAAGCTGGTCCCCGCGGAGGGGTCTAGACCTCTGAGAAGCCACGCTTCGAACAAAAGCACGACGCCGGATGTCTGAAGCCAACCACGATACCCATCCTGGGCGGCCAGTATCGGCTCCGCCGTTGCGAAAAGAATCTGCATCACGAGAAGTTAAACGACTGGAGCCCTTGACCCCATCTTTCTGCAGCATCTGTCTGGCCAGATCGATATGTGGGGCGTTCCAAAAGCGGCCTTGCCTTGGAGGATCGAAGGAGTTGTCATCTCTTCCGCAGCGGAAGGTGGCAGAAGATCGGCGGAAGTAAAGCGAGGCCGCTTCCGCGGGCGGAAGCCAGCGGAAGGTTGGCTGAAGGCGACGGAAGTAATTAGAAGATGTGCCCCCAATTGGCCCAAGAGATGGAAACGTTTTAACGTTTTTGGGTTCAGGGTTTCCGACATCGCCCATATGGTGGCCCCAGGGCCCGACCACTGGCGAAAACGCCCCGCGTGAACAGAGTGCAGCGCCCAGATGTCTCAGGGCGGCCAGTTCACGCCCCCCGAGGTGGCGGAGGACAGGGAGATCTCGCTGCTGCCGCCCCCCGCGCTGCACGGCCCAGAGAGGCTGCACACCTTGCAGCTCGACGGGGACGCCAGCGAGAGCGCACCGCCCGCCTCGCCACGGCAGCCGGCCCCCGCCCCCCCAGCGGGCTCCGCAGAGGACGTGCGGCCCGCCCCGGCGCCGCCAGCCCAACGGCGGGCGGCCGCGGGCTCCGTGGCCGCGGCCGCCGTGGCAGCGACGATGGGCAGCGAGGGCCACGACTGGCTGCAGTCGGGCATGTGCGACCGCGTGCGCCACTGGGCCCACGCCGGCCTCGCGGCCACCGCGGCGGGCTCGCCGCGGCGCGGCGGGCGGCCGCCGCCGGACGGCCTGAGCCGCACGGCGCCGGCGCTCGGCGATGCCGTGCCCGCGCCGCTGCCCCGCGGCCGCCTCTGCCAGACCGCGCGGGCCGCCGCGCCTGGCGCCGCAGAGCTCTCGCCGGCAGCTCGGCGGCCACTGGGCGAGGGCGGGCCGCCGGGAGAGCCTGCAGGCCGCGGGTCGCGTGCGAGCTCGCCGCCGTCCGCCAGCGGCGACGCGGCCGACCGCCGGGCGGCAGGCGCCTTCGGCTCGGCGCGGGGCTCTTGCTCGTCAAACCTCGGGGAGGCCGGGGCGGCGCCGCTCCTCACGCCGCCGTCCCAGCCGATCCCGCTGCTGGCGCCTCCCTCCGGCCGCAGCTCCGCGGAGCGTGGGCCTCTGGCCCGCGCGCTCGTCGGGCGTGGGTGCCCAGAGCCGGGCGGGGAGGACGAGATATCGCCCATCTCGCGCGACGCCGCGGTGTCCTTCCCGACGCTGTTTGGGTGGCCGCAGCAGGCGCCCCCGCGGCGCGTGGACGACGCTGGGGCGCCACCCTGGCCGATGTCCGCGGGCGGTGAGGCCCCGCGAGCAGGCGACAGGGGGCACAGCTACTCGCCGCTGCTCGCCGTGGGGCACGAGCCCTCGTGCTCGAAGGACTCCTTCGCGTCGCCCGGCGAGGTACTGAGGCTGCTGCAGGACGTCCAGCAGGCGTCCCCAGCGAAGGCGCCGGCGGCGCTGAGCGGCGGCGAGGAATCGCGGGGCGATTGCAGTCCCGCCCGCGAGGACCGCTGGGCGGCGGCGCCACAGGACGCGTCGCGGGAGGTGGCCCGGGTGCGCGCGAGGATCACCGCAGAGCTGGACTGCCTCACCGAGGCGCTGGCAGAGAGCTTCGCAAGTGGCCCTGCCGCGGTGAGAAGGGCAGACTGAGCTCGAGGGGAGCAAATCACGAGATGACCATCGATTTTCGGAGGTCCGCGCGGAGTTCTTGGATCGGCGCTGGAGGCGCCGCCAGGGGGCTCCACCACCGATCCGAGAAATCCGCGCGGACTACCGAAAGTCTACATTTACGTCATGTTTCGTTCCCCGATGAGCGGCCCACGCTGCGGGAGGTGGCCGAGGAGATAACACGTGGCACGCTCGCTCATCTTGCTTCTCGCCGTGATCCCCCCCCGCATGCTCCTCCTGCGCCTCCGCGCGCTTCTCCCGCTCCTGCTCATTATCCCCCCCCCCCCCCTCATGCTGCTCCTCTTCCTCCTCCTTCTCCTCCTCCTCCTCCTTCTCCTCCTCCTCCTCCTCTTCTCATCATGCCCATCCCCCTTGTTCCCTGCCTTCTTGCCTACTGTTCATCCTCATGCTTTTCTCCTCCTCCTCCTCCTCCTCCTCCTCAGCAGCAGCATCAGAATCACCATCAGCATCATCATCAGCAGCATCATCATGTTCAGCATCATCATCATGATCATCATCATCATCATCATCAGCAGCAGCAGCAGCATTATCAGCATCATCATCATCATCATCAGCAGCAGCAGCAGCATCATCATCATCATCATCGTCAGCATCATCATCATCATCATCATCATCAGCATCATCATCAGCAGCATCATCATGCTCATCATCATCATCAGCAGCAGCATCATCATCATCGGCATCGTCATCATCATCATCATCAGCAGCATCATCACCATCAGCATCATCATGCTCCCTCTCCTCATATGTTGCCATGTTGGCTCAAGTCTCCCCTCCTGTAATTTGCGCGGCGACGTCGCAAGCGCGGCGCTCGTTTCAGCCATGCATGAGTTAGATTTCTGTATAACCTTCCTTCCCGCCGCGTCTGCGGCGATGGCGCCAGCATAGCAGCCGAACCTCGCTTTCACCGCTTTGTGACGCCCAGTTCATTGGTATACCCAGCCATGATGCGGAGAGGGTGCGACTACCAGGGGATCACGAGGCGTGTGATCCGTTGGCGCCTTCGATGCTCGCCGCGCTCCAAGTTTTACTTTCCTGATTGCGAAGTGGGCCCAGCCATGCCGAGGCTGGCCGACAGGACGAGCCAGCAGATATGTACGGCAGGCCATCCAGAAAAAGTCGTGATACACCCCCCATCAAGGGGCGCCAAGGAGGGGTTCGAGCACTTCTGAACCAGCGCACCGGGCAACCTGCGGCGGAGTGAGCGTGGCGAGGCACGGGCGGCCTTGAACCCCGTGCGATGTTGTTGATCGGGCACTGTCCTGCAGCGCAAACATGAAATAACATATCAAGATCGAATCAAAGGTGTTGATCTGCTGGAGATGTAGAAATTTGAGCCTTAGATATTAGATCTCTTATTGAGTTTCAGCCTTTCCGTTCCATTGCTGTTTGATCTCAGCCTTTCCGTTCCATTGTCCTGCAGCAGAAATATAAAACAACATAGCAAGATCGAATCGAGGGGCTGATCTGCTGGAGACGAAGACGGGCCTCCACAGTCGCGACGGGGCCCAGCTACTGGACGCGGCGCCGGCCACGGACTGCATCAGGAAGTCCAAGGCGCGGCATTTGATGTGCATCTTCGGTGTTGGCATTCGCGTCGGTCAAACCAAATACAGTGAGCGGCTTGAATAAGGAACGCTTGTTTTTCAAAAGGGGCTCGGTCGTTCCTTAGGCTTGCATGCGTTATTTATCGCTCCCTACGCGTTATGTATTATTTGTTCATCGTTCCTTATGTGTTATTCCTTGGGATAAGAAAGGGGCTTCGTTCCTTATTTATCGTTCCTTAGGTCAGGCCGATGACTGTATACCCAGAGCAGCAGTCCATGGGCGATCCGAGACGCCCCCCGATCCCCGAGTTCTTGGGCGGGCCTCACGAGCTTCGACGACACTGATGCGGCGTCTGCTCATGGTGGCCGTCGGAGTGGCCAAGCCTCACAGCCCAAATAGCACAGCCGACAGGTTTCCGACAGCCTTGAAGCAATGACATGGCGCAAGTATTTACGACTCGTTCGTACGCTTTGCGACCAACTGGGCCGCCAAGCGGACGCGAAGTAGACTCGGACAAGCACATGGACCACGAGAGTTGGCACGAGCGGTGCAGCATCACTTCACGGATGCTCTTCGCTGCCGCGATCTCACCACCCTCTTCCGCTCCTGCGAGGGCGCCGCGAGAGGTCAGAGCCCCGAATCATCAGGGGTAACTCGGGTCAGGGCTAACTCGGGTTCGTTTTTCGGGAACCCCAACCCGAGTTACCCCGGACCCGAGTTACCCCGGATAACTCGGGCGTCCAAAGAGGGGGGACGTGCCCATTTGCAACGCGAGCACGTCCGGCGGGGGAGCCGCTGGGGGGGGGCTGCGCGTCCGAGGCAGGCCTCCCAGCACCGCCGCCCGGTGCCCCGATCGAGGGCCGGGGGCGACCGGCCGAGCAGGGGTCCCAGCCGCGGCCGTCGGAGAGCCGGGCGCGAGGAGGAGGGCGGCGTCGTCTGCGGCGTCGCACGTCGGCGTCGCACCCAGATCGGCGGCGCGCCCAGGGGGGAAGTGAGAAGGGGCGGGCCTTCTCAGAAGGCTCGGAAGTCCCCCGGCCTTCTGAGAAGTTTTGTGAGCCTCCCCCGGAGACAGGAAAAACTTCTCAGAAGGCGCGAGGGCTTCTGAGAAGTCCCGCCGCCTTCTGAGAAGGCCTTCTCCTTCTCATTTCCCCCCCTCGCTCGCCGCCAACCAGAGATCCGACGTCGTGATTTTTTCAACACGCGGTGCCCCGAAGTCTCGACGCATTCCCCAGGGCCGGTTTTTCCTACCGAGTCGTTTCTGGGATGGCCCCGGGGGCCCGGCGAGTGCCCCCAGGGGCCGAGAGTTCAGAAAAGCCTCCGCCTTGATTTTTGTCAACGCGTTGGGACCTCTGGGTACGTCACACGTCGGCGTCGCACGTCGCGCGTCGGCGTCGCGCGTCGGCGGCCACCCCGGCCGAGGGCCGTCGTCGTCGAGCGCGCCAGTGCGCCGGCCCAGATGGCACGCGACGTCCGCCCGCCACCGCAAGCCAGGCAGGCCTGGCCGCGGCGCGGCCTTCCTCGGGCAGCCGAGGCGGGCGGCCGCCGGCCAGTGGCAGACCGGGAGCTGCGAGCAGGAGGTCGATCGCAGAAGTGAGTTGCCCCAGATGTGCTTGTCTCGTCGAGTCTTCGAGACATGCGTAAAATTCTATCTGTAGATCTACGGAGCATCCCACACGTGTGTTGTGCAAGTTCTATGGGGGGAAGTGGATCCATTCTGCAGTCGATCTCCTGCTCGAGAGGTGCGGACGGGCGCACCAGCGCCCCAATCCCCTGCGCCGTCGAGCGCGCAATCTCAGCGGGCGCCGCCACGCGTGACGGATTCGCGCAGTCCGACTGCTTGGGCGTCCCCCTTGCCAGCATGCATGACAACGCCTTGAGCTCCATGTTGATTGGGATGGGCGGCCTCGGCCGCGTCGCATCACCCCGAACGGCGTTCATCAATGTTCACGCCAGGCTCTCGAGCGCGGACTCACATCCCACAGAAGCAGAACCAATATGCACACACACACACGTGCACACGTGCACACGTGCACACACGCACATGCACAAATGCACACACCAGACAACAATAAGAACATCATCATCAACAGCAACCACCATTTCAAAGCTGTTCGCTCCTAAACCTTCGGTACCCGCCATCTTCTTGTCGATCGTACACCGTACACCTTTGGGGATATGTCTTCCTTACCTGCCACGTGTATGTAGCGCAGCCCCTAAAACAGGGGAAGCGAGGACGGATGGAGGGGTAACGGAGAAGGATGGAGGACGAGAGAAATTAGCAGGAGGGGGGCTAGGAGCAGAAAACACGTGGCAGAACCAGACGGGCAGATCAGGCGGGCAGACCCTAGCGGGCGTGTCGGGAAAGCGGGCCCAGGCGCCCAGGTCGAACAGGCGAGATGTTGAAGCGTGAGTCCTGCACGAATCGCGAGGAAGTCGCGAGCGATAGCGCGATGCCCGAGTATATCGTGAGAAACGCCAAAGCGAGAGCGTGATTCCTGAGAGTCGAGGGCGCCGCGTCTGAATAAATTACGAGGAGGTCTCACGCGAGAGCGCGGTTCCTGCATACAGTGTGAGGAATCCCGCGCGAGAGCGGGATTTTGGAACAAGTGGCAAGCGTGTTTTGGCTCTTACACCAGGAGCTGCGAGGGACAGGAGGCGTTCGTCTCCTTCCTCCAGGAACGGCGAACGACGAGCGAAGGACGAACGAAAATAAAGAGGCCCGAGCTCTAGAACACAGCTGTTCGAGAGAAAAAACATGTCCGAGTTCTAGAACACAGCGGGCAAGTCCAGGGGGCCTGGGGAGAAAGACTGCCCAAGAGGCCATCAAGATCGCCCCAAGAGTGCCCAAGAAGCCTCCAAGACGGCCCCAGGACGGCCCAAGAGGCCCCCAAGACGGCCCCAAAAAAGGCCCCAAGACGACCCAAGAGGCCCCCAAGAAGCCCCAGATGGCCTCCAAGACTGCCTAGATGGCCTCCAAGATGCCTTCAAGACGGCCAAGATGGCCTCCAAGACGGCCAAGATGGCCCCAAGATGCACCCAAGACGGCCCAAGATGGCTTAAGATTGCCCAAAAGGCCCGCCAGAGGCCTCCAAGACGGCCCAAGAGCCCTCAAAGACGTCCTCCAGGAAGACCCGACAGGGTTAAAACAATTGATTGAAGGATGGTGGCTTTTGCTCCTTTTCAGCTCTCCGACGCCCCAAGATGGCCCAAGCGGCCCCCAACATCGCCCCAAGAGCACCCAAGAGGCCTCCAAGATGGCCCCATGACAGCCCAAGAGGCCCCCAAGAAGGCCCCAAGACGGCCCAGGGGGCCCCCAAGACGCCCAAGATAGCCTCCAAGACGGCCAAGACGGCCTCCAAGAAGCCTCCAAGACGGCCCAAGATGGCCTAAGACTGGCCAAGAGGGGCCCCAAGAGGCCTCCAAGAGCTCCACCAGGAACACCCGAAGAGGCCCAAATCTCTGATTTCCTTGAGGTGTTTACAGGAGTTTGGCATTTTCTTCTTTTCAGGTCTCCGACGCCCCAAGACGGCCCAAGAGGCCCTCAACATCGCCCCACGAACACCCAAGAGGCCTCCAAGATGGGCCAAGAGGCCCCCAAGATGGCCCCAACAAGACCCCAAGACAGCCCACGAGGCCCCCAAGACGCCCAAGATGGCCTCCAAGACGGCCAAGATGGCCTCAGATGCCTTCAAGACGGCCAAGAAGGCCTCCAAGACGGCAAAGATGGCCCCAAGATGCACCCAAGACGGCCCTACATGGCCTGAAGCTGGCCTGAGACTGCCCAAAAGGCCCGCCAGAGGCCTCCAACACGGCCCAAGACCCCTCCAAGACTTCCTCCAGGAGGCCCGAAAGCTCGGAAACCACCTGGTCCGATAGCTTGCCCGACTACGTGTTCCCCGAAGGCTTTCGAAACCCACTCGGGGAACGCGTGGCCCGATAGCTTGGCCAAGCTCAAGCCCAACGTTCGCCCACGCAAGCGCTTCCAAAAAGGCAGGGGGCGACGGTGATTCGCCGTAGGCGTCTTCGATTACAACATCGTGAAAAATCACGGCCGGAGCCATAGACCCTAGTCTTTGTGCGGCAGGTTGTCGAGCCGGATCGGTCTGCGATGGCCCCGGCGCCCAGAGCCAGGCGAAAACGCCAGCCGTGGAAAAACCAGAGCGCCCGGATTGTAGGGTCGTGGTCGCCATCGTGGACGTCGTCGTCCGCCGTCAGCCGCCGCCGTTCTCGCCGCCGCCCCGCCGCGCCTCCCAAGGGCTGGCTCTCCATCCTGCGTCGTTGTTTGATGGTCCCCGGGCCCGCCAGGGGCCCCCGGAGGCCGAAATCGGCGAACCAGTGCCGCGCTGAGCTTCTCGAGGCGCTGGAGCTCTGGCTCGCTCGCCGCCGCCTCGCCGCGCCTCCCGTCTGCCGTCGGCGTCGTGGTCGCCGTCGGCCTCGTGGTCGCCGCCGTGGTCCGTCGTCGGCGTCGGGGCGGTGGTCGCCGCCGTGGCCGCCGCCGCCGCGCCTCAGGTCCCGGCCCCGTGGGAGGACGGCGCCGCGGAGCCGCAGGCGCCGCGACCCCGAAGCCGCGCCGAGGCGCGGCGGCAGGTGGGCGGGCAGGCGGGCCTCCTGCGCGCGCAGAGGAGCCGCGCGGCGCGGCGGGGGGGGGGGGGGCTGGCCTGGGGCGAGGCGCCGCCGTCTTCGAAGGAGGAGGAGGACGAGGAGGAGGAGGAGGAGAGGAGGAGGAGGAGGAGGAGGAGGAGGAGGAGGCGAGGAGGAGGAGGAGGAGGAGGAGGAGGAGGGCGAGGAGGATGGAGGAGAAGGAGGAGGATGGAGGAAGAGGAGGAAGAGAAGGAACAGGAGGAGGAGGAGGAAGACGAGGAGGAGGAGCAGGAGGAAGACGAGGAGCAAGATCCCGCGTCGCGAGGTGATCCAGGCGGAGGTTCTTCGCCGTTCGCCGCCCCCGGGGGCCCTCGGCAGGCCCCCGGGCCGCGAGGAAGCGGCTCGGGGCGAGAAGGCGGTCCCCAGGAGTGAGTGGGTCGAGGCTGCCGGGGAACGCGCATGGGGAAGCATGGAGGCATCGGATCTCTGGGGGCGCGCGATGGTTCGGACGACTTCCCAGCCCCCCCTCAAACACACACACACACACACACACACACACACACACACGCACGCACGCACACAAACAAAAAAATCGGAGCGGAAGCAAGCAAGCAGAACAGACATAATAAGGAGGAGGAGGAGGAGGAGGAGGAGGAGGAGGAGGAGGAGGAGGAGGAGAGGATCCTGGCGGGGGTCGGGGTGGGTAGTGCTGTCCTCGAAGAAAATCATGACGGGAGATGTTTGTCAGTTTTCGGCCTCCTGGGGCCTTCGCCAGTACCTGGGACCGTCAAAAGCCACTCGCGATGAAAGCTGGCATTGGGGAAAGGGTCGGGACTTCTGGGGAAACATCAAAACCTCGCATGTCTGGTTTCCATGCCTCGCAAGTGTGGTCCGAGCAGATGGGGTTGTGCATGGCCGATGCGTCGGCGATGCGGCTCGCTGTGGGGCCCGATTTTCTCCGCGCCGACGCATCGCCGATGTTTCGGCGATGTTTTAGCGATGCTGCGCGATCCTCCGACCCCATCTACTCGGACCCAATGTGGGAGGCCTCCACGACTGCGCTGACTCGGGCGGCGCTGATCCTTATTCGGGCAGGTCCTGTTGGGGCCACGGGGCTTTGCCTGGAGGGCCTCCAGCCAGACTTGGCCTCCCCTAGGGTTATGTCGGCCGTGTCCCCCTACAGGGGGTTTTCGACGAAAAATAAAAGATACCCCAAAAATATTCAAACAAATGTCAAAAAAACAAAACATAGTCCCCAGACCATTGTTGGACCATCTTTTGATTATGTTTGGTGTATTATTCCTTCGTCGAAAATCCCCCTGTAGGGGGACACGCCCGACATGACCCCAGGGCTACGCTCAGTCCAGTTGGAGCAAGTCCAGTTGGAGCCAAGGCGCTCTGTCTGCTGGGACACCACCCGGAATTTGCCCCTCCCGAGCCGACCGCGCCTTCGAGGTGCGGAGAGTTCGATGCTCTCGGGCGGCTTCGTCGGCCCCCGGGGATCTCCCAGCCTCGAAATTGCGCCTGGCATCGCTCGGACGTGTGCATTTTCCCTTCGGCGAGGACCATCGAGGAGCATCCTTGATCATTTGGCGAAAAAACCACGCACGAAACCGAAAAAAACACAGCGAATGGACGTTCGAGCGATCGCCAGAGTAGCTTTTGAGCATGATTCGCTCTCGATGTCGTCGCGCACGCGGTCCGGGCTGCGGCGAGAGTCGCCTGCCCAACAGCGGCCGCCCGGTCGATTTGGGAGAACGCCTGCTGCTGGAGGTCGTCCCCGTTCTCCGACTACGCGTAAGAGTGACCTTTCGCCGGAGCGACCTTTGGTGCGGGCCCAATGGGGCCCCCCGATCGCCGAACGCGATGCGGTGTTAGTCTTGCGCGCTCGTGTTTGGCCCCCCCGCAGCCCCCAATGAACCGCGCACCGAAGGTCACTCTTACCCAGGGTCACTCCTGCGCGTAGTCCTAAGTCGGGCCTATCCACAGAAGGAAAATTCAAAAGTAGTCAAAAATAAACGATTGTTGTTATTATTTTTGATTATTTTGGAGGTACTGTTTGATTATTCTGATTTCCTCCAAAATCGGCCTGCAGGGGGACATGCCCGACCTAAGCGTAGTCGAGTTCTTTCCATCCCCCCTCGGGCGTCACGCCCGAGGGAAGGGGGGGGGCGCCACGCCCTGCAGGCCGTCCCTGCTTTGTCCGCCCCCCCCCACCCTCGCCGTCACCCTTCAGGAGGGAAAAAACACACAGACACAATGAATCGCCGACTCCCACAAAAATATGGGAAAAGATGGGAAGTGGGGAGAGACCAAAAGCCCAGCAGATATGGGACAAGGCGGGGAGTCCGGCTATTTGCGTGTGTATTTCTCTGCGTGTCCCAGGGCCCCTTCAGCCCTTGAGGACAGGCCGTGCAGGGAGGCTCCCTCGGGCGTCACACCCGAGGGAAGGGGGGGGAAGGGGGGACGCCACGCCCTGGGGGTCGTCCCTGCTCTGCCCGCCCCCGCCCCCCCCCCTCGCCGCCAACCCTGGCGAGGGAGGGGGGAGGGAGGGTGGAGGGAGGGGGGATGGAGGGGGGAGGGAGGGGGGAGGGAGCGGAGGGAGGGAGGAGGGAGGGTGGAGGGAGGGGGGAGGGACGGGGGGAGGAACGGGCCGTGCAGGGAGGCTCCTCCGCGCGGCCGCGGCGCCGCGCGGAGGAGGCCTCTCCCCTGCACGGCGCTGCCCGCGGAGGGGGCTCTGCAGGGCGCGGCCCGAGGGAGGCCCAGGCCCCCGAGAGCGGTGGCGCGCCGTGCCCCCCCCCCCATCGTCAGGTCGGGCCTGTCCCCCTACAGGACGATTTCTTGGCATCGCTCGGACGTGTGCATTTTTCCTTCGGCGAGGACCATCGAGGAGCATCCTTGATCATTTGGCGATAAAACCACGCACGAAACCAAAAAAAGCACAGGGAATGGACGTCCGAGCGATCGCCAGAGTTGCGACGAAAATACATGATGTTCCAAAAATAGCCCAAGATGGCCAAAATAATACTGTTAAAACAGTCCCCAGGCTATGTTTGGACTATCGTTGGCTATTCCCCCTGTAGAGGGACAGGCCCGACTGAAACCCATCGTGAACTGCGCGAGGCTGCTCCCGGCCTTCTGCCGCCGCTGCGCGCCACGCTCGCAGGAGCACCGCTGGAAGAGGACTCAACGTGCCGGGCCCAGAGATCCGGCGCCATGAAAACCATCAAGGCGCGGGGTGTTTCTCCATTTTCGGCCTCTGGTGGCCCTCGCCGGGCCTCGGGGCCGTCAAAAGACGACTCAGGATGAGAAGCCGGTCCTGGGGAATGGGTCGATACTTCTGGAGACCGCGCATCGAAAAAATCACGACGTCGGATCTCTGGGGGTGAAGCGCGTGCGCGCGCGCGAGCGCGCGGCGCGAGCAGCCATGTGCCGCGCCTGAGCGCGGTGCGGGGAACAGACGTTCGGTGATTGTGTCATCCCAGACATCCGCCGATAGGAGTGCTTCACGCCGGGGCTCCCCGTGGGGCCACGGAGCGTGCGAGGGGTGTCCAAAGTGGAGGGGGGGGGCGGCACGCGAAGCATGCCACTGGGGCCCTCGGTGGAGCTCCCCGCGGGGCCACGGAGCGCGGGAGGGGCGTGCCAGAGTGGAGGAGTGGCGGCAGGCGAGCCCTGCCACTCAGGGGCCCCCCGACCCGTTCCCCAGGAGCTCTCCTTCCGACGCGCGCATCCAGGTTTGAGGGCCCTGGGGCCCGAGGCCGGGGCCCGGGGTCCAGCTTCGCGGGGCAGCGCTGGGCTGGAAGCAGCGCGTCGTCCGAGAGCGGGGCCCGCTGCCGCAGGCTTTCCGGGGGCTGCCGGCGGCGGCCCCGCGCGAGCTCCCCGCGGCCACGGCGCCGAGGCCGGCCCTCGGGGCCCCCCCTGGGCACGGAGGCCGCGGCGCCCCTCCGCGGAAGGGCCCGACCCCCCTGGAGAGGGCGGCCTCGGGCCGAGGCGCGGCAGGGGCCGAGGCAGGGGGTTGCGCGCGCGGAGCGGGGGCCTCCGCCCCGCGCGCGGCGGCTGGACGCCACGGCGTCGCCCTTCGCCGTCGTGCTCGTCGTCGTCGTGCTCGTCGTCGTCGCCGCCGTCGTCGCCGTCGCCGTCGCTGTCGTCGTGCTCGTCGTTGTGCTCGTCGTCATCGCCGTCGCCGTCGCCGTCGTCATCGTCGTCGTCGTCGTCGTTGTCGCCGTCGCCATCGCCGTCGCCGTCGCCGTCGCCGTCGCCGTCGTCCCTCTTGCCCAGCGTCTCGGGGAGACCAGGGGGGAGGGAGGAGATGGGAGCTCCTTGTGCCCCTAACGATTGTCCATCCTGGCCCCCTGCCCCCATCCCTGTGCATCGGTGTCCCCGCCCTTGTCCCCGAGCTTCTCGTCTCCTCCCTCCTGCCCCTGCCACCGCCTCTACCACCTCTCACCCCCCCTCCCTCGCATCACCCCTCCCCCTCTCTCGCCATCTCTCTTCCCCCCCTTAACCTCGCCCTCCATGCCCCCCTTCTCATCCACTCCCCTCTCTTCTCCGCCCCCTTCCCCTATCCCCTCTCCTCCACTACCGTCCCTATCCCCCCCACCACCACCACCACCCTCCGCTCCTCCTCCCCCCCTTCTCCTCTCACCCAGGAGGAGGAGGAGGAGGAGGAGGAGGAGGAGGAGGAGGAGGAGGAGGAGGAGGAGGACGAGGAGGAAGAGGAAGAGGAGGAAGAGGAGGAGGAGAAGGAGGACGAGGAGGACGAGGAGGAGGGGGAGGAGGAGGGAGAGGAGGAGGAGGAGGAGGAGCAGGAGAAGGGGGAGGGTCGCCTGCAACCCGCGCCCCTCGCCCACCCATCCCCCTCTCGAGGAGGCTCATGTCCTCCTTCGGCGAGGTGGTCCTTCCCGGGGCGCCCCCCGAGGTCGCCCTCGCCAGGGGGCGGAGAGGGAGAAGGCAAGGGGGCCGCGAGGGAGTGGGGGGAGGGACGGGAGAGGGGGAAATACAAGCTAAGTGCGCTCGCGCCATATCTGACATCCTACCCCTCCCACCCATCCCTTCCCATTGCGCTGTTTTTTTATTGTTTATCTATCCGCGGGCGCGTGTCATTGCGGACCTGAAATCCACCTGGAATTCTCAAAAATGCTCGATCGTGTTATGCACGATGGGAAAGGCGGAGCTGAGCAGGAGGAAGAGGAGGAGGAGGAGGAGGAGGAGGACGACGACGACGAGGACGAACAGCAGCAGCAGCGGGAACTGGAGTAGAAGGAGCGGGAGGGGTAGGAGGATCAGGGGAGAGCGGAGGAGGGGAAAGGAGGAGGGCGACAATGATCAGGAAGGATTCGGATCCAGAAAGGTGGTCCGCGCTGTGATGACAGTGCCATTCTGAACGGCGGGAGCAAAGCGCCGATCCAGAAAGAAGGCCCACGCTGCAGCGGGAGCACGATTTTGAAACACCGAAAACCATCGGATGGTAAGAAACAAGAATAAGACCAGAAACACGATTGTCCAACCTTGCGCAAAACAAGGAAAACAACGCGGAGAGGGTGAGGCACCTTCCGGGCAGAGTCAGGGGAGAGAGGAGAGTAGCACTAACAATGTGCAAGTGTGGAGGAGGAAAGAGGCGGGGGCAGAGGGGAGGGACGGGGCATGGCGAGGGGTGGGGCACGGTCAAGACGCTGAAATGAGGACCGCTCCTCCTCCTCCTCCTCCTCCTCCTCCTCCTCCTCCTCCTCCTCCTCTTCCTTCTCCTCCTCCTCCTCCTCCGTAGCCATTTTGGCTCAAGGCCATGAACCGTCCCGACGACCGCGAGTCTTTCGGGGCGACACCTGAGCGCGAGGGAGGTTCCGCTTTGAGGCCACTCTCCAGCCCGCTCGTCAGACTTCTGATTGCCCTCTTGTGCCTTTACCGCGGGAGTTGGGCCCCCGCACCGTTTTATCCCTCGCTCAGTTACCTTGCTGGGATGGTGGCGAGCCCTCGTGGAGATGAGCTCGCGACATCCCAACTCGAGCAGCTGGAGGATGCGCCGACCTTCCCGTCCCAAGAGATCAAATCTGGCAAAGGAAAAGTCCAAGGCAAAGGTGCTGCGCCGTCCCGCTTCACCGACCCCAACCCACAGAAGCGTCGTGCCCTCCCTGGTGAAGCTGCTCGTGATGACACTGATGCTGAGCTGCGCCCCGCCCTCGACGACGAGATGCCCGAGGGCTACGAAGACTTCATCCGTCAGTTGTGCCGTGCCGAGTTTGACTCCATCAAAGAAGACTTTGGCGACTCCATCGCCAAGACTGCCGCTGAGAGCAACAAGCCCCTGCTCGCCGCCGTGGAGAATCTCAGAGCTCTGGTTCAAGCCCACACGGAGACCCTCGAGGCCGATGTTCGAAAAGGTCGCCACGCCGCAGCTGGACTCTCTCGCGCAGGCTGCAGGCCCAGCTCGACCAGCAGAAGGGCGTCATCGACGCCCACCCCGCCAGCATCGCCAAGCACGACCAGGACCTCGCGGACGTTCGCCGTGAGATGGCCGAGCTCAGGAAGGAACTGGCCCTCGCAGAGTCCCGCCCTCGTCCCCAGACACAAGTTCCTGCTGGTTTCAACCGTGATATCGACACGACCATGGTGGTGGCCATCTCCCAGCGCCCCTCGTCGGTGGAGAGTGTTCGCGAGGTGCTGGCCCCCTGGCTGTCCTCTATCGGATTCGAGAGTGCTAATAATGACTACCAGATCGCTGCCAAAGGCACGGTCCCGTGCAAGCGCTTCGAGATCAAGTTCAGCGGCCCCGTCGGGGTCGCCCCCCGCAAGGTCGACCGCGCCCTTGCCAACCTCCGCGAAGGCAAAGAATGGAAAGAGCTCTGGATCACCCCGCCTGGAGATGTGCGCTGTCGCATCCACCTCGGCCCCGACAAGAGCCCCAATCAGATCAAGCAGGAGATCGTCCTCCGCAGAGTGCGCAAGCTGGTGGAGGAGGCTTACCCTGGTAAGCGGCTTTACTCCGACCGCGAGCGTGGCGCCCTCCTGGTCGGCTGGGACAAGATCATGCAGGTCGAGGTCGCCTCGGGGGACTCGCCCCCCGTCATCTACTGGGACATCCCGAAGCTCGGGCTCAACCACATGGAGGTCACCCGCCTCCGCGAGGCGACCAAGGAGATCACCCACCCAGTGGAGACCAGCCAGTGGTCTCTTTAGCGCGTGCTCCCTCTTTCGCTCCTCCTCGCCGTCGTCATCTTCATCGGCGAGACCGCTTCGTTTTGCTTCCTGGAACGCCAGGGCACTTCTGCAAGCTGGAGGGGAGAAAGCAGATTTGAAGCGTCAGTACCTCATCAAGCTCCGTCTCTCGGAGACGATCCTCTCCCTCCAGGAGGTCCACCAGGATCACCTTCAACTAGTCTCGTTATTGGGCACAGTGGCGCGTGATCTTACTGTGCGTTCTAGCTTTTGTGACGCTGATGCTGGCGGCAGCATCCGTGGGGGCGTCGCAGTCGTACTTCCTCCTCTGCATCCTGGTGCTGTCGTCCATCCTCCTGCCCCTCTCGTCCCTGGGCGCGTTCTACGGGTTGAAATATCTTTGGGAGATGTATGCCTGCAGGTGTACAACGTGCACAAGCATGGTCTTTCTTTGGCAGAAGTTGCACGGGTCGCGCGAGATATCCGCGCTGCTCGGGCTGCGGCTGCGCGTGCACCAGACTCGCACATGGTCGTGGTCAATGGCGACTTCAACTTTTCCTCGCACGAGTCCGTCCTGCTGCATATGCCCGCAGCGGCAGTGCGGCGGAGCGCGCGGCAGCACCACGCCCGCGCCCCGCAGTGGCGGGACGCTCTTGCCCCGCTGATTGAGATTGAAAGTGACGCCCCCTCGCACTACGAGCGTGCTGGGAATGCTGAATCTTCTATCGATCGATTCTTTTGCTCGCTCTCGGGATGGCAGATGTGTCAACTGGTGGTTCAGGCGTCGACTGTCGACTCGGCTGCGTTAGTGTCGGACAGATGCGTCTCGGACCATGCCGCCGTGCTGATCTCTTTCGCTTCCAGGGCCCCCAGGGTTCAGGACGAGCGGGCCATTCCCAAGCACATCTTTCACGAACCAGCGTTCAAGCAGCGCCTCGAGGGCCTCATCAAAGCCTCCGACTGGTCCCAGATGTCCCCGCCCGTCAAGCTCGAGTACTACAAAAAGCTGCTGAAAATCGCCTCTGCTGAAGTTCGGGATCGTCTCTTCCATGCTCGCCCTCATCATCCCCACGCCCTTCTCCAACTTGCACGAGCGCTTGCACGAGTTGTCTGGCGGCAAGACGTTCCGCTTGCGCGCCGGCTTCAGGAATCACATCCCCTGGCTGGCGACATGATCTATGTGCGGGCTGGCAAGGCTGAGCTTATCCACCCCCCCTCGTTCCAGGCATGGGTCGACGAGGTCCAGTCCGCTGCTGCGTCTGCCACCAAAGAGGAATTGGAAGCGCGCCGTCGGCGCCAGGGTGACCGTGCTCAAATCAGACTTCAGATCAGAGCCTTGGAGCGCAGAGCGAGATTGTGGTCACCTCTGAATCGTCGGGTTTCCCTCTCGTGTGTTCGTCTTGCGAGTGGCGAGGCTGTCTCAGACTATTGGGGTCCCATATTCAGGAAGAAGCCTTGGGACGAAGATGCTGCTCGCCCTTACCTCCATCGTCTCCTGCCTCGTGCTGATGATCTTCATCTCCCCCCGCCTTCCCGTGCTATGCTCCGCGCTGCTATACGTGGCGCTCAACACTCTGCTCCTGGCCCCGACGCTCTTCCATATGCTGCGTGGCAAGCTCACCCCTTTGCCGAAGAGGTTCTCTGGGATGCTTTCGAGTGGCTCGGAGATGGCCAGTTCCTGTTCGCCTCTGCCTCGGACACTATTCAGATCTTCCTGCCGAAAAATGTCACTGACAGCGAGTTGCACTCAGGGGGCTGCGAGCGGGCCCCAGACAAAGTTCGTGTCCTCGGTCTCAGGAACTGCGATATCAAGCTCATCTCGGCGACGATGAATCGTGCTGTTCGCCCCGCCCTGGACCTTATCCCCTCTTGCCAGCGCGGGTTTATCCCTCGCCGCAGCTTCCGTGAGAACATCATCGAGCTCGACGCTTCGGCCAGGATGCTCTCGGTCACCCCCCATGGGTCCCTGGATGTCCCGCCCCTGTATTCCCTGGACTTCGGCCAGGCCTTCCCGTCCCTGAACCAAGGCTTCATGACCCTCGCTCTTCGGACTCTCGGGCTCCCTGATCGTTTCCTCGACTTCGTCGCTTTCCTGCACGCTGCGATCGACGGGGTAGCTATGGCGCAGGGGACTCTCGAACATGTCTGTTGGATTGACAGTGGCATTATTCAGGGCTGCGCCCTCTCGGGTTCTCTATTTGCGTTCAGTACGGCTGCTTTCCTTTCCGAGCTGGCCCATCTGGTTGAGCTCCCCTCGTCTGGCCTCGTGCGGGCCTGCGCGGACGACATTGGTGGCACGCTCTCCGCGATCGCCGACCTCGTTCGAGTCTTCGGGGCGATGTCCAAGGCCTCTGACATGGCCAACCTCGCGCTGAAGGTCAGCAAGTGCAAGGTGGTCCCTCTCAGCGGGCCCTGCTCTCCTGAGCTTGCCACCCGCGTCCTCCAGGAGATCTCCTATTGGGTCCCCGAGTGGTCCTCCTTTGAGGTGGTCGACTGTCTGCTCTACCTGGGCATCTGGCTGGGTCCGGGGCCGCTCCCGATCGTTCGTGGACCGACCCGCTCACCAAGCTGCGTTTGCGGGCTCAAGCTATTGGCCGCGGCACCACCCCCGCCAGTCAGTCCGCCCAGTTGTACAATTCACGTGCTGTCACTACGCTTTCGTACGTCGCGCAGTTATCCTGGATCCCGCGCTCGGTTATTCAACCTGAACTTGCGGTTCTGGCACAAGTATTTCGTCTTCCTCTCGGCACCTTCGGACTCGATGTGTGGGTGCAGCTGGAGAAGTGGGGGGCTCCCAGGATCATCCGATGGGCGCACCTGGCTGCGGCATCCATCACGCGCGCTGCTCTGCTCACGCACCCGTGCTGGGAGCCCATTTTGTCCCGCATGCGCGAGCACATCGCCTCGAGGGACACCGACGTGACGCTCGACATGCTGCCGCACGGACGCCTGTATCCTGGCTTCTGGAAGTCCACGGCGCTGGCCGAGAACTTGGAGGCTGCGGCTCTCGGTCGTGCTCCTGCGGGCTCTGGGCTTTCTGCCCTCCTGGCTGCCGCGCTCCCTGCTGCTCGCGCCGCTCTCTCCCCCGCCCCTGGGCAGCGCTCTCGCCCTCAGCGTGCTGCGCACCTTGCCCTACGCCATCTTGCGTGCACGGCTCAGCCGCTTCAGGTACTCTTCCGCCGACGGCTGATGAAGTTTGCTGGACGTGCGAGGGGCCGTCTCGACTCCATCGACTGGGACAACTGCGCCGTGATGCTGGCACGCTGCCCGTACTCTTGGGCGTGGGCCGTGCTGCGTACCTGGTGTGACGGCTGGATGACCTCGGCACGGATCATCTCCCCGCTGGGCCAGAGACCATGCGCGTTCGGTCGCATGCAGCGAATCGACTCTCTCCGTCACTACGCGAGATGTCCACCTATGCACCGTGCTCTCAGGCGGGCTTTGGCACGTCCTTTCCCGCTCGATTGGTTTTCTCGCTGGGGCCTGGCATCGCCATCGTTCTCCTCGTTCTCTTTGCTCACAGCCGCGTACAACATGTACAACGGGGCCCGCACCATGAGTGGCCGCTCTCCGTCCAGCAGATTCACGCCTGCGCTCTGGCGGGAGTGAGGGCGATGCGTCTTGCGCACCCCTCTCGCGTGTCGGAGGAGGAGCGGGCCGCGCTCGCCCCCCATTGGCTTCCTCGTGTGCCCCGTCCAGCGAGCTCCTCCTCAAGCTCGTCGTCGTCGTCGAGTTCTTCCTCCTCCTCATCCTGCAGTGCGACCATACCCACGCTGTCGGCGTTGTCAGGGTCATCGACTCCCTACTCTTCGGTGGGAGAGGACGACTCGGACGACCTGGTCATGCTTGACTTCCGCCCTGCGGCCCCGACTACACCGGCTACGCTCATTGCAACGCCCGAGCGCGTCGGCCGACTTGAGGACCTTGCTGACGGTGCCTCGGGTGCAGCGGTGGAGTATGATGTCAGAACGCCAAGTCCTGTCAGTGGGTGCTCCTCGAACCCATCTGCTCAGGCATCTGGAGTAAATTGCGATGAGGTGGCTCGGTCTCGTGCCGTCCCTGGTGCTTGTGGCGTCAGTTCGCAAAGTCCTGGTGGCGGGTGCTCCTCGAGCCCGCCTCTCCAGGCTCCACGAGTAAATTGCGGGGAGATGCCTCACCCCTCTGTCGGCGTCAGTTCGCAAAGCCCTGGGCGTGGGTGCTCCTCGAGCCCACTGCCCCAGGCTCGAGTAAATTGCGAGCCGCTGGCCCCGTGTTCAGTGGTGTCGATTGCGGTGGGGCGCTCGCTTCACGGATATCTCCTGTCGACGACGCCGATTGCCTTGCCTTCCCCGCGCCCGCCCCGCTCCTCGATTTCGGCTACCCTGACGTCATCGATTGCTCCGACCGCTCCGTGGGTGGCGGCTTCCTCTTCTCGGATTGCCTCCTGCTGTGCGCCCGCGGCGACTCCGCGTTCGCAGAGGCTATCTCCCGCCCCCCCCAGTCCCGCGTCGGGGACGCCCTCCCGCCCTGAGCCCCCGTCCGAGAAAATTCTTCCCATGCATCCTGCCGTCTCGCCTCTCCTGCACGTCTCGCCGCCATCGTTGCCCCTCTCCCCTGTGCATCCTGCGCCCGTCTTTCCTCCCTCTGAGGCGCTTCGCCTCCAGCATCCTGTTCACGCTGCGTCCGTCAATCCCACGGCGCAGCATCATATCTTGGGGCTTTCTTGCATTTCCTCCCTCACCTCGTCCTTCGCTCCGATGAGCTCTGCCCCTGCCGCTGCTTGCCCCCCGCCTGCTCCCCCTCCCTCCGCGTTTATGCCCTCGTTGTTTCCCGCCCTCACTCCGCCGCTCGCTCCGTCGAGTGGCCACACACCCCCGCATGTGCGCCCGTCGCCTCTTCTTGAGCTCGCCCCCGACGCTCAGTGTCCCTCCCCCCGCGTGCTCGCCTCGCTGCCATCCGCTTCTGTCCGTCACAGGTTGTACCAGCCTCTACATTCGCCTTGCCCTGCTCTTCAGCAAGAGCTTGTCTCTCCCCCGTCCTTTTCTCGTTCGAGCTCTGCTCTTGCGCCTGCGTGCCCCCTCCTGCTCCTCCTCTGAATAAAATTACGGCTCCTGCCCGCGCTTCATCTTCCACCAGCTCGGCTGCTTCGGCATCAAGGCCAGGAGCGGCTTAGTGGGGGCGGGGATCCTGACCTCATCTACGCTGGGCTCCTCCTCCTCCTCCTCCTCCTCCTCCTCTTCCTCCTCCTCCTCCTCCTCCTCCTCCTCCTCCTCTTCCTCCTCCTCCTCCGCCTCCTCCGCCTCCTCCGACCTCCTCCTCCTCCTCCTCCTCCTCCTCCTCCTCCTCCTCCTCCTCCTCCTCCTCCTCCTCCTCCTCCTCCTCCTCCTCGCCCCAGGAGGGGCTCGGGTTCCGGGCCGCTCCTGAGATTCATGCTGTGGAGCTTGTGTGTGGCCCAGGCCCGCCGCGGCCCCCAGAAAAGCCCCATTCGTTCCTTGTTCTGCGCTGCTATGGTAGCACGATCATTGCGGGGTCCTGGCATCGTTCGGACGCGTGCATTTTTTCTCGGCGAGGGCGATCGAGGAGCATCCTTGATCATTTGGCGAAAAAAACACGCACGAAACCGAAAACAGCACAGGGAATGGACGTCCGAACGATGCCAGGAGGGGAGGGGGCGGGTCCCTGGCTGGCTGTGTGAAGGCAGGGCGCCGCTTTGCGCGCCCGCGGCGGGCCTGGGGGAGGGGTCCCTCTTCGGGGGGCCTCCTTTCTGGGGGGGGCAGGGAGGGGGGCTTTGAAGTGAGGTCGCGCCGGCCGGCGGGATGGAGCAGCAAAGGGGGCGAGAGAGAGGGGGCATGTGGGGGAGGGGAGAGTGGAAGAGTATTAAGAAGAAGCAGCTACACAACATGAGCTGCCGGAGGTCCGCGCGGATCTGTCGTGAACACTCCCACACGACTGCGTTGGGGGCGGCTTCCTCCCACACGACTGCGCGGGGGCTCTGACGGCACAGGGCAGCGACGCGCCGCCCCGCGGTGGCCCAGTGGCCTGCCTGGGCCGAGTGCCACGGTGGACTCCTGTTGCGCGAGGAGTTCTGCCCATGCGGTCAGGAAGCCGAAATTGACGAGCACAGTGCGGGCTCAGAGGCGACTTGTTGTTCCCTGGCTTCTCCCGTGGTTATTCCCTGGGCGTTCCTCGAGCACTCCGGCGCTTTGGGGGCCACAGAGGGGCTTCGTCCCTTGCGCGGCGTTCCTCATGGTAGCACGACGATTGCAGTCCCTGCCCCCACCCACCTCCTGATGTGCCAGCCCTTGGCCTCCAGCAGCTCCCCGCCGAGCGAGCCGTCGCGTTCGCGGCGCTGGCAGCGAGCGCCCGGGAAGCACACGCCGCAGCCTGGCCGCACGAGCGCCGCTGCCCTCGGCTCGGTGGTGGGAGGTGGTCGCCCGGGAGGGGGCGCGCCGCCCCCTGCCCGCGGGAGGAGCCGAGCCCCCGCCCCCGCGGGCCCGCGGGTCCACACGAGTC
>CAUYUJ010021553.1:52500-62500 GCA_963575745.1 Prorocentrum cordatum | reverse complement strand
CCCCGCCCCGCGGCTCGCGCCGAGGCCGAGCCCGCCGGCTCGCCCCCCCTCCCGGAGGCAGAGTGGAGCAGCCGCGGTGGGCCCGGCCAGGAGGCCGGGACCCCCCTCGGGCAGTGGAGAAATCACGGCTCTGGAGGCTTCCGCTGTCTTTCAGTGGGGCACGTCCCTCTACAGGAGGAAGATTCCCCAAGAGTCGAAAAACAGCCTGGGGACGAGTTGTATGAAATATTCCCCAACAGTCAAGAAACAGCCTGGGCCCGGCCAGGAGGCCGGGACCCCCCTCGGGCAGTGGAGAAATCACTCAAGAAGCAGTGGGGAGGCGTCCGGGCTCGCCCATAGCCCCACCAAACAATGTTCTAAGAGCCTTTTGCGGTTCCCACGAAATGCTCTTAGAACATTTCTGGCTGAAGCTGTCTTGCTTTCACACATCGGGTTTACGTCCTAAGAACATTGTTTTTGCTCTGAGAACATGTTTGGGTTCTAAGAACATTTCGTGGTATGGCTATAGGGATGCTGGGACGGTCGGTCCCTGCTCGAATCACGGCTCTGGAGGTTTCCCCTGCTCTCAGTGGAGCACGTCCCTCTACAGGAGGAAGATTCCCCAACAGTCAAAAAACAGCCTGGGGACGAGTTGTTTGATCATTGTTTGGCTATTGCTGGGTTTTTTTTTGCGTGCGTATGCTGGTCTATTTTTTCGCCCAAAATCCGCCTGCTATACGAGGACATGCCCGACCTAACGCTATCTTCGGGCCCGGGGGGTCCTCGCCGGGCCCCAGGACCGTCAGGAGACGACTCACGATGAAAAGACAGTCCTGGAGAATGGGTCAAGACTTTCGGGGGGGCGCATGGGAAAAAGCAAGACATCGGCTCGCGCTGAGGCTGGGCCCACCGGCCCGTCCCTCCAGGGGCAGTACGACGCCGCATCGGTGGGCCCTGCCGTCGAGGAACAAGACATTTGCATGCGCATAAACGCTCGGAGGTCCACGCCGATCGAAGAACTTGGCGCGGACTGTCGAGACTTTATCTTCATGACGTGTTTTGATCCTCGATGCCAGGAGATGAAGGTGGGAAGGGGGGTGAATGATGAGGACGGGGGAGAAGTCACCACCACCCGCCGTCGTTCTCGCACCCGCTCCGAAAGCTGGCGGGCTGGCTCTCGGCGGACGTGGCCTTCTGGCCGCCGCCAGCATTCGGCCGTCTGTGTTGCGCGGCGAAAAGGGGGGGGGGAAGGCGTGAGGGAAGGCGAGAGTCAGAGAAGGGCGATTTGGCACAACGGTTGTTGAACTTCCGGGGCGGCCCTCGTGGCCACGGTTGGAGGAGGGGCCCTGGAGATGGGCGGGGGGCGGGGAGGGGGAGTCGAAGTCAGAGGAACAAGAGGTCATGATAATGAGACGCTCCAGGATGTCCAAGACGTCCCATGTTCCCGAACGGGCTGCAGAGAGGAGGGCCGCTGGATGAGCCAGAAGTTCCGAAACGCATCCTGAGCCACTCGCATCATGACATTATTCTCGGCCGACGATCAAGTCAGGCCTGTCCCTCTACAGGAGGAAAATTCAAACTTAGTTTAGAATTCGTCGATGGACGATGTTTGACCATTTTTGAATATTTGTGGTATATTGTTTGAGTATTTTTATATTTCGTCCACAATCCGCCTGTAGGGGGACATGCCCGACCTAAGCCTACGACGAGGAAGAAGCTGCACAAAACATATGCTGTCGGAGGCTCGCGCGGACGTTCCTTGGTCGGCGCTGGACGCCCTGGGCGCTGTTCTTCCTCGATGGAGGGGGGGGGGAGGGGGGGGGGGGGGGGGGGAAGACGTGAGGGAAGGGGAGGAGGAGGAGGAGCGAGAAGGGGGGAGGCGGGGAAGAGGCAAGCGGGGCGCGTTCGCGCCACAGCTGGCATCCGAATTACGCTTCCCGCCCATCGTACATTGTGCTCAACATGTTCCCGATTCGCCGATCCGGGTGTAATTACCGGTGGAGCGTGAGACCCGGGTTTGCCAGGACTCGGGTTCGCCATCGTTTTTGTTGACGACCGCGCCTCGGATTTTGACGAGGAGGAGTTTCGTGGGATGTCTGCAGCGGGAGGCCTCGTCAAAATGCAGGCTCGGCCTCGTCATTTTTTTGACGACCTCGTCGGGCATTTCCGAGTCCCCTGTACCCAGGTCTTACGTCCCCCTGAAATTAGAGCCGAGGCAAGGGAAGGGGAGAGGAGAAGGTGGGGGGGGGACGTGGGGAGGGGAGTCGGCGAGCCGATCCGTTGGACTGAGGCTGTCTGGGTCTCTTGCAATGTGACCAGCCAAGCAGCCAGAGCACAACCCTTGAGGGGCCGAAGAGGTTCTGATGGCGGGGGCGGACCTATCGAGTACCACCTTCGGGGCAGCCCCGTGTGCGGCAACGGAACAGTGTGTACGGGATGGGCGGCGACAAAAGAGGATTGCACCTGCGGGGTGGGAAGGGACGCACTCGCATCGAGCAGGCGTTGGTTTTGCGAGGCAACAGTTCAGTCGGGCGTGTCCCTCTACGGGAGGAATATTCAAAAATAGTCTGGGGACGATTTCTTGACCATCCTTGACCATTCTGGATTATGTTTTGGCTATTGTCTCCACATTATATGTGGAGCCCTTGTTTTCTCTGGACACCCCGCGCAGTCCTGTCACACCCCTTCTCTCCCTCGTCATCATTCACCCTCACTCACTCCTTCACTCACTCATCATCATCACCTTCATCAATCACACACTCACTCACACTCACACTCACTCAGTCACACAATCACATACTCACTTCTCATCGCCACCTTAATCATCACCACTCACTCACTCATTCACTCATTCACCATCATGTTCGAATCCGAGGCGGGTCATCGGCATCCTGTAACTGTCGTCACTTCTGGGCTCCTCAGGCCTGAATATGGAGGAAGTATCAGGCGGGAGCCTCGTCTGTGAGTGAATTGTGGGGACGTCTCAGGCGGGAGCTCCCTCGTCGTCATCCTGTAACTGTCGTCACGCTTGGGCTCCTCAAGATTGAATATGGAGGAAGTATCAGGCGGGAGCCTCGTCTGTGAGTGAATTGAGGGGACGTCTCAGGCGGGAGCTCCCTCCCTAATAGGACCGCATTTCATATTAGAATCCGAGGCGGGTCGTCTGAATTTTGTATTTGTCGTCACTTTGGGGCTCTTCAGGCCTGAATATGGAGGAAGTATCAGGCGGGAGCCTCGTTTGTGAGTGAATTGCGAGGAAGTCTCAGGCGGGAGCCCCCTCCCTAAGGGGCCCGAACTTCATGTTCGAATCCGAGGCGGGTCATCGGAATCATGTAACTGTCATCACGTTTGGGCTCCTCAGGCTTGAATATGGAGGAAGTATCAGGCGGGAGCCTCGTGACTGAATTGTGGGGACGTCTCAGGCGGGAGTTCCCTCCATAAGGGGCCCGCACTTAATGTTCGAATCCAAGACGGGTCATCGGCATCCTGTAACTGTTTTCAGTTGTGGGCTCCTCAGGCCTGAACATGGAGGAAGTATCAGGCGGGAGCCTCGTCTGTGAGTGAATTGCGAGGAAGCCTCAGGCGGGAGCCCCCTCCCTAATAGGACCGCACTTCATGTTCGAATCCGAGGCGGGTCATCGGCATCCTGCAAATGTCGTCACTGTTGGGCTCCTCAGGCCTGAACATGGAGGAAGTATCAGGCGGGAGCCTCGCCTGTGAGTGAATTGTGAGGAAGTCTCAGGCGGGAGTTTCCTCCCTAAGGGGCCCGCGCTGTTCGAATCCGAGGCGGGTCACCGGCATTCTGCAACTGTCGTCGCTTTGGGGCTCCTCAGGCTTGAATATGGAGGAAGTATCAGGCGGGAGCCTCGTCTGTGAGTGAATTGTAGGGACGTCTCAGGCGGGAGCTCCCTCTTTAAGGGGCCCGCATTTGATGTTTGAATCCGAGGCGTGTCATCGGCATCCTGTAACTGTCCGCATTGTTTGGTTTCTCAGGCCTGAATATGGAAGAAATATCAGGCGGGAGCCTCGTCTGTGAGTGAATTGCGAGGAAGTCTCAGGCGGGAGCTCCCCCTCAAGGGCCCGCATTGCATGTTCGAATCCGAGGCGGGTCTTCGGCATCTTGCAACTGTCGTCACTTCTGGGCTCCTCAGGCCTGAATATGGAGGAAGTATCAGGCGGGAGCCTCGTCTGTGAGTGAATTGTGGGGACGTCTCAGGCGGGAGCTCCCTCTTTAAGGGGCCCGCATTTTATGTTTGAATCCGAGGCGTGTCATCGGCATCCTGTAACTGTCCGCATTGTTTGGTTTTTCAGGCCTGAATATGGAAGAAATATCAGGCGGGAGCCTCGTCTGTGAGTGAATTGCGAGGAAGTCTCAGGCGGGAGCTCCCCCTCAAGGGCCCGCATTGCATGTTCGAATCCGAGGCGGGTCTTCGGCATCTTGCAACTGTCGTCACTTCTGGGCTCCTCAGGCCTGAATATGGAGGAAGTATCAGGCGGGAGCCTCGTCTGTGAGTGAATTGTGGGGACGTCTCAGGCGGGAGCTTTCCCTCGAGGGGCCCGCATTGCATGTTCGAATCCGAGGCGGGTCATCGGCATCCTGTAACTGACGTTGCTTTTGGGCTCCTCAGGCCTGAATATGGAGGAAGTATCCAGCGGGAGCCTTGTCTGTGAGTGAATTGCGAGGAAGTCTCAGGCGGGAGCTCCCTCGTCGTCATCGTCGTCGTCGATGTCGGGTCGGCGTTTTGATTTTGGCGTTTGGGGGCCGTTTGGGGGGCCCGGGGCCGTCGAACATTGACTCAGGACGAAAAATTGTGCCCGAGACACTTCGGTGGAGGTCTAACGACAGATTTTGAGGACCGAGGTTTGAGAAAGGGGTTTACGTCGATGTTCGAACTCCTAAGTTCAAGAGTCGATTTCCGATGCTTTTCGGCCCCCAGGACCCTCCTCGTCGCCACGGCTGGCGGAGAGGGAGGGGGAGAGCGAGGGGGGCGAGGAGGAGGAGGAGGAGGAGGAGGAGGAGGGCTGTCGCGGAATCCTGTAGCAGCCATCATTTTTGGGTTCCCGAGGCTTAAATTCGGAGGACGCATCAGGCGGGAGCCTCCTCTCTGATTGAATTACGAGCAAGTTTCAGGCGGGAGCCCCCTCCGTATGGGGCCTGCAGATCACTTATTAATCCGAGCGGGTCATCCCATCCCTGTAACTTTTGCCACTTTTGGGTTCCTGAGGTTTGCATTAAGCGAGGCGAGAGCTCTTGGCCTCGTCAGGTCTGCGAGCCTCTGGCCGCTTACGACTCTTGTATCATCCAGCCAGCGTCGGCGATAGCCTCTGGCCTCTAGCTAAAGGCTTCGCGAACCAGCCGGCGGCGAATGCGCGCGCGCTGGCCGAGGCGGCGACGGCGCCGAGGGAAATCGATGTGTTTGCCCTGACCAGGGGGAAGGGGGGAGCACATGGAGAAGAAGCAGGGGAAGGATGACGACGGGGAAGGGATTGGGAGAGGGCGACGATGATGAGGAGGTGGAGAAGGAGGAGGAGGAGGAGGAGGAGGAGGAGGAGGAGGAGGAGGATAAATGGAAGGAGGAGGAGGAGAAGAAATAGAAGGAGGGGCGAGGAAAAGGGAGGGGTGGCGAGGAGAAGGAGAGGAGAGGAGTCAGGAATCAGCAGCGCACCTAGCTTGCCTCCCCCCCGCTCCTCCCCCCCCTCCCTCCCCAGTGGCCGCTCCAGCTGGCGGGCGCGCCCTGCCCGGGCCCCTGCCGCGCCGCGCACCGCCCCTCCCGGCGGCGGGCGCCCCGCCGGGGCGGCGCCCGCGGCGCCCCAGAGGCGACCGCGGCGGCGCCGGCGTCGGCGACGCCGGCGACGGCGAAGCGACGCGAGGGGGAAGCAGGCGCCGCCCCTCCCTGGAAGAGGCAACAACGGCACAAGACACAATTCTGTTGGCGCTCCGCGCGGGTGTCTTGGATCCGCGCTGGGCCCTCCCGGCGCCGCCCCGGGGGTGCAGCGCAGATCCAAGAAATCCGCGCGGAGCGCCACAAGTTTGTGTTTACTATTATTTCACTCCTCCTCGTCCTCCTGCTCCTCCTCCTCCTCCTCCTCCTCCTCCTCCTCCTCCTCCTCCTCCTCCTCCTCCTCCTCCTCCTCCTCCTCCTCCTCCTCCTGCACCCCCCCAGCCTCCCTCCTGCCTCCATCCCCCCTTGCGGGATCGGCAAGGCCTCGAATCGAGGTCGAGGGCCGGACAGGGGGGGGATACGTATAGGGGGCACGCATTCACCCCCAATCGCCCGCTGGTCGCCGATAGGGGCCCGATAGCTCCAAGCTGGCCAGGAACGCGCGGACTCACCACGGGGGGCCTATCGCCGATCTATCGGCGATGGATCGCCCATTCGAGGTCGATGTTTCCCCTCTCATGCCTGCCCCCCGATCATTGCCCCTCACGCCAGGGGGGAAGCGGGTCCTGAGGTTGTTTCAGGTTTCGGGCTCTCGGGGCCCTCCACGGGCCCCAGGACCGTTAGAAAACAGCTCAGGATGACAAGCTTGTCCTGGGGGGAGGTGCCAGGGTCCAGGACCCGTTTCCCTCAGGACCCGTCTCCCCAGAGGAGAAAGTGGAGGAAGTGGTGTGCGTCTTTCTCCTCCTTTTCTTCCTCCTCCTCCTGCTCCTCCTCCTCCTCATCCGAAATTCCTTTTCCGTATAAGCAACTCCTCCATGTCGCACCCCGAGGCGTGTCGGTAGGGCGGGCCGGGCGTTCCGCCCGAGACTTCCTTTCCATTGACAATATTGAAGCATCGAAATCGCAACAGTTTCACGGATGGAGGGCGGGTGGTTTTCAAAATGTGGTTCTCGCTTTAGCGCCGCGCACAGCCCTTCTAAGACTTGCAAGAGCTTCACGGATGGAGGGCGGCCCGCTTTCACAATGTGGTTCTCGCTCTAGTGCCGCGCACACTCGCTTTCCAGAAAAAATACACGTGTCTCACGGATGGAGGGCGGTTCTTTTTCAAAATGTTGTGTTCGCCGTAGCGCCGCGCTCATTCCAACAGTTTCAGGGGTTCTCATGGTTAACGTACCAGCAATGGTGTTTTGGCACGATGTCGGAATGTCAGGGCGCAACAGTTACGTTGATTCGCGGTGTTGAGGAGGAATGGTGTTCTGGCATGGTTCAGGAACGCCAGGACGCAACAGTAACGGTGATTTGATTCGCTGCGTTGAAGTCTCGGGAATTGTTTTCTGTATAGTTCCGGATGTTCAATCTGTTGTCTTCCAACGGGGTTTTTCCGTCAGTGAAAATGATTATTCGTAAGGCGCATCTGAAGAGGGAACTTGGAGGGAGGGCTTATTCCAGTATCGTTGATGAGCCTTGTGTTTACACTGGTCCTCTTTCTCCTCCCCCTCATCCTCCTGCTCCTCCTCCACGTCCGCCTCCTCCTCCTCGGGAGGAGAGCGCGGAGGAAGTGGCGGAACACGAGGGCGAGGGCGAAGAGCGATGAGGAGGCGGAAGAGGGCGTGGAGCGAGCAAGGAGGAGGAGGAGGAGGAGGACCAGTGCAAACCCAAGACTCATCAACGATGTTGCAATAAACCCTCCCTCCAAGTTCCCTCTTCACAGGTCCCTGCAAGAATGTATGTTCATTGCGGGCAGTGCCCCAGTGAAGGACAACAGCCTGAGACTCCTAAACCGTGCCAAAAAGCCATTCCAAGGACTTGATCACCACGGATTAACGTGACTGTTGCGCTTGACAGTCCTAAACCGTTCCAGAACACAATCTCTGGAACCTCTACCATATGTGCGAATCCGTAAAACTGCTGTAAATGTCGAAAACGAATGTGCGCGGCGCTAAGGCGAGGGCCACATGTTGAAAAAGAACCTCCCTCCACCCTTGATGCCGCTATATGTTTTTAGGGCGAATGTCCGCGGCGCTACGGCTGGGGCCACATGTTGAAAACGGTCCGCCCTCCATCCTTGAAATTGCTCCAAATTCTTTACGCTTCGCGTATCCCCACCAGCCCATCTCACAGCAGCATCTCTTGCGAAGCATGCCGACAGTCGTGTTTTTCACGCGTGTGTCCGCTTGGCCCCGCTTATCTCCCCTGTTCCTCCTTCCTCCCGCCTCCTTGTACATCCTCCTTGTGGGGGGAGCGGGAGAAGGACGAGGCGGAGGAGGAGGGAGAGAAAGCGCTCCTCGTGATTTGAGTCGTTTGGGGTTTCTCGTCCTGGTGTGAGTCGTTCGGGCCCTTCTTCCTGGTGTGAGTCGTTCGGGCTCTTCGTGGTGTGAGTCGTTCGGGCTCTTCGTCCTGGTGTGAGTCGTTCGGGCTTCTCGTGGTGTGAGTTGTTCGGGCCCCTCATCCTGGTGTGAGTCGTTCGGGCCCCTCCTCCTGGTGTGACTCGTTCGGGCTCCTCGTGGTGTGAGTCGTTCGGGGCCCGCGTCGTGGTGTGAGTCGTTCGGGCTCCTCGTGGTGTGAGTCGTTCGGGCGCCTCGTCCTGGTGTGAGTCGTTCGGGCCCCTCCTTGTGGTGTGAGTCGTTCGGGCTCTTCGTGGTGTGAGTCGTTCGGGCCCCTCGTCCTGGTGTGAGTCGTTCGGGCTCCTCGTGGGGCCTCTTGGGGGCCTCTTGGAGCCTCTTGGGGCCTCTTGGGGGCCTCTTGGGGGCCTTGGGGGCCTCTTGGGGGCCTCTTGGGGGCCTCTTGGGGCCTCTTGGGGGCCTCTTGGGGGCCTCTTGGGGGCCTCTTGGGGCCCTTGGGGGCCTTGGGGGCCTCTTGGAGGCCTCTTGGGAGCCTCCTGGGGGCCTCTTGGGGCCATCTTGGGGCCTCTTGCGACCTCCTCAGAAGCGCAAAGGAGCGCTGCCCCCTGAGAAGGACAAAATGAGCCCAAAACCTTCGTAAAATCAATGATTTTGCTATGAAGGAAAGGGAACGCGGCCCCCTCAGAAGGCCAAAATGGGGCCAAAACCGTAGTAAAATCAATGATTGTTGCTTCAAAGACGAGCTGAGGCACCAAACTCCCCCCCCCCCAACTCCCTCTCCAGGTCCAGGGGGAGGGGGTAGGGGGAGGGGTAAACCCCTCCCCGAAGGGGAAGAAGGGGGGTTGAGGACAGAGCGGGCTCTCTAAACCACTCACGCCCAAAGGGCTGGTGGGACTTCCAAAACGCGCGTGCACGGCGCTACGGCGAGAGCCACATTTTGAAAACAGCCCGCCCTCCATCCTTGAAGCTGTTGCAGATCTCAAGCTTCAGGAACGTACCTGGCGAGAAAGTCTCAGGCGAAACGTTCGGCCCTTCCCAACGACGCGCCTGGGGGTATGACAGGGAGGAGTTATTCAAGAGGCTTGCGCCACCCCGCCGACCCCCGAGAAGGTCAGGAACATCGACGACAAGGACGAGGAGAAGGAGTGGAAGGAGGAGGAGGAGGAGGAGGAGGAGGAGGAGGAGTAGGAGGAGGAGGAGGAGAATGACGACGACGTCGAGGCATTGTGTAAGAGGATTGGGTTCTGGTGCGGGGTTTCTTGGGGGCGTTTGGGAGCTCTCTGGGCGCTTCGGGGTGTTCTGGGGACTCCGAGGAGGATGTTCGGGGTGAATGGGCGCCATGGTATGTGTAAGGGTTCCGGAAGTTGTCGAATTATATTTGTCCTCCTTGTCTTCGGGGCGGATGTCATTCATGGTTGTCTTGGTGGTTTCTTAAGTCGCCTTGGATATCTTGTAGGGCGTCTTAGGGTTATCTTTGGATCATCCTGGGGTGGGACACTGGGGGAGGGGAGAGGAGGGAACATAGAGTTACATGTTTCGCACGCCTTGGCACTCGGTGTCCGTGGGTTCGACGGGTGCGCTGTGGTGTTCGCAAGGTCTCGTCGGATAGAACACATGATCCTCGTCTCCCCTTTGGAATGTTACGGGGGCTTTGGGGGCGATCTCGGGCCGTCTCCGCTAGTTTTGGACCGTCGAGATAAGAGAGGGAAGTACGAGGAGCACGAACAGGACAAGCCAGAAGAGGATGCGGAGGGAATAGAAAAGGAAATGGGAGACGGGTATGACGAGGAAGACGTG
>CAUYUJ010021553.1:0-47500 GCA_963575745.1 Prorocentrum cordatum | reverse complement strand
GCCCGGCGGGCCTCCGAGATGGACCGCCGCGGGGGGGGGGAGGCCAGGGAGGGTCAGGATGGCAGGGGTCGGCGGTTCAAAGACGAGGCCCTGAGGGATGGGGCCCTAAGGACGAGTGTACGGGACGTGAAAACGACCACAGCCACTGCTTTTCTTTTGTTGCCGCCTTCCAGCCAGCAGAAACAAAGCAGTGGTTGTGGTCACTTTCGTTAGGCTTGGCACCAGGGAAATGACCACAGCCACTGCTTCTTTTTCGGCCGGCTGGAAGGCGGCGCAAACAAGAAGCAGTGGCTGTGGTCATTTTCCCGTCCCGCAGAGTGGCCTCAAACTGTGAGACTTCAGTTTGGGACCCGTTCCTGTCCTTCAGGGCCCCATCTTTGAACCCCCGGAGGGGAGGGGGTGGAGATCGGGCGCGGGGGTGGGCAGTCGGAGGGGGGCACCGGAGAACGGGGGGGGGAGCATCGGGAACGGGAGTGGGGGTGGGGGGCCTCAGGAAGCAGGACGTGGAGGAGGGCACGCCAGTCATCCCCCGCTGTCTCAAGTCCCCCCTGTGGCCAGCAGGATCCTCCAACAAAAATCTTCGGGGCGCACGCGCCAGGGGTCAGCGCCAACCGGGGGTCGGCCAGTCCCGTCGGAGACCCCTCTGGCTGACCCGGTGTCGAGAGCCAGGTGCCGCCGCCCCCTCCCCCCTCCCTCCCTGTGTCTTGGCATCGCTCGGACGTGTGCACACTTCCCTCGGCGAGGACCATGGAGGAGCATCCTGGATGACTTAGCGAAAAAAAAAAAACAGCACGCACGAAATCGACAAATGCACGAGGAATGGACGTCCGAGCGATGGCAAGGTGTCAGCGCTGACTTGGGCCAGCGCTTCCCCGACAGTGTTCTGATTCATCCCCCCCCCTTTTAGGAAGGGGGGGCAGGAGATTGCCGCACGTCTGCGTAAGCTGGCCAAGGTTAGTGGAAGTTGTCGGGGGCCTCCTCGTCGCCCCCCGCCCTACTCTCGTGTCCCCTCCCCTCCCCTCGTCCCTCTCCCCTTGCCATGGCCTCCCCTCCCCAGCCTCGGATTAACTGCCCCTGACAGTCCCCTCCCATTTCTGATGACTACCATCCGTTCTAGACCCTCTTCCCCGCGCTTCTTGTTCCTACCATGGGCCCACGTTCGACGCACCACTTCGCGCCACCACAAGTTTGCGTTTTGATTAGACCAAGCACGACTTGCCAGTAGAGGAGATCTGAGAAACCTCGTAGAATCGGTGACGCCCGCACCAGTGCAGACGCACCCGCACACATGCACGACCACGTGCGAGTGTTTGCGAGCATGCACGTACACACGCCCATACGAACAAGCAATGGTGTGTATATACCCATGTATAGGCCATACTGATGACTGTGATGATGTGCACGTGCACATAACACATACGTCGGCTTTCAGCGGAAAGTGACCAGTCATGTCGACACATTCATGAGCACAAGTTGTTTGTACATGCGTTCGGCGCGAAAGGTTTCGATGAGTTCGACGTAATGGCCCTGGCAGAATCAGCCACATGGTGGTGCCATTGCCCAGCGCGCTGATCTTGTAAGCTTCGAGAAGGCGCCAGCGCTGACAATAAATTGTGAGTTGAGGCTGGCCCGTCTGATGACTGCGGCTCAGCTAAGGCCACTGGCTTGGCAAGTGACTCTGAGCGTAGTCTGGCCACCAAGCACTACTCTGACTGTAAGCCCATGTTCACCGCATTGAAAATAGATCTCCATCCCAACTGATGGCAACAACTCGACAATGCTTTGTGGTCGCTGGTTCGGCCTGGGCGGTACAGCGATCGGCCTTCGCCCCCTCTCGATTGGGGTTGCGGGTCTGCTTCGCGATCTCTTTTCACTTGGCTGGTGATGCGAGCGACACGCGGGCGAGCTAACAGGGCCTACATCGAACCATGTGGATTTCGCAATGGAAAATGGTAACCAAAACTATCATACGTTCTGCCAGCCGGTTCCATGCTACATCCTCGTAGTTGGTTGGTCCAATTCTGATCGCGCCCGCGGTTTTGTGCAGTGGATGGACGGGTGGCACTCAGAGTTGCCATGACCGCTGACAGCGGCAGCACACTGGCTTCAGCGATGGACGACGCGCAGCCCGACCACACAGCCGTCCACGGCGTCACTCGGCTTGAGGCTCGCGACATGCCTGAAAGTCGCCGGAAACTGTCCCACGTGCAGATCCGCTACGAAGATGCCGAGGACAAGGAGGGCGAGGATGCAGACAAAGAGAAGGTGGCCATAGTGAGCAGTGACCCGATTAGTGCGGAGGAGAAGGCCCAGCTTGCCTACGGCGAGATGCCGGCACCTCGCAGTAAAGTTCTAATCCACAGTTGCTGCGCGCCTTGTTCGGGCGCAATGGTCGAGGAGATGCTAGAAAAGAACCTGGACATGACTAGCGAAGACGCCTCCGGTGAGTCGCTGCCGCCCCCCTGCCAGTTGGAGACGCCTGTGTGATGAAATGTCGGGCGAAATTCCAGCCATGTTGGTCGGCTGCGTCTTATCCCAGTCGTCGGAGAAACCCCTGGAGGAAAAATGGGGAGGTTTGGGGGCTCTTGTCGAGCCTCTCGGGCCTTCTAATGGCCCGCTGGGGCTCTCTTGGGCCGTCTTGTGGCTCCTTGGGGCCGTCTCGGGGTGGCCTTGGGCCGTGCAGCGCATCATCAAGAGGGGAAAAAACACGCAGACACAATTAATCGTCGATTTCGAGGAAAATATTGGAAGATATAGGAAGTGGGGCAGAAGACAAAAAACCCGAAAATATGAGAAAATATGGGGGATCCTGTTATTTATATTTTTTTGTGTGTGTCCCAGGGCCCATTCACATTAGGAGGGCCGGGAAGGGCCCTCTACGGGACTCTCGTGGAGCCATCTCGGACGAAAACGCCGATGGCCTGTTTGTTATCCGAGCGTCAGGCGGGTCGGGCCGACGATCACCGGGAACCCTACGAAAGAGGCACGGAGAAATTTGCGATGCGGCGCGCCAAGCAACCCATCTGGCAGTCTGCGGGGGCGGCGGATGGAAGACGCCTCCGGCGAATCACCACCGTCCCCTGCCTGGTAGCGTCTGTGTGGTGGAGTGTCCGGCGTCTGCATAGCAATGGTAGTGTGCTTCGTGTTCCCCAGTTGTCGGGGACCCACTGGGGAAACATTTGGCAGGGCTCTTGGGGAAACATCTTGGAGTTGCCCTGGAGTTTGTTTTGTTTGCATGCTGGGTCTCCTGGGGCCCCAAGCGTCACGCCCTCTTGGGGCTCCATTGGCCGTCTTAGGGAGCTCTTGGGCCGTATGGCGCCATCGCGTGTACGGGGAGCCTCTCCGTCGTGGGGCTCTCTTCGGCTCTCTTGGGGCCCTCTTGGGCCGCCGTGTGGCCTTCTTAGGGTTCGCTCGGGGCCCACCTAGGGCAGTCTTGAGCTGGTTTTGGCGGCCTCTTGGGCCGTCTTCGACGCTCTTTTCAAAATCGGGGGAATCCACACTAAAACATGTGATGTTCGATGAGGTTGGCTTCGTGTGTTGACCCTGAGGGCCCCCAACATGGCCGAAGAGACCTCCTTCGGGACATAGTGGGCCATCTCGGTCGTCTGCAAAGCGTCTCGGGGGCCATGTCGGGTCCACCTTGGGGCCATGTTAGACGCATTTGAGGCGTCTTGGGACCGTCTTAAAGGCGAGCTTGACCCATCTTGGCTATCTCGGGGGGGGCGAGTTTTCGGAGTTTTCGGGTTGTTTTCTGGAGTTTCCGCGTGGCGGGCAACTCCTCGGGCCGAAGGCCACTGGGAACTTTCTGGAACGGTAGCGTTAGACCCAAACCGCCACGGTACCAGGGTCGTGGACAAGAGGCCTTTTGATTGCCTCTTGGGGCGTCTCTCGAAGGCCTCGTCGGGGCGTCCTGGAGGCCTCTTGGGACCTCTGGCGGCCTCTTTCGGGCCTGCTGGCTGTCCCGGAGGCCATCTTGGATTTTGGGATGGGGAACTGCAGATTCCAGTTTGAGTTCCCCTCTGTGGCCCTTTGTTGGGGGCCTCGAAGCTCCTCTTGGGTGCTTATGGGGGGTCCCTTTGGCAAGTGTTCTCCCGTCTGGAGACCAAAAGGCCATGCATGTCACAATGAAGCAATCGCCAAAATCGATTCAATGGTTTCGGCCTCTGGCCCCGGGGGCCTCCAAGACGGCCGAAGAGGCACCGAATGATGCCCCGGGGCGGCCCCGTGGACCCTTCCTGGGGCACGCGGGAAGCGTAGGTTCCCAACCACATTCTCGAGATAGTGGAAAAGTCGCACGGCTATTCGCAAGAGCGCCTGGAAGATCCGTGAGTTGTAGACACGGGCCCCTAAAGAACATCTGCGATGTTCCAAACCGAGAATTCGAAGGGATTTGAGGACAGCCCATCTCGTGCCTCGGGGCACGGTGGCGGATTTTCTTTTACAACCCCAACATCCACCCAAAGAAGGAGTACGAGATCAGGAAGGAGGAGAATATCAGATATGCGAAGAAGCATTCGATTCCCTTCGTGGATTGTGACTACGACGCCGACAGCTGGTTCGAACGAATGGTGGGCTTCGAGCTGGAGCCAGAGAGGGGGGTGCGGTGCAGCGCGTGCTTCGACATGCGCATGGAGGTGACCGCGGCCTACGCCGTAGAGCACGGCTTCCAATACTTCACGACGACCAACGCCACGAGCAGGCTGCCGGTGAGGGAGGGCAGGAGGAGGTGCGGCCGGGGGGGGGCAGAGGAGCGGAGAGGCTGGGCAGGGAGAGGAAGAGCGGGAAGGGGAGGGGAGGGGAGGGCATCGGCGGAGGGGGTGGAGGGCAGAGAGCTGGGAGGGGAGGGGAGGGCGAGAGACGGGAGGGTGCTGGGATGTGTTGGGTGAGGGCAAGAAGCGGCAATTGGTGAAGGACAGGGGAAGGGAAGGGACAGGAGGGGGTAGTGGTTCAAGAGGAGGGCGGAAGGGGACTAGAAGGAAGAGAGGAGGAGGCAACGGAGGGGGGATGAGGGCAGGGAGAGGAGGAGGGGAGGGAGGGGAGGTGAGGGGAGGGGAGGGGAGGAAAGGACAGGAGGGGAGGGCAGGAGAGGGGACAGGAGGGGAGGGGACGGAGAAAAGCACGTGACTTCCTGGGTGTCCTTCCTGGCAAGAGTCTAAATCTCTGACCCCTCGAGACAGTCCGAGGCTCGTCGGACAGGAGGGGAGGTAGGAAAATATGTATTGTAGCACCCCGCAGCTACAGAATAAGAGTGAGGGGGCGGGCGCGGGGTGTGTCGGGGGTGGTTCGCGGGGTGGATCGCGGGCGGGTCGCGGGTGGGTCGCGGGGTGGGTCGCGGGTGAGTCGCGGGGTGGGTCGCGGATGGGTCGCGGGTGGGTTGTGGTCCGGGTCGCGGGCGGGACGACGACAACAAACAAGAAGCAGCAGCAACAACAACAGCAACAGCAACATAAACGACCACAACAACAACACCAACAACAACAACAGCAACAACAACAACAGCACCACCACCACCACCAACAACAACAACAGCAGCAACAACAATTTGCACCGCGGAAGCCCACTTCAGCCACGCATCCAGGGATTGTGAATGACCGTTCGGCCCCCTAAATCTAACGTGACGTCCTGGGTGTCCTTACTGGCAAGAGTCCCAAATGGCTGCTCCCTCGAGAGACTGTCCGACGCTCGTCCACCAGCTCGTATCTCACAAGGCACAGAATTTACGCAGAGAGCAGATGCTAGAACGGGGAGTAAGTCAGGGGCTAGCCACCCAGGTGGAAGGACGAGACCCAGGTCAATCTTGCTGGCATACGAGCAGCTGCTTTGTACAATGGGGCCGAGGGCGAGGAGGGCAAAGTTAAGTTCTGGGTCTACAATTGGCAGACTCCCGAGTTCACCCGCAGGAAGTACGAGGTGAGTGTTGGAGAAAAGTTTTACAAGCAGGAATATTGTGGTTGCGGATATTCTCTGCGGGACAGCAACATCTGGAGGGCGCAGCAGGGAATTCCTCCTGTGAAAATCGGAGGAGAGGAGGCTGGGCTGGGCACTCGGTATTTTGAGAACGTGGAAGCCGACGAAGAAGAGGAGAGCCAGGAGGTGGTGGATTCGTTTTTTGCAGATGCAGAGAACCACTTCGGCAACGAGAAGAGGATCGTTCAGCAAATGACCAAGGTGCAGTCGGTGCTGCAAGGGAGGCTGAAGAGCAGCGCGAGCGTGTCAGACAACAACTGGTGAGAGTAGCTCCCGCGTCCGGAGATGGCAAGGTCGCGGGAGACATTCGCAGTACTCGTGGAGGGGCGCCTGTCTCGGCGGGGACGGCTTTCATCGGACGGGGCTAGGACGAGGAGAGATCCGTTCCAGAGCGTTCCCGAACGCCCTCAGAGCGTTCCGGAACGCTCGGCGCCCGAGACTTCCTCCAGAGCTGCCAGGTCTCAGAGACTCTCGATTTATCCTCACCCGAATTGATCCTCGTTCTAGTTTCGTCTTAGCTTGTCTCGGCGAGGACGGCTCTCAATGTGCACTGTCTTTCCACGCGCGCTCTACCCATTTCTGATTGTGCTGGGCCTTAGGCCCAGAAGGTGCCGCCTGCTGGTCGCGACGAAGCCGCTGGCTCGCTCGCTCGGTCAAAAGTGGCTAGGTTGGTACACGCTGGTCGTTGAGAGTTGGTACTTCTGGGTTCCAAAATCCCAAGATACTTCAAGCGCCTTCCTACTTCAAGATTCGATATGATTTTGCTGTGCTTTGTTATTCTCTGGGAGGACCTGACCCAATCTAATGTAACCGCCATCATGCTACATGTTGTTATCTAGTTCTTCCGGCCGACGTGTATGGTCGAGGCACAATTGGGATGGACATCAGAAGGAGTGGCAGTCGAGCATGAAACGATTGACTCACGGATCCACGATGGCTTAGCAGCGGCATAATGTATGCACACCAGCGCACACAGGCACCCGACGTGCCGCAGAAGCGTCTGTAACAACGAATCCTTGAGAAGAAGCATGGTTGTGGGACACATGCTGCAATTGCCAGAGCGTTGCACGACGCAGGAATTTGATATCTTGTATTGGCGGCAAGGATCAGCCAGAATACCGGATTGCGAACTTGTGGGCACCCCCTACGTGCACCTATTCCCCAAACGGCGCTTGCACTTACAGGTTCTGATGCTACTTGTCCCCAGGCAGTGCTTATACTTGTGCTGGGGCGTTCTTGCTTTGCTTCGTTGAGGTGGTTGCACTTAGAGGTTCTGATATTCTCCGTCCCCAGACAGTGCTTGCACTGGGGAGTTCTTACTTTGCTTCGTTGAGGTGACCGGTTGGTGCCCCGGGCTTCCGCCACGTGGCGGCCCGTGCCGCCTCGTGGGCGCTTCGCTGGCGCACCGCGCGTTGGGAGGCGATGCCGAGGTTGCGTCACGTTGCCGCCCCTTGGGCGCCCCGTGCGCTGGGGGGGAGTGTGCCCAGGTTGCGCCACGTTGCCGCCCGTGCCGCCTCGTGGGCGCTCGTGGGCGCCCCGCGCTGGGCGGGGGGGGGGGGTTGCCGGAGCTGCGCCACGTTGCCGCCCGTGCCGCGTCGTGGGCGCCCCTTTGCGTGGGGAGGGGCATGCCGACGTTGCGCCACGTTGGCGCCCAAGCCGCCTCGCGCTCGCCCCGTGCTCTGAGCTTGCACGGCATAGCTTTCATCATGTAGCGTACACGACAGCTCTCACCGCCTAGATTCTCCTTTCTAAAAAGAAAATAGACTCTACCCCCCCCCTGGACTTATCGCTCCCCCCTGGGATAGTATAATTTCATGTATATTCTGCACACTCGTCCATCCTAAATATGAAATCATATCATCCCAGCCAGGCTGGGTTCCCCCCCCGAGGTTCCCTTGTAAAAAACACTATGCGGTGACATTTTTTGTTCTAACATAGCACTTTTTCGCGAATCCCTTGCAAAAAATGAGACGAAGTGCACACACGCGCGCGTCGTCGCGCGCGCATGCCGAAATCCTTCAAAAAACCTTCGGTGCCGGAAGGATTTCGCAATCGAGTTTCCAAAAAAACATACAAAAACACATGGTTTCGCAACACTGATTTGCTAAAAAAACTTCCGCGCGAGCTCTTGCGAAATCTTAAGAAACCCATAGGTTATTCAATATTTTTATCAACATGCTATTAAACGGGCTTCGCGCGCGCGCATGTCGAAATCTGTCGAACGCCCTTGCGCGTGTGCCGTCGCGAGAATCCTTTGCAAAAAATGGGACGAAGTGCAGACGCGCGCGTGGTCGCGGGTGTATGCCGAAATCCTGCAAAACCCATCGGTTTCGGAAGGATTTCAAAATCGTGTGCCCAAAAAACCTACAAAAACCAAAGGTTTCGCAACACGCATTTTCAACAAAAGCGCGCGCGCGCGCTCTTGCGTCGTCGTCGTCGTCGTCGTCGTCGTCGCCGTCCTCCCTCCTCCCGCGTCGTCGTCGTCGTCGCCTACGTCGTCCTCTGTCTTTCCTCGTGTTCGTCGTCGTCGTCCTCTTTGGCGTCGTGGTCGTTTCCGTCGTCGTTGTCGCCGTGGTCGTCCTTCCTCCTCCTCCCTCGTCGTCGTCGTCGTCCGTCGTCGGCGTCTCGTCGTCGTCCCTCCTATTTCGTCGCCGTCGTCGTCGTCGTCGTCGTTGTCGTCGTCGTCTTCCCTCCTCCCTCCTCGTTGTCGTCGTCGGCGTCGCCGTCCTTCCTCCTTCGTCGTCGTTCGCGTCGCCGCCGTCCTCCCTCCTCCCTCGTCGTTGTCGTCGTTGTCGTCGTTGTCGCCGTCGTCGTCCTTCCTCCTCCCTCGTCGTCGTCTTCGTTGGCGTCGTCGTCGTCTTCGTCGTCGTCGGCGTCGGCGTCGGTGTCGTCGTCGAAGTCGTCGGAGACGTCGTCGGTATCGTCGTCGTCGTTGTCGTCGGTGTCGTCGTAGTCGGTATTAAGAGGTTTTGCAAACCAAGTTGTGGGTGGGTGGGTGGGTGGGATGTTTGCGCGAGCAGTGGAGATGACGACTTCAAGTTCAGCAGAGTGGATTGCACAACATAGATTGCGTCATACAGTTTACATCCCATCCGTTCCACATCCAGCTCACACCGCCTATCTTACACGACCTACCTTGGACCACATAGCTAACACCGCGTAGGTTTCACCTCCCCAGCTCACACCACCTGGCTTACACGATACAGCGTCGACCATATAGCTCAGACCGCAGAGGTTTCACCTCCACAGTGCTGCAAAACACAGATTGGAGCCCACGCTGGATCACATTCTCACGAGGTGTTCGCCACGTTGCCGCCCCTGCCGCCTCGTGGGCGCTCGTGGGCGCTCGTGGGCGCCCCGCGCGCTGGGAGCAGGGGGGGGTGCCGAGGTTGCGCCACGTTGCCGCCCCTGCCGCCTCGTGGGCGCTCGTGGGCGCCCCGTGCATTGGGGGGGGGGTTGTCGAGGTTGCGCCACGCTGCCGCCCTTGCCGCCTCGTGGGCGCTCGTGGGCGCCCCGTGCGCTGGTGTGTGTGTGTGTGTGTGCGTTGCGTGTTGTGTGTTGTGTGTTGCGTGTTGTGTGTGTGTTGTGTGTGTTGTGTGGTGTGTGTGTGTTGCGTGTTGTGTGATGTGGGTTGTGGGTTGTGTGTTGTGTGTTGTGTGTTGTGTGTCGTGTGGTGTGTGGTGTTTGGTGTGTGTTGTGTGGTGTGTGGTGTGTGGTGTTGGTGTGTGTGCGTGCGTGCGTGCGTGTGTGAATATATGTGTGTTGTGTGTGCTGTGTGTGTGGTATGTGTGCGTGTGTGTGTGCGTGCGTGCGTGCGTGCGGGCGGGCGGGCGGGCGGGCGGGCAGGCGGGCGGGCGGGCGGGCAAGCGGGCGGGCGGGCGGGCGTGCGTGCGTGCGTGTGTGTGTGTGTGTGTGCGTGTGTGTGCCGAGGTTGCGCCACCTTGCGCCCGTGCCACCTCGTGGGCGCTCGTGGGCGTCCCGTGCGCTGGGAGAGTGTTTGACGAGGTTGCACCACGTTGCCGCCCGCTTCGCTTCGTGGGCGCTCGTGGGCGCCCCGTGCGCTGAGCTTGTACACAGCTTGCATCTCATACGTAGCTTGTTTTACATACCTTCAACCACATGCCTTGGACCGCATAGCTTACACCTCACAGCTTGCACCCCATAGCTGCCACATCCACAGTGCAATCCATATATACATTTATATATATATATATGACGCGTTGTGTTGGGTCCGTGCTGGCAAACATTGTCGTATGTATAATATGTGTGGTAGATTGATTACCTGCAGATTAATTTAATTGTGGAGAGGGGCGCGGAGGCCGAACTTGATAATCCACGAGGGAAGTTGCGAGTCGAAGTTGCTAACATCTCATGCCGACTAGCAACAGCATCAAAAACGTTGAGCATGGCACGGACCTTTCTTGCGCAGGCAAGTTGTAGCCACGAGCCTCGGGATCTATCGAGCCAGTCTTGTACCAAGCTCTACTTGGTCAGTCTACACGAGCGCCCAGGATCATCATCATCATCATCATCAACGACATCATCATCATAGTTAACATCACTTTCCCCGGGGAAATCGTTGATGATCCCCGCCAGACCCCCGAACTTTATTATCCCACGGGAATTAGTATCGTCTGGAGCCGGTTATATGTACATGTATGTATGTATGTACGTATGCATGTATGTATGCATCGATGTGTAACTATGTACGCGCATATCCCTTACAGTGTTTTCACTTAGGGGCCCTGTCTTGTGATCTAAGGAGCTGGGCCTGGTTGTCGGTCTGGCCGGCATGTCGCCGCCCGCCGCCGCCCCGTCGCCGCCCGTCGTTTGGGCTTCGTCGTGGGTCTGGCCGCCCCGTCGCCGCGCCAGCCGCCGCCGCCCCGCTGCACCCCCCCCACCTGTTGCAGCGCAGTCGCACTGCATTGCAATCGCGGTGCTCCTTATTGCACCAAATGTGCTGCACCACATGGATTGCACCACGTAGCTGGCACCACGTAGATTGTACCACAGATGTTGCACCGCACACACTGCTTAGCACAGGTTGCACCAGATAGCCTGCACCACGCGCGTTGCGCCACACATCTTGCACCACCACATCTGATCGCCTTCGGCCCATCAGGCCATCAGGCCTGGGTTGTGGGTCTGAGGCCTCTTGGATGCTCGTTGGGTTCTCGTCGAGGCCTCTCGGGGGCCTGGAGGCAGTGTTGATACCTCTGGGGGACTGTTTCGGGGCCTCTTTTGGGCCTATTGGGTGCCTCTTGGCACCGAGTGCTCGACATGTCCGTTGAGGTCCCCCGTCGGGGCCCCCTCTTGGAGCCATCTTGGGGGCACTTGGCTCTTGGCCCGTCTGGGAGACCCCTTGGGCAGTATTGAAGCCCTTCTGGGCCGTTGTGAGGCCCTCTTGGAGGCCTCTTGGGCCGTCTTGGAGCGGTCTTGAGAGCCTCTTGGGCCGTCCTGGAGCGTCGGGATGCCGAAAAGGCGAGAGCGACACATTCGCTCAAAAACCGAAGGACAATCAATGGGTTGTGCCTCTTGGAGGCCACTTGGGCCGTCTTGGGGGTATCTTCGGCCGTCTGGCGGACATCTTGAGCGTTCTGGACCGGTCGTTCGAAGACTCGAAGTCTTTTTCGGCCATCTGTGGGGCCTCTTGGGGTCCTCTTGGCCCGACTTGGGGCTCTCCTGGCGTCCCAAAAGCTCAGGCGACACACCACGAGAGGGCGCAGTGGCGCCCGAGAGCGCCTGGGGAACCGGGGTGCTGGCCGCGTAAGAGCGGTTAAGAGCCACAAGTGCTATACCTCGCAGAGCTGCATGAGCCTTGGGGCGCTCCACTACGTGCCAAAAGGACGGCGGACAGATTCAGCCACAAATATTACACCACGTAGCTTACACCACAGATATTACACCACACAGATTGCACGACACAGGTTGCACCACATAGCTTGCACCATGTAGATTGCACCGCATATAGTGCACTGCATGAGAGCTTGCCGGATTGCACCACGTGAGTTGCACCACCTAGATTGCACCACGTAGATTGCACTGCATATTTTGCACCACATAGTTTGCACCACGTAGCTTGCACCACATAGATTGCACCACATGGCATGCTAGAACACACTGTTTGGGGTCCACGCTGGCAGACACATACAGATACGGGTGTGGCGCACGCGCGCACCAGCATCCACAGAAAAACGAGCCGCCTTCTCGTCCCCTGCACCGTGGCGATGTTGCGCGCACGTGGTCCTCGTCTGATCCACGAGTCCAGTGTGAATCGCCCGTCCGGCAATCCCGTTGTATAGACAGGCGTGTCTGACTTCCTCAAGGTTGATTCGGAAGAGAATGAAACAATGTTAAGAAGCATCCACAGTAGCATGTCGTGTTAAATTCGTAAGGGCTTCGCCCCCTGCCGCCGTCCTCCTCTCTATCATAATGGATATGTCAGAGTCGTGTCGGTGCGTCTCGGCGCTGCCTTGGCGCTTCTGGGAACATCATGCGGGGGCGGATAGGAATCATCAGAGCATATTGAGACGTTGGCGTTATCCGAGTGGCCTTCGGCCCATCCCGCCACCGTGCTTGAGTTGTGGGTCTGAGGCCTCTTGTATCTGTGTTGGGGTGTCGTGGGGATCCTCTCGAGGGCCTCTTGGAGGCGGTTTGGACGCCTCTTGAGGGCCTCTTGGGGCCTCGCGGAGTATATGTTGGGCCTCTTGGAGGCCTCTTGGGCGCGTCGTGGGCGCCTCTTGGGGCCTCTTGGGGCCTCTTGGCAGCCTCTCGGGGCCTCCTGGGGGCTTCTCGGGGCACAAATATGTAATTGTCGGTTCGTGGTCCCCTGCTTGGGCCACTCTTGGAGCCGTCTTGGGGCCCTCTCGGGCCGTCTTGAGCTCTTCTTGGGCCATCTTGGAACCCTCTTGTGCCATCTTGGGGCCCTCTTGGAGGCCTCTGGGGCCGTCTTGGGGCGGTTGTGGGGGCTTCTTGAGCCGTCTTGGAGCGTCGAAAAGCCGAAAATGCGAGAAGGCCAAAATCCTTCAAAAACCTTCGTAGAATCGACCATGCCTCTTGGGGCTCTCTCGGGAGGCCTCTTGGATTGCTCTTGGGGCCATTCTGAGCCGTCTTAGAACGTTCTTCGGGCGTCTTGGAGCATGTTCGGCCTCCGCAATGCGAGTATGGAGTAAACTGCGAGGGTTGATGGCCTCGGGGACGCGAATATTGAGTAAATGTAAGGGTTGATTTGTCTGATGTGCGCGGGTTTGTTGCCTCGGGGGGTCAGGCAGGGTCTTCTGTCCCCTCTGCCTCTCGCTGCTTCGTCCGACTTCCTCGAGCGAGTGCGGCGGCTTTGCTGGTCATTGCGCAGGGACACCGCAGTGCTCCTCCATGGCGGGCTGCGCGCCGTGCCCATGCTCGCGTCCATTTTTGCCAAGTTCGCACGGGTCTCCGGCTTACGCTTCAACATCGCCAAAACAGCGGTGGCTTTTCTCTTCGACGTCGACCCGGAGGAGCTGCGCACTGCCATTGCGGCTTTCGTCCCCGAGTGGGGCCAGATTGACATAGCCTCGCATGCGAAGTATTTGGGGTTCGAAGTGGCCCAGCCGTGATGTACACATTCATGGGATGCTCTGTGGAAGAAGTTCCGCGAGCGCGCGGAGTTGTGGAGGTCGATTGTCGCGGGCCTCTACCTGACGACGTCGGCGTACCGCATCTACCTCTTGAGCGTGCTCCTCTTTGTTGCCCAACTCGAGCGCGTTCCTCCAGAGGCGCTTCTACAAGAAGAATGGGCGCTGCTCCGGCTCGTCCCTGGGCCTGGGGATTGGATCACAGCACCGGCGCTGCAGACCCTCACGGACCTCGGGTTCAATTTCGAGTTCGCCTCGCTTGATTCCTGTGCTACGGCCGCTGCTGCCCGGACGTATCTACACGCAGACAGACATGCTGGAGATTTCCAGGTGCAGGAGCGGGCCCGTAGGCTGCTCGATCGGCTGCACGGGCCGGACAACGGCATTCTACAGATGGCCGCGTGGATCCGCTCGTGCTCTCTTCTGCGACTCCTTGAGGCCGCGGGCAACGTTGCGACGGCAGCGCATGCTCGGAGCATCGCGCCCTGCCTGTTGGACACCAGCCCGATGGACGAGGCGGAGCGGAAGACATGGCAGCGGCAGGCCGTCGCTATTCTGTGGTTTTTAAGCAACCCTGCTCTCGCGCACGCCCGTTCCAAGCTTGGCAGATGGTCTATTGCTAGTTTCCCGCGGCTTCGGCCCGACAGGCTGTGCGCGGTCGGCCGGCTGTTGTCGGCTCGAGCGTTCAGCGGGCGGTGCGCGGCGCGGCGCTTTCAAGGCAGAGCGGGGCGCGCGCTCGGATGCAATCGCGGGGAGGATTCGATTGAGCATGATGTTTTCTTGCGAGCTGTGCCATTCCTTTTGTTTCCACCACGCTGGCCTGGCGCGCCCGGCGCCGGAGGACCGGCTGGCTTGCTTTTTGAATCTCGGCCGCCCCCGACGCCTTCGCCGAGAGGAGGATATTGAGGAGCAAGCCGCGCTGCTACGCGCACTGGCAGTGCATTCAGTTTACAGGGCGCACGGCGACGCCCGCTGCGGGACCCTGCGCGCAGGCGCCGTCGCCTCCGCTCTCCCCGCTTTGCTGCGGGAGGGCGCCCGCGGCCATTTTGCCTGGAGCAGCTGCTGCGCTCTACCCGGCGCTAGCCAGTGGTTTCGTAGCCTTTTTTTGTTTCTCCACTCTCCTCCTTTCGCAGTTGTGCCGACGGCCACATCGCAAACCCTCCCCGCCAACAGCGCGGCGCTTCCAGCCAGCGTTGCACTGATACGAATCTGGGGTATCTGGTATAATTTGAATTGTGTGGTCATCTCTCTTCCCTTTTCCTCCTCCTCCCCCTCCTCCTCCTCCTCCTCCTCCTCTTCCTCCCCCTCCTCCTTCTTTACATAATTGCATCACGTCGTGTTTGATGTAATGGCGTGGCCGTTTAGGCAAGTTGGTGTGGGTATAACACAACTTTTGTTCTGAGTGTATTCACTTGTGTTGTGCAGGCATTTTTCGTGAACCTCCCTGAGCCCAGAGGGGGAACTTTTGTTAACCTCAATTCGGGCCCTGTGGATGTTTTTCGTTGTCCCTCGTCTTTTCCTTTTTCCCGCGCGTGAACTGCCGTGGTCATGTGGGCGCCCAGACTGACAGGCAGTCGGGCGATGACCTCCGTGGCCTACTCGCCCTCCCCTCCTCATCCTCGTCCTATTCCTCCTGCTGTGGCGTATAATTGTCCGAATTTCCGCCTCGAGTTTCGGCCACGTTCGCAGGACATACGTTATGCTGGAAGCCGCGGTTTCTGTCTCTAGGCGGCATCCTGGCCAGCGCCGTTACGACAGGTAGCGCAAATTCGCGTGGCGATTCACGGAGCTGTCATCGGTTGCTACGTCCTCCTTATCATTACTGCGAGGAGAAGAAAACGAAAACAAACAGACATAAAAATGTCAGGGGTTGTGGCTTCGGGGACGCGAACATTCTGTAATTTACTACGGATCATGGCCTCGGGGACGCGAATCTCAAGTATGTTCAAATGTCCCACGCCCCCCCCCCGGGAATTCAGGCAGCGTGATCCGGGGCTGGTGCATTGGATCCTTTTGGGTTCTCCCCCTTCGCGCGGACCTCCACAATGTACCGTAGGAAGCAGAAAGGAGGACCGTACCACTGGAGATTTGAATCTGCTAGTGGCGCAGGGAACAGCAACTTCGGCCTACAGCCTGGTGGCCCCACAAGGGGGCCGGCGGATTCCACGACTAGAGGGCAAGTCGAATGTCCTCATCCCCCCCCACCCCATCACCACCCATTCCTCTCCTCTGGCCCGGTCGTGACACTGGGCCGGCTCGGGACGTGAGGATGCAACAAGTGAATCGGAGGTGAGGGGGTGAGATCGAAGTGGAACGGAGAGCCCCCCTACCGGGAAAACGGTTTCGGTTTCGTGTTCGTGCGTGCCGTGCTTGCGGGCGAGGCGAAGCTGCGTGGGCGGGCGAGAAGGAAGTCTCCTCTGGCTGAGGCGCGGCCAGACCAAATGTTTCCTTTCCAGGGGCCGGTGGGGCACGGTGTCCCGCCTGCAGGTGTCCGACCTCCGGCTGAGGCGCGGCCGGACCAAATGTTTCCTTTCCGGGGGCCCGTGGGGCGCGGTGTCCCGCCGGTGTCCCGCCGGTGTCCCGTCGGTGTCCCGATGACGATGATGATGATGATGATGATGATGATGATGATGATGATGATGATGATGATGATGGTGATGTCGATTATGTTGATGATGGTGATGATGATGATGATGATTGTGATGGTGATGGTGATGGTGATGGTGATGGTGGTGATGATGATGGTGTCCCGATGATGATGATAATGATGATGATGATGATGATGATAATGCGGATGATGCTGAGGACATTGATGATGATGGTGATGATGATGGCCATGGTGGTGATGATGGTGTCCCGATGATGGTGATGATGATGTTGATGTTGCTGATGATGATGGTGTCCCGATGATTGTGATGATGTTGATGATCATGATGTTGTTGATGATGATGCTGATGATGATGCTGATGATGATGAACATGATGATGATGGTGTCCAGATGATGGTGGTGATGGTGAGGTTGATGCTGATGCTGTTGATGATGGTGATGGTGATGATGATGGTGTCCCGATGATGATGATGATGATGATGATGATGATGATGATGATGATGATGATGTTGATGATGATCATGACGATAGAGGTGTCCCGATGATGATGAGGATGATGATGAGGTGATGATGATGATTTTGATGACGGTGGCCCGATGGTGACGGTGCTGATGTTGATGCTGATGATGGTGTCCCAATGATGATGTTGATGATGATGATGATGGTGATGGTGATGGTGATGTTGATGAGTGTGACGATGATGATGGTGTCCCGATGATGCTGATGATGGTGATGATGTTGATGATGATGATGATTTTGATGATGATGGTGTCCGGATGATGATGATGTCGATGATGTTGTTCATGATGACGATGATGAGAAGAAGATGATGATGATGATGGTGGTGTTCCGATGTTGATGATGATGATGGTGGTCCGATGATAATGGTGTTGATGATGATGATGATGATGATGGTGACGATGATGGTGCCCCGATGATGATGATGATGATGATGATGATGATGATGATGATGATGATGATGATGATGATGATGATGATGGTGAGGGTGATGGTGATGATGATGATGATGGTGGTGAGGTGATGATGTGGATGATTGATGGTGTCCCGATGATGATGATGATGATGATGATGATGATGATGATGATGATGATGATGATGATGACGCTGATGACGATGATGACGATGATGTTGATGATGGTGATGACGTTGATTGTGAGATCGATTGTGATATCGATATTCAGATCGATAGTGAGACCGAATGTGAGATCGATTGTGAGATCGATAGTGAGATCGTTAGTGAGATCGATAGTGAGATCGATAGTCAGATCGATTGTGAGATCGACCGAGTGAAATAGATGCAGTGAGATCGATTGTGAGATCGATCGAGTGAGATCGATCGAGCGAGACCGATAGTGAGATCGATAGTGAGACCGATCGAGTGAGACGTTGGTTCCTCCCTCCCCCGAACCTCCTTATCACCCGAAGAGTGGTCGTATAGGTAAGTGCCTCGTTTCTGAGAGGCGCGCGCCGAACGTGGACCAGGGCGAACGCTGGAACCATCGCTGCCCGCAAGATCGCGTCTGCACTGGAGACAGGCGATCGCAATGGATCAAGGGGGCGTGGATTAGCGACGGGTCCCGTTTCCATGGGAAATCGTGGATTCCCGCCGCCGAACGAAGCGGCAGTGGCCGCATTTTGGGGGAGGCGATCCATGGATTTGGCAACCGCGCGCCAAATCCATAGATCGTTGATCCATGCTTGCGAGCCCCCAGTAGAGGTCGTGAGCCCTCGCGCCCTCCCGCGCCACGATGCCCCGCCCCAGCTGCGTCCCAGGCCATCGTGGAGCGACGCGGGGGCGCACCTCGAGGCGCGCGGAGGGGGCGCCGGCGCCGAAAGCCAGGCCTTCAGCACGGCGAGAGCTGGATGCAAACGCGAAAAGGGCCCAGGGAGACACACATAGATAGACACGAGTTCCAGGAGCACCAAGATGTTTTAATTGTTTGGGGATTCCCGTTTTCCCTCCACTTCCCATATCCCCAATGTTTTCCCAGGAATCGACGTGTATTTGTGTCCGTGTCGTGTTCCCCTCCTGACACACGGCCGCATGTCATCCCAGCGCTCGGCCATCTCGGCCATCGTGCAGGCGAGACCACTGGTCCTCCGCACGCATGTCTGGCCCCTGGCCCCATGACCCGCGCGCGGATCAAGCCGCGATTGCTCCCAGCGTCGCGGCAGAGGCCTAGCTGGAGGGCCCCTGGACGAGTTGCGCTCTCAGCCCTGCCGGAAGCCCACAGGTTCCAGGCGTGTTTTTTTCTCCGCAGGCAGCTCGGCTCGAGCTGGTCGTCCGCCGCCGTCGTCCGGGGCCCTGCCCGCCTTGACAATGGCGCTCCGCCTGCTCCGCCTCGGGGCGGCGTCGGCTGCAGCCGCGCGGGCCAGCGCCGCCGCCGCGGCGCAGGGCTTCGAGGGCTTCGAGGGGAGCTCGGCGGACCATGGCGAGCAGCCCGAGCAGAGCCAGCAGCCGCAGCAGGGCCAGGGCTTCGACTGGAACCACTACATGGACTCGTACACCGGCGGCGGCGGCGGGTTCGACTATGGGAAGTATATGCCAGGCGGGGCGCCTTCCGCGCCCGCGGAGCGGCCGCAGGGCGAGGCCAAGGGCACAGGCGGCGGCTCGGCTGCGCTCGCCGGCGGCGCCGGCTTTGACACGTATTTGACGGCCATGCTGCCCCCTGGCGACCACGGCAAGTACGTGGGCCAGTGGGTGGGCCAGTGGAGCAACATGACCGCGCCGATGGAGAACATGTACAGCGCGGGCGCGACCGGGTACAGCCAGTACGTCAACAGGTACGAGAGCATGGCGGGCACGAGCCCCGCCGCCGGGGGCAGCTGGCAGTCGAAGGCGCGGGAGCAGAAGAGCGCCTACGCCAGCGCCGTCGGCGGGGACGTCCCGGCGGGCGCCGACACGCACGCCGCGGCCCAGCCCACGGGCAGCAGCAAGTCCGCGGGCGCGGCGGCCCTGCTGGAGGCCCCTGGGTCGTCGTCGCTCGGCGTCGTCGCTCGGCCTCGTCGCTCGCCCTCGCCGCTCGGCCTCGTCGCTCGCCCTCGGGGGCCGACGACGACGGCGGCCCGCAGGTCGGCGCCCCGCAGGGCGCCGCGGCCACCGCGGGAGCGCCGGCCGCGGCGGCGCCGCAGGGCGGCGAGCGCGCCGCAACGCTGCGCGAAGGGCCCGCCGCGGTCGAGCTGCAGCTGCAGGCCGAGGATCGGTACGAGCGGAAGCGGGTGCTTTGGCTCAGCGTGTCGCGCCGCCGGATCTGGCCCACCACGCTTCGGTCTGATCCCCCTGGTGGCCCCGGGGACCCACAGAAGCGCTGGGGCACCGTGGGACCCTCAGGGATCGACGAAGAATGTGTTCCCAGACGTCCTAAAACACGATGTTGTACAAGCCCCCCCCCCAAAAAAAAACCTAACCTGACGCCGGTCCCGCTGCCGGTCTTGCGTCTGCGAAGCCGTTGGCATCCACGGCTGCCCCTGCGCGTGCCGGGCGAGACGCCGGTGGGGTGGCGTCGGGTTGATCACTTGGCGTCAGGCTTGCGTTCAAAAACGCCAGGTCCACTGCCAGTGGATGTTGCGTCAGGTATGGTGCCCCGCCGTCAGCTTAGGGGGGGAGGCTTGTATGGAAAGAATGGTGACGAAGACGGGCAGCAGTCCCTGCTCATGTTGAACAGGACTCGCGGTCTGCGTCGCCGCGGACGCAGTCGCCGCGGACGCAGTCAACCTCAGACAGAAAGTCGCCTGTCCAACGGCGGCCGCTGTCGGTTTCGGGCAGCATCGGCTGTTGGGCATCGTGCCCATGTTTCCGTACCCGTTGCGGGCGTGCTAAGGTCAGGAGGCATAAATAGCCACAGACTCCATGAATCGTCGATTCCCTGGAAAAGATTGAAATACATGGGAAGTGGAGGGGAAGACTCAACTCCAAGAAGTATGAGAAATGATGGGGAACCCTTGGATGTGTTACATATTTGCGTCTCCCTGGGTACCTTTACTAGAGGAGGCGGCCGACGACCTCCCGCCCTCGGGCGACGTGCGCACGACTGCGCTGCGCGGCGCCGCCGATCCCGCCAGGGTGGAGCTGCAGCTCCCCGCCGAGGGGGCGGCCGATGGCCTCCCGCGGCAGGAGGGCGGCGGTGCGCCCGCGAGGTTCTCGGCAAAAGGCGGCTGCACACCGCCTCGAGGAGGAGACACCGACGACACGTAAGAGTGACCCTTCGCCGGAGTGACCTTTGGTGCGGGCCCACGGGTGCTTCCCTATCTTTGAGCGAGATGCGATAGCAGCGGCCAGCGCGCTTGGTTTCGGCCCCCTCGCGCCCTCCCTGAGGCCGCGCGCCACAGGCCATTCGTGCCCAGGGACACTCTTGCGTGCAGCCGAAGAGAACCGCATAGGCATCAAATGCCAGAGCTCCGAAAATTTACGTCTATGCCGCTTTTCGCTCCTCGATCATCGGCAGAGGCGGCTGTACGCCGCCGCCGCCCCTGGCCAGGGCCACCCTGGGCCCTCAGGAGGGCGTACGGGCCTTTCTGGATGGGGCCAGGAGGTTACACGGCAGACACATGCGAGAAGAAGCCTTGCCGTAAGGAGAATCTCCCCGTCGACCTTGAGCTTGGTACGGTGCCCCAGGGGGCTCTGGGCCCATCCGGGGATACGAAGTCTTTGTGGGGCACCCGCTGGCAGGCTGTCTGCTGATCCTGTCTGACGTGCCTACGACGTACCGCACCCCAGGGCCCAGGATGGCTCGGGTCGGACGAAAGTGAGGACTGGGGACTGGGTGCCAAGTTTGCTGCCTGCAGCGGGTTTCGGCCCCGCCGCTGGGCGCAGCCCTCGACGCACTGTCAGCCCTGTCGCCGGGAGGCGCCGGACAAGACCCGCTGCGCGCGGCTGATTCCGCACCCACCCCCCACCCACCCCCCACCCCGCTACTTTCCCCGCGCCCGCCCCGAAAGGCCCATGGAGGCCCCCCCAGGGGCGCAAAGATGGCGTCGCGCTCCCCGCGCCGCGGCCCGGGCCGGGCAGTTGCGCTTCTCTTCGGCTTCAGCGCGGGTGCGCGGAGAGAGCGGCGCGCCGCAGCGCCGGGGGGGCGCAGCGCGCGAGGTGGGGCGGCCCAGAGGGCCCCAGCCAGGGGCGGCGGTGATGTGCAGCTGTCTCCCGTGGGCCCTGGCCTCGGGCGACCTGGCGAGACCCCCACGAGTTGCCACCGGAGTTGCCCCATGCAGGGGTCTCGGCGCTTGCCCCGGGGACCCGCTGCTCCTCCTGAGCCGTGCTGTGGACGGCCCCGAGGCCCGGTGAGGGCCCCCAGAGGCTGACGACGGCGAAAAGCCGCCCCGCCGTGGTTTCTTCACGGCTCGAGGGGCTCCCTGGCCCCCGCGGAGGTCCCTCGGCGCCGGCGGGCTGGGGCTGCTGCCGCTGCTCCTGGGGGCGGCGGCGGCCTGCGCGCTCTCTGCGCGGAGGGCGGCGCGCTCCCCCGCGGGGCGCGAGCCGCTGCTGCACTGAGCGGCCCACGGCGTGCCGTCTCCGTGCGTGCGCATCGCGTCACCGCTCCTCCTCCTCCTCCTCCTCCTCCTCCTCCTCCTCCTCCTCCTCCTCCTCCTCCTCATCCTCATCCTCAGCATCAGCATCAGCATCAGCATCAGCATCATGATCATCATCATCATCATCATCATCATCATCATCATCATCATCATCATCATCATCATCATCATCATCATCCTCATCCTCATCCTCATCCTCATCATCATCATCATCATCATCATCATCCTCATCAGCATCATCATCATCAGCATCATCATCATCCCTCCTCCTCCTCCAATTGTTTTACCACTCAGCTGCAACTTCGGCTTTCGATTCGGTATCGATCGATGCGATCGACACCGATCGATCCGACTCGGTATCGATCGGTTCCGATCTGGTATCGATTCGATGTCGGTCGATCTGGTCCATCCGATTCGATATCGGTTCCGGCCGGTTGACCCAGATCGAATCCCGGTGTCCCGACTTCTGGGCATTGTGCGTGCAAATCAAAGAAGATTGCATAAACATGAACTTTTGGAGATCCGCGCGGACTTCTCAGACCGGCGCTGGCCGGCGGCGCCCCTGGCGCGCTGCGCGCGCCAGGTAGGGGGGGTTCAGCGCAGATCCAAGAAATCCGCGCAGATCTCCAAAAGTGTTTTGTTCACACAAGGTGCTCGTCCTCTACATCCCCATCCCGATCCCCACCACCCCACCACCCCAGCTGGAGATATGCCCCTCGAGGCCCGAAGGGAGCAGCCTGTGTCCCCATCTGGGGGGGGACATCGGCCAGTGTCGGGTATAGCCAGGACCCCAGGTAAGGGGGAGAAGGAGGAGGAGGAGGAGGAGGAGGAGGAGGACGTCCAGGGAGCTGACAAAGTCGAGCTCGGGGTCAGGGGCGGGGGGCGCCTCGACCCTCGGCGTGACCCGGTTAGTGGTAGGGCCCTGGAGCCCCGAAATTGGCCAGAATCATTAAACCAGGTCTGCCGCAGCTGGTGTTTTTTTCGGGTGACGGCAGTTCCCGTTAGTGGAACGGGGCGGGGGGGGGGGTCCCCCGGTACACAGCACTAACCCAGGTCCCAGTAAACCCAGTTCTGCCAACGCCCGAATCCGGGGGGGTACATCGGCCAGTGGGGCCCAGGCCACGCCAGTGGGGCTGGGGATCGGTGAAACGATGCTCGATGCGGGCGCTTCCGGGCACTGAGCGTGCAGAGCCGTGCCCTGGGCAGTCCCGAGGCCACCCTCAGGGGCAACGATAGGGGAGGATATCATGGCGCCAACATCGCAGAGCGGATTTCGTTCGGGAAACGATGGGGTGGGCCCGGGGCGTCCTGGAGAGTTTCGTTCTGGATTTCGATGTGAATTTCGTGCGGATTTTGTTTGGCCAGGAATGAAGACCAAAAAGAACCCACGCGAAATTCGCTTCGTTTTTCGCTCGCCGCTTCGGGCAAAAATCCGCGCAGGAATCCACGCAGAAATCCGCTGCAGCACGTCTGCAAGGCCGGTGCAATGAGAGGATAGGCTCGGGGGGAGTAGGTTTGCACACGTGTTCGTGGACACTCGGCGGTTCTCCAGCATGAGAGTGCCTTCAGCGGCTGTTCCCTCGCCAAGAGCGTTCCAGGGGTGCGTCGATGTGCCTCCCCCCTGGGCCAGTCCCCACCTATCGCTCCGCCATCGCACCCTGGGTCGTCCTGCCTGGGGTCGGACGAGAGGAAGCGGGGTGGGCGGAGAGCTGCTGCGTGCAGCCGGTTTCGGCCCCGCCGCGGGGCGCTGTCCCCAATGCAGTGGCGTCTCCGGCGCCAGGAGGCGCTGGGAAAGTCAGCTGCGTGAGCCGAGTCGCAAGCCCCTCCTTCACTAGACCCCCCCGTTCGTCCGACCCGACTGGGGTCGTCTCGGGAGCTTTTGGAGGCGCCTTGGGCCTACATGGAGGCAGCCTGGGACACAGTCAAAAACCCTGATAAGGACGCGCGACTTTGCCCAGGGTACCCTTGCGTCCTTGCTCAGGGTACCCTTGCGTCCTTGGGGTTTTCGCCGCCCCAAAAATCCCAACTGCGGCTTGCAAGGGTCTTGCGTCCTTACCGCGCGTCCTTATTAGGGTTTTTGATTGGATTGTATACCAGGCTGGCGCGACGCCGAGGGGAGGGCCCTCCAGGAGACTCTTGGAGCTGGCTCGGATGGAAACGCTCCTAGGGAGTCCTTGGGACAGAGATCCGAGGACACTCCACTCGGGGCATACGGCACGGTGGGGAAGGTTGAAGCAAGCCGCCTCGATGCGCTGGTTACACCTACTATCACGGCCCTCCTGCCCCCCCCCCAATAATCCTCCTCCTCCTCCTCCCCCTCCTCCTCCTCCCCCTCCTCCTCCTCCTTCTCCTCCTCCTCCTCCTCCTTCTCCTCCCCCTGCTCATCCTCCTCCTCCTCCTCCTCCTCCTTCTCCTCCTCCTCCTCCTCCTGCTCATCCTCCTCCTCTCTTTCTCTCTCTCTCTCTCTCTCTGTCTCTCTCTCTCTCTCTCTCTGTATATATATATATATATATATCACTCCCTTCTGCATGTGTATATATACATACGCATACATACATGCATACGTACTTACAGACCGACAGACAGACAGACAGACAGACAGACAGACAGACAGACAGACAGACAGACAGACAGACAGACAGACAGAGACATACCTGCATGCATGCATACATACATACGTACATACATGCGTGCATACATACATGCATGAATGCAGACACCCCTACATACAGACAGATGTACACATACATACATACATACATACATACATACATACATACATACATACATACATATATACATGCATACATGCATGCATACATACATGCATGCATACATACCTACATACATACATACATACATATAAGCATACATACATACGTACATGCAAGCAAACAAACAAACAAATATGCATGCATACACACATACATACAAACGAGCAAGCGAACATACGCACATACATAACATCATACATGCATATATATATATATGTATACAGACATACACACATGCATGTACGCATGCATGTACACACATGTATGTATGCATACATGCATGTATGCATACAGGCATGCATATACATACACGAGCATCGCGGATATACACATGCATGTATGCATACATGCACATTTACGTATGTATATACATACATGCATGCACACATGCATACGTACACACACATATATCTATATATACACACCGTACAGACAGACAGACAGACAGACAGTCAGGCAGACTGGCATGCATGCATACATGCATACACACATACATATACATGCATGTAACTACATGAATTGTGCATCTGAATGTGTATATAAGTCTGTGTATGGCTTCGCTCTCTCTCCCTCTCTCTCTCGCTGATGTTCTAGTGAGGTGCCTCGCCTCACGTCTGCGAGTCTCTTGACACGATCTCGAGCCGAAGGGCTCGAACGTGAGGGTGCTTGGCATCCGATGTACTCCTGCAGGCGCGCACACGCCCGAGCCTGATGCACTGCGAGCGACATGGCAGCGTCCTCTGCCCCCGCCCCCGCTGGCGTTTTGAGGACTGGCTCGCCGGGCCGGCTCTGCCGCCCATCCGTGGGCGCCCGCCGCCGACCCTCGCGCGCGCCTGTCTCTGCCCGCGGCGGGCACGTGGCCGTTCCCGTGGCGAGCCGCGGAGGAAAGGGCCCCCGCGGGCCCTCCAGTTGCGAGAGCCGCCGCCTCCCCACGGAGCGCTGCCCCTCCCCCCCCCTCATCGCGCCCTCGCCCCCGAATGTCAGAGGTTGATAGACCTCCTACCCTGACACGTCAATTAGCGACTTGGCCGTTTTCGGTTCGCGAGAGGTCGTCGCGGCCGTCATTTTTGCGGGTCCAGGTCCGTCGGTTTCGGTCCCAGGCCGTTTTCACTAATGGGTGGTTTACTGAAAGGGAGGTTTGTCCACAGCCGATAATGCCCCCCTTCCACCCCACACCCCACCCCACCCTCTGAGGAGTACGAGCGGGAGTGGGGGTGGGAGAAGAAGCACCGCGTGGCGACCAGCACTCGGGACCCCGATCTGTGGCACGCCACGCATCTCCAGCCCCTCCCATCCCAGACCTGCGTGTTGGGCACCACCGCAGCGGCGCTCTTGGCACTTGGGGGCCTAAAGGAGCCCGAAGAGCTCACGAGTGGGGGAGCCAGAGCTCCACGCTGTTTGACATAGCCTGGGCTACCCCCGAAAATCAGGAAACAACCATTTGACACTGATCAAACCATCAGAGGACAAACCGTTGGCTAGAGCCGCTTTCTTGGCCCACATGTCGGCCCAACGGTTGCCAACCAGATGCAGCTCATATATCGGATTAGATCTGATGGAAGAACAATCCCTGGGAGGCTTGTACAAGAGGGTTTTCCAGTGGGGTTGTCTGGATCCCCGTTGGGTTGTCCAAGGGGTTGCCCAGGGTGAGCCGTCTTGTCGTCATGAATCATAACGTGTTGTCCGGGTTGTCCAGGGGGGAGGATCCGGGTTGTCCGGGGGTGACTGGGGATTTGCTTCGATCTGATTGGTTCCACTGAACATGGTAGAAATTGTATGTAATAGCGGCCTGTGAGCGCTGATGATGAACAAGCGGAAGGAAGCTGCGATCTCGGGCCAGTTTCGCACTATCCACCAGTACCCCGCATGCGGGGCCGAGCGGCTCTGGGCCCAAATCTTACTCGTAGATGCTTGGACGAATGCCTAGCATTCTACATGCACGGCCTTGTCTTCAGAAGCATCGGGGCTGAGGTGGTCAAGCGCCTGCATCAGCCTGTGGCGTTCGGCTTCCGGGGCCGTCTGAGGGAGGCCATCGGGTACAGGGCCACGAATCACCCTTAACATGTTTCCCCGCTCATCGTGCTCAATGACCGACCAACCGGCTCGAGATAGAACATCCTCGTCGATGTGAAAGCAGCTGCAGTCACAGGAACGTTCCACTCCTCATATGAACTGGACGGGAGGGGGCCTACTACCACGAGAATATAAGGTCCTTACTGCGGCGTCGAAAGGTCGCTCAGTGGACATAAGGGCCGCTGAAGAGAGGATCGGACTTGCCCATGTGCTCGGCCATGGCAAGCGTCTCAGCGTAGATACCTCCCCACCTGCAGCGGAACGAAGGAGGTGTCCACGCACAGTGGTGAACCGTGTCAGGGGCCCCACAGTGCGCGCACATCCCGTTGACGTTGCAGCCCCATGGTTGAAAGTGTGTGGCGGAGGTGCGGGTGGCACTAGATACGTTTTTGAGGCTCTGCTTCTGGGGGAGATTGAGTCTCTTGCCGATGGGCAAGCGCCTCGCCGGCAGGTCCCAGACCCCCCTCCCCTGGATCTCGCGGGCTCGGTCTGAGTTGTTCTCAACCAGCTTACGTTCGACCGTCCTCATACGAAACGTGCAGATCCTGAAGATCTGTTTAGGAACCGGTGTCTCAACAGATGGGGAGGGGTGTCAGTGAGGGGCCAGCAATGGCCATCGTAAAATCGCCATGCCTGGATCCGCGAAGTCCCTCAATCCGGGGCCTGGTTTCCCTCCTTGGCTACGTCGTCGCAGCATCGCCGACGCATCGGCGACCTGGCGCGATCCACCAGCCCTATTCACGATGTTCCCACGTAGGCGTTCCCAATCCATCCCCCTAGTAATTCGAAGAAAAGAAATGTGCATAAATATTACATGCCCCAGCTCCGCGCGGACCTAGAATGTATGCCTGTGCCGTTGTGTTGCTCCTCATCACCCTCAGTCACGCCTTCCAGTGCTCTTCGGCCCAGCCTCTTCTTCGCCGAGCCGGTTCGGCTCAGGCTTTTTTTCGGCACCGATTCGCAACGCCAAGCCCCGACCTCGTTACCCCTTTCTTTAGGGTGCGCTGGGCGTTCGAGCGTGAGGGTTTGGGCCATGGTCGTCGATTTGTCGTCCCGTGCTGCCTACGAGGCCTTCGAAGTTCCGCCAGAGCTTATCGCACAGCACCCTGCGCGGCCAAGGGATTCGTCGCGGCTGATGGTCGTGCACAGATCGACGGGACGGATAGAGCACAAGAAGTTCTCGGACCTTCCCGAGGTTCTCAAAGCCGACGGCAGGAAGTTCAGCCTCGTGCTGAACAACTCTGGGGTCAGGGATTGCCTCCTAGACGCAGTTGACCCATCAGGAGCAAAGCACGTTGTCTACCTGCTCGAGGAGGCCCCCGCTGGGGCGGGCTCGAGTTCCGCAGGCAAGGACGAGGATCGGGCCGCAAAGCGGCCTCGCGCTGACAGGCCAGCCTGGATGTGCTCTGGAGAGTCGCTCGAGAAGCTCGAGGAGATCGGAAAGCAGTCCCCAGACGGCAGCGGGAGCACAAATTTCGCCGAGCGTGCCTGCACGACGCGTGCCGAGGGCAGAACTTCGAGCCTCCGTGGGCCCCGGACCTCTGGCGGATTGGTTATTGTTCCAGGCCGTGGCCCCGAGAGCTCTCGACCCCCACCGCTGTTGGCCAGCTCCTTTCGAGTGGGGGATCGACTACAGAATTGATTTACCCCAGAATTGATTCTTTCGTCGAATCTACGAAGGCATACGTAGAATGTGCGTGGATGTCTACGTATTCCTTCGTGTATTCGACGAAAGAATCAAATCAGGGGTAAATCAATTCTGCAGTCGATCCCCCACTCGATCCTTGTCCCGGGCTACATCTGTCCCGGCGACCCGAGGACGGCCCCCCGAAAGCTGAGAGAGGGCCGCCGCGGGCTTGACCGTGTCGCCAGAGAGGAGCGGGCGGGGAGGAGGAAGGCAAGGGGGGCGAGGAGCAGGAGCAGGCGGGGGAGAATGGCGGAGAAGAGGGAGGAGCGAGGGGGGATGAGGAGGGTACTCCAGATTTCGTAATAAAGGGAGGGGGGTCTCATTTCGGGGGGGGGGTCTCTTCCAGGCTATCTTGGAGGGCCTGGGGGGTCTGGGGACGATGTTTTGGAGAGTTCTCCAACGGGGGAGGTCTGAAATGGCTTGTCTTGGAGGGTCCAGACCCCCTCCCTTTTATTACGAAATCTGGAGTAAGTCTAGGCCTCCCAGGTGGGGTCGGAGTAGATGGAGTCGGAGGATCGCGCCGCATCGCCGATGCATCGCCGATGCGGCTCGATGCCGAGCCCGATTTTCTCCACACCGACGTCGCCGACGCATCGCCGATGTTGCCGATGCGTCGCCGATGCATCGCCGATGTATCGGCGATGTGGCGCGATCCTCCGACCCCATCAACTCCGACCCCATCTTGGAGGCCTCCAGTGAAGGGAGGGGAGGGGAATGGAGGAGGAAATAAGGGAGAGGGGGGAGGACAAGCTAGGTGCGATCGCGCCAGATTTGATATCCTACCCCTCCTACCCACCCCTTCCCATTGCGCTGTTGTTCCTCCATCCGCGGTGCGTGTCATAGCAGATCTGGGACTCCAAAGGGGACCCCATCGTGTTGTGCACAAGCGGACAAAAAGGGAGCTGCGGACATTGGAGAAAAAGGATGTGGCGGATGAGCAGGAGGAGAGTGAGGAGGAGGAGAAGGAAAAAGGAGTACGAGGACGAACAGCAGCAGCAGCAGCAGGAGTCGAAGGAGCAGAAGGAGCAGGAGGACCAAGAGGAGCAGAAGGAGCAGGAGAACGAGGGGGCGACAACGATGAAAAGGGACTCGGATCCAGAAATGTGACACGCTGGTGCGAGAGTGACATTCTGAACGTCGGGAGCAGAGCGCCGATCCGAAAATGCGGCCCACAGATCAGAGGCACCGAAAACCCTCCGATTTTTCAAAGCATCGGAAAGACCAAAACATGCGATCCCGTGCACAGACGGCACTACGCGGAGGGGGCGGGCTACTCCCAGCCCATCTTCGAGGGAAGGAGAGATCCGAGAGCAGCATTCATATTGAGAGGTTGTGGGGAGAGGAGGGCTGCCACAAAGCATGAAGCCGCCCCGTGATGTTTCAGACAGCTCTCGTGCCGCCGGCGATGCGACGGAGCCCTGCGCGCCGCCACTCAGGGCCCAGGCAGGCCGTGCTGTCCAGCGCAGGGGGGAGAGGAAGGGAAACGCAGGCAGACATCGACGAACGCCCGCGCGGGAGGCCTGGGTCCGGCGGGGCGGGCGGGCGGGCGGGAAAAAGGGGGGCCTGGCGCAGACAGCAGACAAAGAGCAGGAGGGGAGGCAGGAGGAGGATTGAGAGAGGAGAGAGGAGAGAGGAGGAGGAGGAGGAGGAGGAGGAGGAGGAGGAGGACGAAGACGAGGACGAGGACGAGAAGGAGAAGGAGGACGAGGAAGAGGGGGAAGGAGGAGAGAGAGGAGAGGGGAGAGGAGAGAGGAGAGAGGAGAGAGGGGAGAGGGGAGACGGAGGGAGGGAAGCAGGCAGGGAGGGAGGGAGGGAAGCAGGGAGGGAGGGAGGGAGGGGAGGAGGACAAGCTAGGTGCGCTCGCGTCATATCTGACGTCCTACCCCTCCCTCCCATCCCTTACCATGGCGCTGATTTTCTCTATCCGCGGACGCGTGTCGTAGCGGACCTGTGGCTCCGCGCGCGCGTGCGTAGTGGGTGGTGGTGCACGTGCGTGCGTGCGTGCGTGCGTGCGTGTGTGCGTGGTTGTGGTGGTGCTGGTGCTGGTGCTGGTGCTGGTGCTGGTGCTCGTGCTCGTGCTCGTGCTCGTGCTGGTGCTCGTGCTGGTGCTGGTGCTGGTGCTGGTGGTTGTGATGGTGGTGAAGGTGAAGGTGAAGGTGAAGGTGAAGGTGAAAGTGAAGGTGAAGGTGAAGGTGAAGGTGAAGGTGAAGGTGAAGGTGAAGGTGAAGGTGAAGGTGAAGGTGCGGCGCGGTGGTGGCGGGCGGATGGGCGCGCGAGAAAGAGGCCCGCGCTGGGGCGAGAACGCCATCCTGAACGACGGAGGCCAAACACCGATCCGAAAATGAGGCCCACGCTGCAACGGGAGCACGAGTCGGAACGATTCGGGAGCAGAAATGGGGCCGGCGCCTGTGCGAGAGCATCATTTTGAAAAAAACGCAGGCGAAAACCCGTTTCCCGGGAATCTTGTGTGTAAAAAACAGTACGCGGGGGGCGCCCGGCCCGAAAATGACGCCGGCGCCTCAGCGAGAGTCGTTTCCCGGGATTTCCCGGGCATCCTGTGTGTAAAAAGAAAGTACGCGGAGGGTGCGCGGCCATCACCCGGACGCCATCAGGGGAAGAGGGAAAGTATTTTCATATTGAATAATTGTGGAGGAGGAGGAGGAGGAGGAGGAGGAGGAGGAGGGGGAGACGGAGGAGGAGGAAGAGGAGGAGGAGGGGGAAAAGGAAAATGAGAATGACGAGGAGAAGGAGAAAGAGGAGGAGAAGGAGAGGAGGAAGAGGGAGGGAGGGAGGGAGGGAGGGAGGGAGGAGGACCAGCGCTCAGATTGGGATGCGTCCCGATTGTCTCTGGAGCTCTTGCCACGCTATGCAGCAGAGACCATCGCCTCCAATTCTCTCACTGGCTGGGCCAGCGGGATCGGAGGCTTCATCAAAATGGGCGAGCTCGCCGTGCCTTTGGGGTGCCGTCCTTCCCCCGCTCGTTGTCGTTGCAACAAGCGTCCATTTGTAGGCGGGGAACATTCACCTCTGAGGCCACGGGTTCCTTCTGAAAACGAGCCGCACTTCCAGCTCATAATTATACTCGAGGGTCTATCATCGAGATATCCGAGAAACATCGGTTTATGGCCTCGTGGGTTGGCCAGCAGCTCGTGACGGTGGGCACAAAAACCAGGGCACTGTTCCTTTTCGCGGCGCTTCAAAGCGTGGTCCGAGGCCGACCTCTGACGACACACAGCGCACAGCCACCCGTTGCCCCATTTATGCCACTGATGTGCCCGCCTGGGCATTGCAAGCTCGCCCCCAGGAGCCGACGGGGGAGGAGGAGGAGGATTCGGAGGAGGAGGCACCTCTTGTCCCCAGGCGGGCTGAGCTGCGGCCGCTCCCACGTGCGGGTTCAAACTTTTCTCTGGCTTGGCAAGTCCTTTTGATCCAGCCTTCGGAGCTATCGTAGGCCAGTTCTGAAGGGCTTCTGAAACATATCTGAGGTATCTCTTTAAAAGGGCTGTCTGAGCACTCTGTTGCTCGAGCTCATTCGTACTTAGTTGGGGACCCCTGGCAGCGGCTATCTTCGCATATCGATCAGCAGCGTCGTTGCCTTTAGCTCGTCGCCACTCCTCGCTGCCTGGGGTCAAAGATTCGATGTCCACATGCGCTCTGATGTTGTGGAGCCTGGGGCCTATGGGGGCCATACTGGCCCTAGTCAGGACCTTAAAGGCCCCATCAAAGTCAGAGCGAGAAAACTGAGGCTTTTGGTGCACCGCAATAGCTCCTTTATAGTCAACAAAAATCTGGGCGTGTGGGGAGGCATTCAGAGCAGCAGCAAGCACACCGCAGTGCTCAGCAGCAGGGGAGGTAGGAGGAAGGAGGTTGCCCACACGCCCCATCATATAAGCCGAGACTTCACCGTGCCCATCGATGGCCACCATAGACCATCCCGCTAGGTTATAGCATTGGGCCCCTGGCTTAAAGCAGGAGCCGTCCGTGAAAACTTCATCCGAGAAAGCCTCTTGTGGCGTGAGGGATGGGTCCCGACTCCAAAAGTCCGCATATTCGTAGCCGAATCCCGCCGGAGCCCCCGAGTCAAATTCAGGTGAAAACTGAAAACCGAAGGCCAGGACCTGGTCTGAGAGTTTACTTATCTGATCCAGCTCGTCTGCAGTAAACTCCATTTCTTCGCGCAGCTGGGCTGAGAGACTACACTGCAGCAAGCGATGCTTTAAAGTATCCTGCTGGGCTCCGCATTGGCAAGCCTCCTCAACCTCACATCCTGCTTGACGCAGACGAGTCCGCGTCCAAATGCACTGTGTGAGAAAACAGACGAGCGTGGACCTGGCCTTCCTAGTTAAACTCTTACCGTCGATCATGGCTCGGGCAATTGAAACATCGAGGGCCTCCTGGGGGTAGCCTAGTTTCTGAGCAGCTTTGCGCAAGTTGAGCTTATCCCAGGCTGCTTGCATTTTCTGGGCCATCATCTTCGGTGTGCAAGTCGTGAGCGGGTAGTTTAGCCCGTTCTCGTCTTGCAATTCCAAAACAGAAGCAAAACTCCAACCAATCCTCTTGAGGGAGAGGTAGGCGGCCCCAAAGGGGACTCTTTCGGCTGCCCACTTACTTGGGGGGGATGCTAGAATAGGTTCGGCCAGGCCCTTCAGCTCAAGAAGTTCACGCGGGTGCGACGGCTGGGTGGCAGCACGCCATATCATCGTCGCCCATGTGAGTACTGGCCCCAAACCTGCACGCCACGATGGGTCTCCAAGCACTGTCAAACTGAGTGACCTACTTCGCGTAGCGCATCTTAGGCCGGCTGTTCTGAGGTATTCAGTTTGATGCTTTCGAAGTTCGACGTGATCGACTCCCACAATTTCCGCGCCATGCGTGATGGCCTGCTGGAGGCCTGTCTTCCAAAGTTTCCGAGTGCCCCCTCCAGCTATCTTGATAGCGCAAATCCGATGTCTTCGATTTCGATGTCGAACAAAACGTGTGTACAAAGTAGCCTTGGCCAGCCTGCGACTAACTCGAATCCTCGACGCTCCTGCAAAACTATACATCCCTAGGTTCGTTGCCGCATGCGAGTCCTCGGGGCCCGCGTACTTCCCAAGAGCTTTCCTGATTGTCTGTCGGTGCCCAGGGTTCGACGCAATAACCTGAGCTTTGCGCAGCGCGAGCTTGCACTCTAAATCGCCCTGGATGATTACTGCCAGCCTGGCCGCCGAGCGTTGCAGCTGTCGCACCAGAGCCTCCTGAGTTTGATGCTGTTGTCCCAGGAATAAGTCGTCAATAAACATTTGCAAATCCGTGCCCCTAGGGTTCTTTTTGCGCCAACTGCCCAGGGGACCCGAGCTATAGACCTGAACCAGAAAGGCAGCCCAGCCGCAACCCGCTGCAATCCCTCTCGTCGGATGGTCGACCATCTGCGCTAAGTCCCTGGTGGCGACCAGTCGCTGGCTGCTGTACTGGGTTAAAATGACTTCAAGAATATTGCTGTTGAAGCCTGTGGCGTGGGCCCTCTCTTTCAGCTTGTGGTGGCTGATATACTCATAGTAGTTGCTGAGGTCCCACAACACAGCGCCTGAATGCAGGGTCTCTTGGCGAGTCACTCCCTTCTCTGCCTTCAGACTCTGCCGAGAGAGAGAGAGAGAGAGAGAGAGAGAGAGAGAGAGAGAGAGAGAGAGAGAGAGAGAGAGAGAGAGAGAGAGAGAGAGAGAGAGAGAGAGAGAGAGAGAGCAGAGAGAGAGAGAGAGAGAGAGAGAGAGAGAGAGAGAGAGAGAGAGAGAGAGAGAGAGAGAGAGAGAGAGAGAGAGAGAGAGAGAGAGAGAGAGAGAGAGAGAGAGAAGAGAGAGAGAGAGAGAGAGAGAGAGAGAGAGAGAGAGAGAGAGAGAGAGAGAGAGAGAGAGAGAGAGAGAGAGAGAGAGAGAGAGAGAGAGAGAGAGAGAGAGAGAGAGAGAGAGAGAGAGAGAGATAGAGAGATGAGAGAGAGAGAGAGAGAGAGAGAGAGAGAGAGAAAAAAAAAAAAAAAAAAAAACAAAAAAAAAATCAAAAAAAAAAAAAAAAAAAAAAAAAAAAAAAAAAAAAAAAAAAAAAAAAAAAAAAAAAAAAAAAAAAAAAAAACTTTCGTGGCCAGAAATCTGCGTCGGTGCTCTGATTCCCATTTCTTGGCTTCCCCCTGGCGGACCTTGGACCAGATGCGGTACAAGCCTGGCATCATCCCGATCCCCCTGAACTGCGTTAAAGCCTGAGCCACCTTGACCTTGGACTTGTTTTGCTTGGGGATCAGCACCGAAACTACTGCCTGCAACTGCTTGGGCATGGCACCTATGGGCTCGACCAGGTGCAAAAAGCGGCAGACCAGGTCGGCCTGGTCAAGCGACAGGCTCTGGAAATGCTTGGGGTGCAAGCCGTCCCACGTAGAGGCCGTCACGTGGGTGAACTGCTTTGCTGCATCTATCAGTTGCTGGGGCTCTATCATGGGCAATTGGGGCTCGAAACGGCCCGGGGGTACTTCGTACTGGGGCCTCTCGTCGGTGGTATCCCAAAGTTGGCTAAGTCGAACGGCTTCATGTTCCAAAATCTTCGAAGGGCGCCCAGTCCAGGAGCCTTTCAAGGGAACAGCTTGGGGGGCCCAGGCCTCCAGGTTCTTGGTCCACTTGTGAGCCCAGCCAGCATTACCTTGAGTACCTATCTGGACCCACTCCCGCCAGGCCCGACAGGCCTCCTGCTTCTCCAGCTCGATCTCCTTATCAATCAGCTTAGTGATGTGATTCAAAACCTCGTCCAACGCTTCCAAACCCAACTCAGGATCCAGGACCCCCGCTTGAATATCCAGGATGATGAACTGTAGGCTCTGATGGGTGCTGAGAAGGCATTCCTGTAGGGCCTCGGACTCTTGGAACCCTGGCGGGGGATCTTCCAGACTGCTGGCTACGAGCTGCAACTCAGCCGCGTCCAACTTCTGAAGCTTGAAGAAAAACTGCTGTACCACATTGCGCATCCAACGCAGAGGTCCTGCATGCGGTTTCCACTAAACACGATGCCCCTTCAGCAATTGCTGAGCTTGCATCCACCTGACCCTGGGAGGGCAGGCCCTGGGCCGAGAACTTGGTTTTAGCACCGTGTCGATGATCTCCGCTATCGTAACCTCCAAATCCCTGGCCAGAAAATGATAAACCTGATCCAACACTTGCTGTTTTTCTCTCAGACTGGGTGGTTCCACGCTGCGATTGACGATGGCCTCAGCGACCTGCAGAGCTGCCCCCGTCGCGTGCCACTCGCGCTCGGGCAACTTGGGACCAAATACTGGCTTGGTCGGCAGGCGCTGCGGCTTACACAAGACTGGGACGGTGAAACCTGCGTCTGCCTGAATGTTGATGCTGACAGGGCGGCGCGGCGACGCCGGATATTTGACATGTACATGTGGTTCCGACAAGACATGCTCCAAACACTTGCTATACACAAAATAGTCCAGCTGCGAATGCGTATTCTTCGTACGATAAGTGGGAGTAGACGAAGCACTAATACACATACCAGCACGCTGCACAAAATCATGATGTCTGAGCTTGTCAGGGTTCATGTTATAGTCTCCTGCTATAAGTATGGGAATATGATATTCATGCTGCAATACTGCCGCTGCCGCTAAAATACCTAAATTGGTCTCATTCAAACCGGCACTGACCTGCATATACACTGATAGTATGCCCACGACTCCAAGCCCAGGCAACTCCACTCGAACTCCCACGAGACGACCCTGAGGAACAAGATCCTGAGCCCTCGAAGGTAAAACCATATTCTGAACACCGAAATCCAAACCGCTTTTGACCAGAACACAAACTCCAGCCGAGGGGGGTTCCGTGGAGCTGTATGTGCCTGCCTGAAAAGTAGCTTGCCAACCTTCACGTTGGCACCACTGAGAAGCCTGTGCGATGAAATGCTCGGGGCACAGCTTGCACTCCTGCGCGCAAATGATGTGAGACTGCTGGCCCAGCTCAGACTTGATGAAGGTCTTCACCTGCGGCCAGCAGCTGCCGTTGATGGTCGTCAGCTTGTGCTGGTCAGGATTGCTGCTTCGGCACAGCCGTCTCCGTAGTCTCGGTGGCAGCCTTCTCGGCCGCGACCTTGAGCCTCTGGGCGGCGTCCTCGCTGGAGAGCCCCGCTGCCGCCAGCGACTTGTTGGCCTCCTGCAGCTGGTCCAAGGCCCTCTTGCGCGCCTCCGCCATCTGTGCATCCTCAGAAGAAGCCGCTGCACCAGAGGCCTCGGCGCCTGCCGCACTGGGCGGCTCTCCCACGGGAGCAGGTGAGCTGCCCGCTGGGGGCTGCGCTGCCTCGGCCTGGGACTGCTCCTCCTTCGGCTGCTGGAGGTCGTTCTCCTTCGGCTTGTCCTCCCCGTTGGCAGGCTCCTGTTTGTCCTCTTGCACTGCTTTGGCGGCATGTCGTTCCTTCTCGACCTGCGAAAGAGCTTCGACGACGGCCTCCAGATGTATGTCAAGTTCAGGTGGTATCGATTCCTTCGGCTTGCTGAGACGACCTGCAGCGAGTGATTCGACGGTCTCCGCCATCGGCACGTCCTGGGATGCCTTCTGGGCGGCCGCCTGCTGCACCACCTGCAGCTGCGCCTGCAGCCGGTGCACCTCCACGCTGATCTGCCGGCAATCGTCCAACGCCTTCTGCTGCTTCTCCGCGACGGCGGCCAGCTGCTGCGAGAGCTGGTTGGCGGTGTTCTTTATCTGCTGCAGGCGACGCTTCTGTTGGTTGAGCTGGTCCGTGAGGCTCTGGGCTTGTTGATCTGGTGCCCTCTCTTGTAAGAGGAGCTGCTTCGCCTGCTTGAGAGCCTCGACCGCATCCTTGTACTCCTTGGAACTGTCTCCTTCCCACTGCTCCCAGAACGTGACCTGGGCCTGGGCCAGCTCGACAGGGCTGGGAACAGACTCTGCACGATCTGCTTCTGATAGCTCTGGCCTGTCTCCGTCGCGTTCACCGCGACCGTCAGCTGGCACTGCGTCTGGCGGACCTCGAGACTTCCCACGGCGCCAGTGCCCGTGGCCTCGTCCTTGCTGTCCTCCATCGCTGCGATCCTCTGGCGGCGCCCAGGAGACTGCCCGCGTTGTTGATGAGGATGGCCCACCGCCTGCTGGGAGCGGGTCGCTGAATCCCATCTTCTTGCGCGAGAGCTTCGTGCCACACTTGGGGCAGGGCGTTGCGCCACGATCAGCCCAGGCCCAGCCGCTGCAGCCATGCCATGGGCACACAAGATACTTGTTGCGAGCCATCGCGCCACTTCTTTCACAAACACTGAGCCGATGAGAACGGGCAGTGCGAGATCGCCCCTCGGGCGATGGAAAGCCGCCGCGCGCTGGCACAGCGTCGTGCTGAAAGCCTGGGGCGAGGCCGCCAGGCCTGATGGAAGGGGCTGCCCTTCCACCTCGCCCTCGAGCCTCTGGAGTCGGGACCCACGGGAGGTTAGCTCTGTGAGACTTGAGCCAAAATGGCTACGGGAGGGAGGGAGGAGGAGGAGGAGGAGGAGGGAGAGAGGAGAGAGGGAGGGAGGGAGGGAGGGAGGGAGGGAGGAGGAGGAGGAGGAGGAGGACCAGTGCAAACCCAAGACTCATCAATGATGTTGCAATCAACCCTCCCTCGAAGTTCCCTCTTCAGAGGCTCTTATCAAGATCGATCTGCATAGTGGGAAGGGCCCCGTTAGAAGACAATCGTTTGACAATCTTCAACCGTGCCAGAGCACCGTTCCTGGTACGTCAACGCTGCGAAACAACGTTCCTTTTGCGACCTGACGATCCGAAATCGTCCTCCAAAACACAATGTTTGAGACGTCAACCAGACTAACTTTTGAAATTGCTGTGAACTATTAAAACGAGTGCGCGCGGCGCTAAGGCGAGAGCCACATGTTGAAAGGGAACCGCCTTCCAGCCGTGAAACTTCAGCAATTTGTTAAGAGGAATGCGATCGACGCTAAGGCGAGAGACACATTTGACAACGACCCGTCCTCCATCCGTGAAACTGCTTGCACAAGTCAAAACGAATGTACGCGGCGCTAAAGCGAGAGCCGCTTGTTGAAAACTACCCGTCCTCCATCCGTGAAGTTCTTGCATATTTCAACGACTGCGCACGGCGCTAAAGCGAGAGCCACATTTTGAAAATGGCACGACTTCCATCCGTGATATTATTGCAACTATGAAGCGTCTGGGTCATGTGTGGTGAGGAAGCCTTAAGCCAAATGCCCGCCCCGACCTACCGACCCGTCTCGGAGTGCGACACGGATAAGTTGTTCACAACTTTGTTGTGTTGGGCACTCGCTTCGAATAGAGCATTGTGTTGCCCCACCTCTCTCTCCGCCTCCCCCTCTTCCCCCCCCCCCCTCCTCCCCCAGCCCCTGGGCTCGAGGGTCCGAGGACTTCGGGCCAGAGGCGCGCGAATTCAATGCCTCCAGGCACCCACGGCCGCGCGGCCGCTGCGAGATGATGGGGCGCCGCCGACCATGTCAAGGTTACGGGTGCTCGGATGGAACCCCATGTGGGGCACTGGATGCCGACTCCAGGAGATTGCCGCCTGCACGAAGAACATGGATTTCACATTGCTGGCGGGTACCCAGAACGCGCGCAGGGATCCGGAACAGGTGCTTCAACGTAAGGTGGAGGGAAGAGTTGTTCTTGAGGCAGCAGTATCATCAGGTTTGTACACTAATCGTAGCGCAGGTGCGTCCATTCTACTAGGCCGAGAGTTTCGAAGCCATCATGCACGTCGGGTGTTCTCCAGCCCGCCTCAGCTCTGGGGTCGTTGTCTCGCCGCTCGTATTCGACGCAACATCGTGGGCGCATGCGTCGGGGTCCTCTACTTTCCTCCTCAACCTCGAGGGAAAGGGGCGGGGCCGAAGTGCACGCAGACGGTTGCCAGAATGACCCAGTGGTGGAGAGAATGTCTCGACCAACTCTCAGCACGTTGCTCGCCCATTTTCTTTGCTGCTGATTTGAACGATGGGCTTGGCTGTCGTCGCATCGAGGGGAAGTGGGAGGAGCACGACAGCAGCGCGGTGGGTCAGACACGCACGAGGGAGAGGCGGAGGCAGGGAGCAGGAGAGTCAGTGGCACATCTGTTAGAGCAGCACCATATGCTTGCGGCGAATACCCTGGGCCCCTCGATCCAACTTTTTACGGTGGCGGACCTGAAGGGCCCTCGAGCTTGATTGACTTCCTGTTTATCCCGCAGGGGTGGGGCACTCGCCTGGCTCGATGTCATACTTCACGAAGGATTGGCGCGCAACTACAAGCCCAGAGCGGGCGCCCCCCCCGTGATCATGTCCCCCTATACCTGGAAGTACATCATCCTAAAGGACCCCAGGAATGTGTCCCTGTCCAGCGGGCCCGCTGGGATACTTCTTCTCTGATGCTTGCCGTCCGCTCTGGATCCCAGCGCATCGCCTTTGTGGAGGGAATGGAGCAGTGGATACGGGAACGGGAGGAGGATAGGATACGGGTTCATGATCAGGACGCTCCAGACCACTGTTTTGAATTTCTAGAACAGGGATTGGTGGAGGCGGGGTCGGAACTATTTTGCGAAGATACGGATATGCCGCACGATTATTCCCATTGGGCCGCATTGCGCCGTGAGCTTTTGAAGAAGCGCATTGAGTTGCGCGCTTCTCGCATGCAAGTCACGGATTTGCCAGCTGTCGAAGAGGAGCTTCGAGATGTATCGCAGAGGATGCGTTTACTTAGACAGCGTCACATGAGGGCGGAGAGGGCTTCCTTTGCCCAGGCTTCCAGTGAGGCATGGGCTAGAAGAAATATCTCGGAGGCGATGGGGTGGGCGAGGAGGGCGGCTCGTTGTAGGTTTTCTTCAAAAAAAACGTGATGGGCGACTCTTTGGAGCTACCCCGATTTCTCGTCAGGAGTGGTTGGACGTGTGGCAGTTACCTGGAGGGGAGGGGGGCATGAAAGTTATCCCCATTGATTTGGAGCAGTGGCGAAACCAGAGGGACGACCTTGATCTTGCCCAGATCTACGATATGGCCCGTTACGATCCTCGTTTCAGGGAACCGGCTCTGGAGGACATCAAACGCCTCCGAAAGTATGCGCGCAAAGCTTCCAAGAGACGGGTCGTCCCAGATGGCACCGCCCCGCTGGAGCTCTGGTGGCAGATGTTGCACCCCGACGTGGGCCTGGAGGGTCTACGCGCTGGCCTCGGCGCTCAGCGTGCACCGGTGGAGCCGACTCTCTTCTTCGAGGTGCTACTGGACGCCTTCATGAAAGTGCGAATCACAGACATGGCCCCTCTTTACTGGAGTATTAGTCGGGGTTGCGCTCTGCACAAGTCGGCCCAACCTGGGCCTCGTGGGAAACGCGTGGTCCACGTCCTCCCCGTCGCGGGCAAAGCCTTCTTCGCCGATCTCCTCCCCAACGAGCTCCCCCCCGAGGACTATGGGTTCCAGAGGCACCGTCGTAGGGAAGGGGCTGTCTTGGCATCTCAGGTGGTTGGGTGGAGATCACGACAGGCGGGATGGAGCTTTGGGGCTAGCCTCAAGGATATGAGTAACGCGTTTGGTAGCACCTCTTGGACGGCCATGGATACGAGTATGGCCTTACATGTTTCTGATGAGAATCTACTGTTGTGTAAGAAACGATATCGTGATGCTGTGGTTTTACTACCTAGTGATGAGGGGGATGCGGCGGTCAAGACCAGGGTGGGAGGAGTGATGGGTGATCCGTTCATGGCGGCAGCGTTCTCTACTACGTTTCAGCGTCCAGTGCAGCAATGGACGGAATCGCTCTGCGTTGCTGACCCGTCTTTGCACCTTTTACGCGCTGAGTGGCAAAGTCAGGAAGTTGATCTTAGCCTATTTAAGTATGCGGACGACCTTTATCGCTACACCCTGATCGCTCAGGGCGACCTCATGGGCTCCTTCCTCGCCAAGTTGCGCGAGGCAGACGATTTGCTAGACTCTCACCTCCAGGAATGTGGGTACCAACAGAATCGGGGGAAACAAGAGCTGGCAGTCTGGCTTGAAGGGGAGGGGGCCATGGCTTGTCGTCGCTGGCTTCGTGGGCCTGGACGGGCTCTCATCTCTGGGGTTCTGAAGGAGGAGGTGCGGTATCTGGGGCCCCACGTCTCTATGTCCCAGGCCTCGAGCCAGGAGGTGATCAGACGACATCAGGCTGCACGCTCGGCCTTCTACTCCCTCGGCGGTTTCTGGACGTTATCCCTCCCTTGGAAATTTACTCGGGCGATCTTCTTATCCCTTGTGCAGAATTCGGCTCTATGTGGAATGGGGGCGTTCTTGCTCGCGAAGCAGCAGTGCGCCCGCCTGGATGCCACTATCGCTCATTTTGCCCGTGTTTGCATGCGAGGGCGTGCAAGATGGACTACTTCAACTGGCGCAGTCAGGACAATGTCCAATCAGGCCGTGCTAAAACACTGGCGTATTTGTGAGACCTCGGTGGAGCTGGGCATTCGCCGACTTAACTGGTGCAAGTCTTGGGCTGCCCACCCCACCAGCCACGCCCAGTTGTTTGTGGCCCTCTTCGGGGAAGTGCGTTTCGAGTCGGGGGAGGCGCCTCTCGTCGACGGATACCTGACCCCCAGGGCCTCCCCCTGGGCTCGCAGGGTCTCTGAGGACTTCTACTGGGCACAGGGGCTCATACGTGATTCTGAGGATGTACTGGGAGCTCTTGGTGATCGTCCTGGCCTCACGTGGGACCCCGAGGTGCGCCGCGAACTCCTGAACATCGACTTCACTATGATACGGAGTTGTTTCTTTGGAGTGACTATCGCCCCCCCTGGTCTGAAGGTTGAGGTGGAAGGAGGGGGAGGTCGTGATCATGAGACACGAGAATTTCCCGAACTCGAAACACGTTATCGCTGCCAGTTCGAGGGGTGTGAAGAGGAGTTCGCCACGCGTAAGGGCTTGATGGCGCACATGAGGTCCCGCCACTCGCTGCGCTCCCTGTGCCACGTGCTCACCCCCAGTGACGCATGTATATGCTGCGGGGGGGTTTTCTGGGGCAGGGCATGTGCTGCTCGGCATCTTGTGCTTGCTGTGCGACGGGGGCACTGTCGATTCGGTGTGTGGTGGTGGGGGGGGGGGGGAGAACGTTTCGCCCTCTCGAGCCTCCATCGTCATTGTCGTGTCCTCAGTGCGACGTAGAAGCTTCAGATTTTGATGCGCTATGCCAACATCTACGCGGCCACTTGCCTGGCCCTGTTCTCCCGCGGACCCGCTTTTTTCGGGGGCGCTCTGGGGCTCATGGCGGAGCTCACGCCGCCCGAGTGGATGCAGGCCCTGTCGGAGACGAAAAGGGGGGCGGAGGAGGGCCCAGGCTCGGATGGCAAGCCGCCGAAGCACGCCAAGGGCGGGGCCAAGGGCGACAAGCACGAGAAGGACCTCACCAAGGCCCTGGTGCTCCTCCTCACCAAGCTGCGCCTCACCTCGGCGCGGGGGCTCGCCAACTTAGCGGGCGCAGTCTACCGGGCGTGGGGGCTCCTCGAGTCAGGCGACGGGATCACGCAGATTATGATCGACTCGGGGGTCACGTACGACGAGATGTCCAGGCAGATGAAAGAACGTCAGCGGGCAGGCGAAAAGGTAGACTTTCGCGCTCGTGGGCCCCCGCGCGTGCAGCTGATGGCCGCGGTCTGCCTTAACCTCGCGACCAACGTGGAGAAGTTCATCCAGGGAGGCGAAGAGGACTACGTGGAGGCGGAGACCAAGACGTTCCACGGGTACTTCGCGAAGTACATCCAGGGCGCCGCCCCACACGCAGTGGGCAACCACGTGCTGCACTTTCGGTGCAGTAAGCACAAGGGGGGGAAGACCATCGAGACGAGTGGCTCATCGAGCCAGCAGCAGCAGACGAAGAAAGGACGCGTGACCTTCGCCTTCAGCTACAACGAGCCTGGCATGATGGCGAGGGAGCTGGTTCTCTGGTGGCTCAACTACGATGAGGACCAGAAGAGGGCGGAGCAGCTGATAGGCCCAGCCCCGAAAGGACTTCTCGAGCGAGAAGCCGCGAGGATCCTGAATATTATCGAGAAGAAATGAATGAGGTTTCGGGTCCAAGTGGACCAGTGAGGCCCGCGAGGCCTGTGAGGGAGGAGGATAGGAGTAGGAGTAGGAACCGTGAAAGGAGAGAGGGGGATGCGAGAAGATCCTCACAGCCCATCAGGGGCGCTTTTTCAGGTAGTGTGCGTTTGGCAAGTCTAGTGGCCAGGGGAGTGATTTCAGATCCCTGTCGGACCCCCGTTTTTGCCACGCACCAGCAGGCCGATCTCCCCATGACTCCCCTCGTGGTAGCGCCCAAGCGGGCCCCACGAAGGGGGAAAGGCAGTGCTAAAGGCCGAGGACCCAGCCAATCGTCGGTCCCTTAGGTGGCCCCTCCCAGTACGCCTGCGTGGCGTCACGGGGGTTCGTCACCAGCGGGGGCAGTGCTGGTCCAGCCAGTGCGGGCTGCCCCGTCTCCTTTCAAGTGATAACCAGCATCCCACTAAGTCGGGTTGCGCAGAGTTCTTTGCCAGGTTTCATGGTGTGAGTCGAGCAACTGATTTGAACTCCCCGCGCATTGCTCATTGCTCCTCCTCCTCCTCCTCCTCCTCCTCCTCCTCCGCCTCCTCCTCCTCCTCCTCCTCCTCCTCCTCCTCCTCCTCCTCCTCCTCCTCCTCCTCCTTCTCCTCATCCTCATCCTCATCCTCCTCCTCCTCCTCCTCTTCCTCCTCTTCCTCCTCCTCCTTCCTCCCTCCATTATCCTCCTCGTTTTCCTTCTCCTCCCTGTCCCGTAACCTCGCAGTTCCCTGGAAGGCTGCGATCTGCGAAATTGTCGCCACTTTGGTGGGCTTCTGGGAGGCCCAGCGGATGTACGCCCCACGCAGATCGCCACGAGACCTCGCAGCCCCCTGGAAGGCTACGATCTGCGAAGCGGTCGCCATTTTCGTTGGCTTATGGGAGGCCCAGCAGAGGTACGTCCCACGCAGATCACCACGAGACCTCGCCGTCCCCTGGGGGGCTGCGATCTGCGAAACCGTCGCCACTTTCGTGGGCTTCTGGGAGGGCCAGCGGAGGTACGTCCACGCAGATCACCACGAGACCTCGCCGTCCCCTGGGGGGACTGCGATCTGCGAAATTGTCGCCACTATCGTGTGCTTCTGGGAGGGCCTAGCGGGGGTACGTCCCACGCAGATCACTACGAGACCTCGCCGTCCCCTGGGAGGCTGCGATCTGCGAAACCGTCGCCACTTCCGTAGGCTTCTGACCCACGCAGATCACCACGAGACCTCGCCGTCTCCTGGGGGGCTGCGATCTGCGAAACCGTCGCCACTTTCGTGGGCTTCTGGGAGAGCCAGCAGAGGTACCTCCCACGCAGATCACCACGAGACTTCGCCGTCCCCTGGGGGGCTGCGATCTGCGAAACCGTCGCCACTGTCGCTGGCTTCTGGGAGGCCCAGCGGATGTACGCCATATGTACGCAAATCACCCAGAGACCGCGTCGCCTCCTTGGGGGCTGCGATGTGCGAAATTGTCGTCACTCTCGTGGGCTTCTTGGGAGGGCCAGCGGAGGTACGTCCCACGCAGGTCACCACGAGACCTCGCCGTCCCCTTGGGAGGTTGCGATTTGCGAAACTGTCGCAACTTTCGCGGGCTTCTGGGAGGTCCAACGGAAGGGTGTCCCACGGGGACCACCATGAGACCTGGCTGCGCTGTTTGATCGCAGATCGCAGCTGGATAGGGCGCCCACGGAGCGCATGGCGCCGTCATGTACCCATGCCGCATGGGCTCTTCAGTTGCCTCACGTGCAGCGCTTAGCGCAGGGCGCTATTCTGGCATAGCGCGCATGGCGCTGTTCCGCAATGAGAACCTAGCGCGATGCGCTGTTACTTATCTCCAGTTCCCCCTTCATCAGTATATTCCCACGTCCCCTCGTGGTCGCCTTCCCGCCAACGATTTGACTCTTAAAAGTAGCGCCGCGAATGTGAAACATTTGGCTCTGGCCCAACGTTCTTTGGCGAAGCGTTCAAGAGCACGGCGGATCCTTCAGTGTTTGCTTTTGTACTGCGCGGTCCGATGTATAGTGTATAGTCACCTCATGTGTGTAAAGGGTTGGGCACGTCCCCGGGTAGTTTATAAGGAAGAGGGTTGGGGGACGAGGAGGACAAGGACGAGGACGAGGACGAGGACGAGGACGAGGACGAGGAGGAGGAGGAGGAGGAGGAGGAGGCGGAGGAGGAGGGGGAGGAGGGAGGGAGGGAGGAAGGAGGGGAGGAGAGAGGAGGGGCCCCTGGGGGTGGCGGGGGCCTGGCCTCAGAGACCGCGGATTTCCCGTGCGGGGCTCTCCCGGCGCGCCCGGGAGGGGGGTCCGTCCGCGCGGGGGCCCCCTCCTGAGGAGGGACCCTTGGCTTGGGGGGAGGGACCCTCTGGCCAGGCCAGCAGAGGACCCCCTCCTGAGGGGACCCCCTCCTGAGGAGGGGACCCACTCCTGAGGGCTCTGGCCGCGCGGGGACCCCTTCCTGAGGAGGGACCATTGGCTTGGGGGGAGGGACCCCCTCCTGAGGAGGGACCCTCTGGCCAGGCCAGCAGGAAGACGAGGGGGGAGGTTCGAGGCGCTGGGTTCGAGAAGGCCTCTTTGCCTTCTTCGGTTTCCCTTCGGGCCCCGGGACCGTCCAAAACGCGTCTGGGGCGAATCACCGCACCGAACGAAAGTCAGGAGGTGTCCGCGGACCGATTCTGAGCGGATTCGCCGTCGATGCCCTGGACCGCTCTTCTCAGAGCCCAAGCAGCTCAGACCCCCCTGGCTGCCTCCAACCCTCAGGGCCAGTGCCCCGGCGCAGCCCCTCTGCGGAGGCCCCGCGTGAATCGGAGGGCCCGGACGAGGGCGGCTGAGCTTCTGGGCGTCTTCGTCGGTTCTCGGCGGCCTTCCCGCCTCGGGATGCGCTCCGTCGGCGGCGCCTCGGCGAGGGTGCTCTGGGGGGGCCAGAGTCGTCCTGGACGGGCGCTAGAGAGCGGAGTTCGGGGCTCAAGAGACGGGGGTGAATGCTAACGGGGGTCAGCCAGGGCAGCGGATCCTGCAGGATCCTGCGACGACCCCCTCTGGCTGACCCGGGTTAGCGAGCCGCTCGTGTCCGCGAGGCGGCAACGCAGATTGGCTGACCCGGGTTTGCGAAGACCTGCGTTGCAGTTTGTTTTTCCTGTATTGCAGTTGTTTGGTTTCCTGCTGACCCGGGTCTGGATTGACCCGGGTCAGAAGATCCCCGTGGAGTGATGACGCGGAAGCCCAGGGGACGAGGAGGCCAGGGGCAACGTCAAGGAGGGAAGGTAACAGCAGGGCGAGGTGAGGCAACGGCAGTTGACCTGCGGAGGGGGGGGGGCCGCGTCGCCACGGCTGGACGCAGCTCGGAAAATTAGCGCACTTGGACCTCGGAGGGGTCTGGGGATCGATTTTGAGCGGTCGCTGTCTCACCTCACCCTGCTCCGCGGTGAGGAGGGCGAGCCGAGGCAGGCTCCCGGCTGCAGGTCTGCTCCGCCGTCGTTCCCCCGGGGGGGGGGGGGGGGCGACCCCAACCCCCACAGGGCCGTCTTCGCCGCGGGCCATCGCTCGAGCGTGTCTCGGAGGCCCCAGGGGAGGCCCCGCGAGGCCGGCATCGTCAAAGAGCGCCAGTCATGATTCTGTCTCGCGGCGCCTGGAGGTATGGGGTCTCCGTGTGTGTCATGTGTTTGCCCGCGCGCGCACGGGAGCGCGCGCGGGGGGAGGAGGAAGGGAAAGAGGAGGGGGATGAGGACGAGGAGCAGGGCAAGCCCAGGATGCAGAAGCGATGCTGTATCGCACCCTCCCGCCCCAACTTCCCTCTTCACGAGTCCCTGCAATGATACTTTTCTATTACGGGCGGCGCCCCCTTGAAAGGGCCCCAGCATCGAAATAGAGCCGCCCTCCATCCTCATGGCTACACGGCATACCAAGTGCAGGATCGCAGTTAAATTCGGGGGAGTGTCCAGCGAGACACCGTGTTATATACAGGAGCCGCCTGTCTCCGTGCAGCTGCTGCGCAAGCTTCACCTTCTGAACATGCGTAGGGCGTTCCGGAAGTGGCCTCGCCCTCGAGGACCGAAGGAGTTGCCGGCTCTTCCTGGGCGGAGGGCGGCGGACGGCCAGCGGAAGCCGATGTCTCAGGCAGGAGGAGACGGAGAAGGAGGAGGGAGCAGGAGGAGGGGGAGGAGGAGGAGGAGGAGGAGGAGGAGGAGGAGGAGGAGGAGGAGGAG